>CM056611.1:16411617-16483535 GCA_029721355.1 Tegillarca granosa | reverse complement strand
AGATATTCTTCCCTACATGAAACACAAATTACTGTATAAAATTACAGAGAATTACAATTGTTAAATCTACCACACAGCCTCTTGTGACTTTAAGATCATGAGTCTGAAACTGTGATCTGTCATTTATGTGTGTCTACAGCATGTGTAAAAAGTAGAATTAAGCTGTTTTTAGCTCAACTGGCTATAGCCAGCTGAGCTTATGGCATGGCGAAGCGTCTGTGCATGCGTGCGTAAAATTCAATTGTCTCCTCCGAAACCACATGACCAAATGAAACCTAAGGTGCAGAAGGTCCCTAGGTGGAGTACATTAAAGTTTATGATTTTCAACTGGATCCTAAATCCAAGATGGCCACTGATACTTTAAATAAAAAAACAGGAAAATGACAATTACATATTTATTTTTTGATCAATATGGTTCAAATTTGGTATATGAATTGTAGAGCTCTGGCCATCTTATATATTTAACGGGTTTTTTCAATAACTTTTTTTCATTGGCATCTTATTGGCACAATATGCAAATATAACAAATTTTTTGAAAATGTTCCTTTAAACCACATGACCAGATGAAAACAAATTTGATGTTAAAGGTCCCAAGGTGGAGTAGATTAAAGTTTGTGATTTTCTGTCTGATCCTAAATTCAAGATGGCCACTGTTACTATCAATAGAAAAAAACAGGAAAATGGCCATAACATATTTGTTGATCAATTTGGTTTAAATTTGGTATATGGAATTTAGAAATCTAGTCATTTAATATATTTAACGGGTTTTTCCGTTACTTTTTTCATTGGCATGTTATGGTGCAATATGCAAAATAGCAGCTTAATATAGCCAATTCTTTGAAAATCAAATCTTCCTTTAAACCACATGACAAATGAAACCAAATTTGGTATGGAAGGTCCCTTGGTGGAGTAGATTAAAGTTTGTGATTTTCAGCCGGATCCTAAATCCAAGATGGCTGCTGTTACTATAAATAGAAAAAAAACAGGAAATGACCATAACATATTTATTTGTTGATCAATTTGGTTCAAATTTGGTACATGAAAATGGAATGCAGAAATCTGGTCATTTAATATATTTAACAGCTTTTTCTGTAACTTTTTTCATTGCCTTGTTGTTGACAAATAAAACCATTGTAACCAAATTTGATGTGGGAATACCCTAGGTGGGCCTTTTTTTTGTTTTTGTTTTGTTTCCCATGTTTGGCCTGCCACTTGAGCAGCACAGGCCCTCTTAAGCCTCTTGTTTTAATCATTTTGTTTGAGATGATCAATTCAGGGATGTTGGAAGAAAATGTAGTAACTAGTGTTAACAGCCAACCCATGGCAAGTCAATTGATAAAATTTATACACTAAGCATGTGCTTATGGAACAAAGTGCCTTTTACCTTCTAGGTTCTAATTCCTCTCGGGCAGATCCTGAAGAAATTTGTCAGTTGGCTTGCCAGAGGTCAGTTGTGTTTTCTCCAGTACTCTGGTTTCCTCCACCATCCTAGAACGGGCAGCCTTGATATAATGTGATAGAATCTTGTCTAGGACATTAAACGCCATTACTCTACCCTTTAAAATTGCAAAACAATTATATATATATATATAGAGAGAGAGAGAGAAACAACAATTAGACATTTTACAAATCATGTTTACTGCAAAGAAATGCTACAATATTCATATTAACAATAACAAATTAAAGAAACTACAATCAAGTTTAAAATTTAATGCACAATTAAAACCAACAAGGAAAATGCAAACACTATTCAAATCTGTTGAAGTGAAACAACTCTTAAAATTGGTTTTAAATGGTAATTTTGGATATTTCAACAAAAATGTTCATTGACATTACTTTTGTGAAAAACCAACAAATTAAGATGCCTATGCTTGGTAATTTTTTTCTTAAATACCATTATTTTCTAAAAAAATTTTACTACATCAATGTATTAAGTCACAAATTTTTTTTTTTGAAATAACTCTGAAAAACATTGCCTGTGTGACTTAGGTTACCATTCAAATTCTCCAAAAAAAAAAAAAAAAAAAAAGTTAACTTGAAAACAAAAATTTCACTTGAAATCCTCCCAAGACTTTTTCTATATCTGATATCAATAAATAAATGATTGTATTTTGATTTTAAATTTTTTTTTTTTTTTTTTTTTTTTTAATTTTTAAATTTTGAATTATTCCATATTTAAAAACAGATCCATAAAAAGTGACTAAGGTGGTTACCTCTCGTGAAGAAAAAGTGTAGTGTCGAAAAAAAAAACCCACACAATATAGTACAGTCCAGGCTAAAATGTGACCTACAAGCTCTAATGAACTATGCAGGAAAAAATCAAATGTTTAGCATACATTATTTAGTTGTCATTTGCATCATTCTGATAAAAAGTTGAAAATTTGCTGAAGTTAAAATATATGTAATAACAATATATGTACAATAATAGAATAAGGTACTAAATGGAAATGATATCCTAAAAATATCAATTTTACAATTCCATTCATCATTTGCATTATTCTACAAAAGAATTCCAACTTGAATAATATACCTATCTATAGAATAAAGTCCTACAACGACTAAAATTCTGTATCTCAGATTTCAGAATTAACAACAAAAAATATGGGAAAAATTGAAAAGCTAAAGGTCGCTGGCCGGTGAACCTAAATAAATTTTAAACCCTGTACATAAAGAATTAAACTATGGTATATGTAGAATATAAAAATTACATATAACTATACACAAGTATACAAATAATATAAGTAAAATGTACTTACCATACCAGATCCTTAACTCATTATATCATAAAAAAGATTTTTTTTTTTTTGAAAATTGTGTTTTTTAGAGTTGTTCAATTAATTTACATAAAGAATCACCCTATGATTGTCAAATCAAATTATTTCCTTTTAAAGCATCTTTAATCCAACATTTCACAAATCTATAATACTGTACTTATTTATTTAACAAAGACATATAGTTTACAACATCATCTATATCATCCCTTGATGGACAAACAAATAATTTTGTTACAGTTTAAGCCTTGACAAATCACAGTCTGTTTTGTGTAGTGTATAAGCTTGTATCATATTTGGCACTCCCAAGGATCTCAAAAAATTAGCGCGTATTAATATTGGCACTGTCATTGTTTCCCCTAATACAGGTAAGCTAAAAATAATGTTGAAGTGTATTAATTATAATACTGGCGGAAATTAATGTAACGCCAAAAGCACCAATATTAATACACAGCCAAAATAAATACTTTTACAGTATATTATACCTGTTACTCATTCTAACCAGTGGATTTTAAAGAAACTGTTAATCGGATTAAGGATCTCTAGGTAGTATTCAAACCAAGACACCGTGATCTGTAAGCGAGCATTTTAGAGTGGTCTGCCAACACAGTCCCTTTGTTTAGATAGAAATGGTTATTCATAAATAATTTTCAAAATAATGCTTTCTGTTTAAAACTTACTTTAGATTTATTTAATCACAAAGAAAAATTACTGGCAATAAATACTTATTTTGATGTAGAAAGTAGATTGCATATTATATCTGTAGATGTATTAGAATTATGGTACTAGTGTATATATATATATATATATATATATATATATATATATATATATATATAAAATTTTGTTCTATGGCCCCTAAAAAAAGGCCATCAAATTTCGAAATATTATCTTGGGTTTTCTCTTGCGTTAAAAGCTGATACAATGTTATCTGTTTAAAAATGATTAAACATTAGCAGATTTTTAAAACTATGTATATGCTGTCATTTGCATAATAGCAAAAGTAAATTTCCATATTTTTTCTTTCTTTTTTTTTTTTGGAAAATAAAAAATCACAGAGTAAGTAAAGAGAAAAAAAAAATTATAAATAAGAAATGAAAAATAATTTTAGTACACCTGTACCAGAAAATCAAAAAATATGTCATGATACACATAATAAAATAAACATTTCATTTACATACAATATAACTACTTTTAAGTGTTGGTGGTTTTGATCAATTTTGTCAATGGGGTTCACCAACATTCAGGTATCATGATATAACCCATATCAGCTGTGATGAATATTAGTATATGCTTTTCTATTAAAATCCTGATATTGTGGGAATTTTCAACATAAATATTACTGTAATATGCAAGGTTTACAATTTCCATTTTGGGAATTTTCAGGATGAATAAAAACATGCAAAATTAACAATATCTATGTTATATTTTGGAAAGCTTTCAACATAAATATACATGTAAACAATTTCCATGTTTTTAATGGAAAATTTTCTGACATAAATATACAGTTATGTACATGTATATATGCCACAAAAACAATATTCGTGTTTTTTTTAATGGAAATTTTCCAATATAAATAAACAAAAAACAAATTCCATGTTTTTTTAAGGAAATTTTCACATAAATGTACAAGTTTAAGCCACAATAAAAATTTCCATGTTTTTTTTTAATGGAAATTTTCCAACATAAATATACATGTAAAGATGCCATGAAAACTATTTCCATGTTTTTTAATGAAAATTTTCAACATACATGTAAACATAATAAGCAAGAAAAATGCTTTACACGTTATTTTGGAAATTTAAAGTTAAATTAAAATATGCAAAGAAAACAATTTTATATTATTCCTCACAAAATTTATCCGGTTAATAACCATGGGGTACATTGTAGAACCCCATTTCAAGTGTCATTAGGTGAATTTTGGTTCTTAGTTATTCTGCCTTTAAACAAAATGACATCATTTTCCTGTCGCACTCAAGAGCACATCAAATATCATTTAAGATATGACTAAAAAATGTCACTATCAGCTCCAAATCAGTGTTTTGTTAAAATTTCAAAACTTTTCAATTTTTAAAAATATGTGACAGGTTCTGTCAATCAATGAAATAAAAGACAAAATTATGTCTAATTTTAAAAAAAGTCATATTAGTACATCTAAAAAAAGGAAAAATATTCATGTTGAAATTGCAGAATGTTATTTCATTTGTGCAAAATACTGAAGAATCTTTGATAAATTTTTGTTAATTCCCAAGTGCCGATATTTGAAATTATTTTTAAGATAAACAATGTCTTCATATCACAGATGTACAGACAAAGCGTCTATATCTGACTACATTTACAGAATTCTGGTTATAAGGAATGGTTTACTTCTTCGCACCTTGTTGTGGATATGGAGAAGACTGAAAAAGAATCAAAATGATGCCATTATTACTAAAACAATTTATTATACAAGTTCATTATAATTAAGTATTTTGGAAATGCGGAAATAGTAGATCTTGCCAAAGGTCAGAGGTTTTGTCTGGGCACTCCAATTTTCTACACCATCCCAGAACTGACTGTCTTGATATAAAGTGAAAGAATCTTGATAAGGTGTAAAACACCATTACTAAACTCTTCTCGACTACTATTATATTAAATAAAAAATCATTTGATTTGTGACATAATTTTTCTTATCAACTAGGAGTCAAAAAATGTCATTCACTTTGCACAGAAAAGAGCTATGATTATAGGTAAAAAGTGGGGCCTCGGTGGCCGTGGGGCCTTGTCGGCCAAGTAGTCTAAAGTGCACACTTAAAAAACACAGCACCTCTCCCACTTGGGACAGATCCAAGTGTGAGAAAGTGTTTTAGTTTGCTTGCTGAAGAGCTGTAGTTTTTCTCTGGGCACTCCTGTTTCCTCCACCATCTAAAATAAGTGAATCTTGTCTGGGGCATAAAACACCATTACCCCACTCCACTCTAGCTAGAAAGTTCAACTAAAGCTTGCTGCAGATGGTGTTAAATAATAAGGTGACAGAAATTAAAGTATGGTAATTACCCATAATCCTGTCTTAATGGTGGACTGAGTTGAACAGAAACCAACATCCATATTAGATGGGTTAAGAAATGTTCTCATTTTTAGGTGCATATATGATTTCTGACTGCCTGACAGAACTTTGCTCACATGATAAAGATCATATCTAAATGTACTTACAACCAGTCTGACACCAAAATGTGAATGGTTTTCCCTTCCAGTGGCTAATGCTGATTTCAAACTTCCATTGTTCAGTATACCAACATAGCGGCCTGATTCTTTGCAAGACTCCATCAGTACAAACTGACCAACAGTAGATAGCCTCAGTTTGGTCTCAATTCCATGGTGACTTCCTGGTGACTATAGAAACAAAAAAACATAAAATAATATCATGTAAATTATTAGTATTAACTTTTATTATACATGTCTGTCCAAATCAAACCATCAATGGCAGATTCTTGTGAGACAACTCCCACCCCATCCCCTGTCGGACATTTAAAAAATTGTCCTAAAATCACAATGATTTGGCCTTATGACCTTGATCTACACAACTAAATTTGGTATGATTGTATTCTTATATGGTATACATCTGTGCCAAGTTTGATCAAAATCTGTCCATAGATGTGTAAGTTATGGAGTGGACTTTATATTGAGACAACTAACATACATGTATCTATACATATGACGACCCTGTTTATTAATATGGGGTTTCATGGCAGCCCTTCCTGTGCAATAGTCATATGCTGCATCGGGGAAGCTCTAATTTGAATGTACTCACCATAAAGACCACTGTTGTTGTACCATTAACAATGGCAAGGTAATTATTATTGTTGTGTAATCTAACCATATTGTTGCCCTCATTGATCACAGTCCAAACATCTGAAATGGAAGAAAACAAGAGTTGTCAGTACACAGTGAATAGCACACTGCAGCTGTATTAAGTCCACAAAAACTGTGTTGAATCAGTAGTTATTTTATTACAGTTTTTTGTCATTTTTATCATACATACAAAAGAGAGAAACATATCAATGCTATCATTCTCATGTTCATTATCCTTTTCAAGAAGCACAGTTTAAGGTCTTTCATTGATCCTATAGGTTCATCAGGGGCCCTGTCCGAGTGGTCACAAAGAGGAGCCCTGTGTCCGAGTAGTCAACGACGGGGTCTCTGTGTCCACATGGTCACAGAGAGCAGCCCCTGTGATTGAGTGGTCACAGACAGGGGCCCTGTGTCCTGAGAAGTAACAGATCATAAGTGACTCTCACCAACTAGGTTCCAATTCCATTTAGACAGATCCTGGTGCGAGAAAGTTTGTCAGCTAGCTTACTAAAGATGGTTATTTTCTCTGGGTCTTCCGATTTCCTCTACCATCTCAGAACTAATCGCCTCGATATCAGTAAAGAAAATCTTGACCCAAGCGTAAAACATAATTTTTCAACTCCTTTAGAATTATCAGTCCAGTACTTATCATGGTTTTTATGGACAAAGGTACATCACAAGGTTAACATCCAGATTTTTCTGACACTGCTGATCCATTTAGCAGCTACAGATTACATTGATACTAACTGTCTAGGTTGAAATCCTGCTTGGGCATATCTTAGTGTATTAAAGTTTGTCTGTTCTAGTTGTAAAATAATTAGATAATTGGTTAAATCATATAGTACTACTATAACCAAACCATTAGATATTTGCTCAAAAACCCTTCCAAAATCAGAAATTATATATTTATGGGTCACAACATGTGTCTTTTCTTGTATTTTTTCGGCTGCTTTATCTTCAGTTTATATATATATATACATACACACATGTATATAGATATAGACAGACAGACAGACAGACAGACAGACAAACAGATAGATAGATAGAACACAAAATGGAGATAAAATCATTACATACTTATGTTTCTAAATTTGTCATCCTCTAACTTTTTTATGAGATAATGTAACCTAATCAGAGTTCTTTTAATTTTTGTCCGTAACAAGCAGTTAGCACAAAATATTTATTGATCTTGAAAAAGTTACCGAGCATATGAAAATATCTGGCACTTTCATACCTAAGGCAAAATGACTTTTTTTAAAGCCTTGATTACAAAAACGCAGAAGATATACATACTGTTAAAGGCTTGTGCATCTGGTCCACAACCGTCCACTACAAGATGACCACTGGATGATTGTACAACTTGTAATGTTCCTCCACTGGATCTAGAGATTAGCTGTACCACATTATTTGTGGCAAAGGCATTCTGTAAAAAAATCATAAAAAACAAGATTTAATTTAAAATTGATGGTACCTACACAGTAAGTAAAACTATTTGCTGTATATGGATAAGACCCTAAAAACCAATGCCCCGTGTCACGGCCGGCATGGCACGTTAAAGAACCCTCCCTGCACACTGTCCTTAGCACACTGCAAGGGTAAAAATTTCTGACACCTCACTTATAGCTGATGATGTATAAAAGTTAATGTCAAGCCCTGTTCATCTATAGCTGGTAATGTCTCAATTCTTGACTGGGATGTAAAACCCCATTTAATCAACTAATCAATACATGCTGTATATGATTAATGTTTGACAACTTTTTTTTGTTGAAAATTATTTATTAAATAAATCCATAAACTTACATTCTATGCAAGGAGAGCCAATGCTGACACGCCCACTTGAGACTGTTATGAATTTTAAAGGTTGAAACATTTGAACAAATTTCATCACATCACAGTACCAGACATCATCAATCTCAATGCTGACATGCCCACTTGAGACTGTTATGAATTTAAAAGGTTGAAACATTTGGACACAAACATTTGATCACATCACAAAACCAGACATCATCAATGCCAATGCTGACATTTGATAAGGTTGAAACATTTGGACACATTTGATCACATCGTAGTACTAGACATCAGAAATGTCAATGCTGACATGCCTATATGAGGATGTAATGAATTTAGAAGTTGAAACATTTGAACACATTTAATCACATCACAGTACCAGACATCAGAAATGAGCCGAGTAATGGTATTTTACACTTCAGTTAAGGTTGCTTAATTTACATGTACATCAGGTCAGTTTATGGATGATAATGAAAACTCTAGCTCCCAGAAAAAACAACTGACCTTCAGCAAGGAAACTGACAAATTTTCTCACACCAAGTTGGGCTGAAATCTAGACAGTGAGAAGTGTTGTGATCCCTAAATGCACAATTAAGATTACTTAGCCACTGAGGAATCTCAGTGATAGGGGTACTTTTATTGGTTTGAATGTAACATATTGCTAAGTAAAAAATTTTGCAAAATTAACCAAAAAATTTTTAAAAAAAAAACTTTTGTAAATGTTTTATTTTGGTATGTTTCACTAGTCTTGCATTTGCGAGCCCATGGCTAGAAAAAAATAAAAGTAAATGAACATCTTGAAATGAAAATACTTGCGAAAATCAACTGACTAAAAAAATTTTCCAATTTGCAGTAGCACTGAGTACATGCAACATGGTAATGTAATCCAACATATTGACAAAACATTAGTGATATGTCTAGTGTTATCGGCAATTTGACAAGTTTTTTTAAAGTCAGAATTTGAAATTTAATAGAGAACCAATCATCCAACACAGGATCAACTTATTTATGTTATCTATGTTATAAATATCTTTATTTATATAATAAAGATAAGCATTTGACTCATGAGATATAATAGGTTTCGTAAGTTTTGGCTCACTTTAAGTGCTGCCAAAATGAAGGTACCAGTATACTGGTGCACATTTTCCCAAGTTAAAAAAAATGGAATTATAATCCTAGTAAAATACATACCAAGACTTGTGCTTGGGAAGAAATTGTATTAGCCACTGCTCCTATCTCCCTGTCAATCATTCTACCAGCTGCATTTAGTTCCCTCTCCACAAATCCAAAGAGACCATGCTGGAATGAAAAAATTAAATTTAAGTCCTTATGAAAAGTGGAGGTAAAATGTTGTTTTACACAAAATCAAAGATAGTTTCACTTGTATCTGTTCTGGGATGGTGTGAGAAACAGGATGACCCAGCGAAATCCACTTACCTTCTGCAAGCAAATTGATAAAACTTTTCACACTAGGATCTGCCAGAGTGATATATTCTAACCTAGGTCTTCAGAGACACTGTGATCCGTAAGTGCACTTTAGACCACTCAACCACCAAGGCCTCTGCCAATGCATGTACAGTGCATGATAAATGCACAGAGCTTTTCCTGACTTCATCTTAATCCCCATCAGATAGATAGAGTACCACAGTCAATCTAGAGCAATCAGCCAACTATCTATTTCATCTATGAATTATCAAAAAAAAAATATTAATAATCTAAGTCAAACTCTCTAAACTTATCAAATAAGATAATTCATATCATCTCACTGATCTCACAATCAGAGATTAATATTTAAGTCATTTCTAAACCAATCGGAAAAGGTCATCCCGTTTCTCTCACCATCTTAGAACTGATCACTTCAGATGCAAGTGAAAGAATCTTTAATTGGGGTAAAAAACAACATTATGTCACCCCAATCCTCCTTTATTGGCATCTGACCAATAGTCTTGTCATCTCTAGACCAATTTGGGAAAGCTATCCATGTGTGAAAACTATCAATGTCATCTACTGACCAATTAGAAGAAAAACTATCATTTTTTCTTGGCTAATTTGAGAAAATTATTCATGCTATCTTTAAATCGATCAAACAAAAATGTTCACATCAGCCCTTAACTATGTAATCTCCAAACCAATCAAATAAAACATTCCTCGTCATCTAAGAACCAATCAGAGAAAACTATCCATGCCTTGATCATATCTAAACCAATCAGAGAAAACTATATACCCATAACTAGACCAATCAAAATAATACTTACATTTGTTTTAGGTTTTGGAGCTGCTACAATTGTTGGTTGCTGTACGTAAATTACATTATGCTGTGGTTGTGCTCCCTAAAATACAAAAAAAAAGAATTGAAATCTAACTCTATATATGTGTACCTGTTATTCTTTTTATCTTAAAGCTGCATTAAGTTTTCCTAGGAAAAAATTAAAATGGTGATAATCTAATTTATGATGTTCCTAATGAACAATGTTACATTTGGTTCAACAATAAAAGCTCAAATAAATTTAGAAATAGCAGTAATTTCCCAGAAATGTGGCCTGCAGGATATAATTTTAAAACATGTTCATAAAAAAACATCATTTAAACATAACTAACTTAATGCTGAAATACGAGAAATCAAACACAGAATTTCATTAAATTTGACATTTGTGACTTTATAAGGGATAACTTACACCATTGTGAATACATTTGGATATTAATGGCAGACAATTAATGAAATTTGTCAGGTTTCACCTTTGATTCATTCCAATCTGTGTACATCAGTGCACATGCTCCAAGCTAATAATAATCATCATGAAACAAGTGACCAACCCGTTATAGGATTCTGTTAATTTACAGCTAATAGAAATAACATTTTAGAAAATGTATCTCACAGTTTGTGATTAGAAGTTATCTATTTTTAAAACATATATTTTTTTAGAAAATCAAAAAAAAAAAAAAAAAAAATTCAGAAAATTTAAAACTTAATGCAACTTCAACTAAGTGATTAGAGCTCTAAGTGACTTTTAAACATTAATAGCCATATTGCCATCAGGTAGCCCTTTGATATTTTGGTCACAATGGGCAAATTATTAAAGTTTACCAATTCCTGCTTGATTGTCTAGAATTACACTTTTAGTTTTTAAGTATAGCCAAGCCTGTCTATACAAGCCCCTCAATGGAGGTGGCTATTTAGACAAAGGTCATAGGTCTTGGAAATCTAAAATTTAACTCTAGGTGTGCTGTACAACTAATCATGAAATATCTTACTGGTGCTAAATATATTTTCACCTTGGACCTTAAATCTTAAATCTGCCCTTTTTTATTCTGTATCTAAATTAGTAAATCTTTTCCTGTGACTTTAATCCAACCTTTATTGTTTCAGAATAAATGACTTTCTTCCAATTCGTGAGATCACTAACACTGTGTTTGAACTCTTGATATGCTAATTCTTTTGAACAAGACCTTAACACTAAAATACGTGATACGGATAAAT
Organism: Tegillarca granosa; assembly: GCA_029721355.1. Taxonomy (NCBI): domain Eukaryota; kingdom Metazoa; phylum Mollusca; class Bivalvia; order Arcoida; family Arcidae; genus Tegillarca; species Tegillarca granosa. The sequence goes on along the minus strand of CM056611.1, from coordinate 16,471,667 downwards.
AAACGGCCTGTAAAAAGCAGACCCATGAGCCTTTATTTGCTCACATAAGGAATTGGAATTTTAACATTTTCAAAAAATTTTTGTTTAATAACAACTGCGGGTGGAGCTCCTACATTTTCTCATATAATCACTTCATATACTGATGCTATAAATGAAGTATGCAGTGATTTGAATAAATCTTGGCTGTTCATCAATCATTCAAATGGGAGACAGGAGCATTGTTTATTTAATTAATTGGGAAAAAAACAGGCTTTTTACTTCAACAAAATATGAATAATAAAATAAAAGTTAAAGGACTGAGAAAGGTGACTAGCAGACTTGAACAAAGTTGTCCAAAAAAGTATAGTTCAAAGGTAGGTAACTACCAAATCTATAAATATTACCTTGGTACTATATCAAGGAAATTTATTATAAATATATTTCTTTAAAAACTTGATACATGACAAAAACATGCTAAGAAATTTTAAATTATTTTAGGTTATTGTGACCTTCAATAAGGATAAAGGTCAACCAGCTTTGCAAACTTGAAAAGGGTTTGGGTCTAGCAACATTATTACTAAGTCCCAATGTCATAGGTTCATTGATAAAGAGAAAATATTTTATGTGATGTACACAAAAAAAAACTATATGGACATCAGACAATAAATGGCATACATCTTGGCTTCAGGTGAGCTAATAGAGGCACTGATTTGGATTTAATAGTGCCTATTATAAATTAATAATAAAAGGTTTAAAATTCACCAAAAAAAAGTTAAGCAAGTACAGTGGAAACTCAAATTTTTTTCTTGGCCTAACAGTTAAAGTATGACCTACCTGGTGAGCTGGGGGATAATATGGTGGTGGAGCTTCTTTGCCAGCCATAATAACAATCTACAAAATAAAAATAAAATTTATTATATTTTTCTTTGAAACAATAGTAAAACATTTAGTCAAAAAATCCCATTTTACTTCAAATTTTAGTATGTGCTATAAGTAAACAGTTCCAAGGATTTAAATGTCTCACTTGGTTAGTTTTTGATCAAGTAGAAAATACATTACTTTAACATAAACTTTCACATTTTGACATGCCGTTACCACCTATGACGACACCAAAAAAGTAACAACTAAGTCTCACCTTATGGCAATGCCAGGCTCGACAAAAATTATAAATGCATTTTTACTCAGTTAATGACTCAATTCATGGCATGAATTGAGTTGAGTTGAGTTGGGTTGAGATGAGTTGAGAAATATTATCTAATGGCCCAGTCAAGAATATTTCACTTATATCGAGACGTCACCGGCTATAGGCAAAAGTAAAGAAATTTTGCCTGTGTGTTACACTGATGGCATTGTACAGCAGGGTTCTTTATTGTGCCATGCCCACCATGACACTGAACCTCATTTATTTTAAGTTCCCATCCAAAAGAACTGTGACTTTTATTTTGTAATACTGAGTGCTTGGTAAAAGAACATTCACTACCCACTTTCCAGTCTTGGGTTAGACCAGGTCTGGGTTCGAATGCATGACTGAAATAACAACTTTAAACAGTCTAAAACAGATTACAGAAAAATCCCAAATCAAGTAAATGTCTCCTGATATATAAAATGTCTCCAAAATTAGTACTCTATTTCTTCTGTTAATTCTCTTTTTCTATTTTATTCTGTTTAAATTTGCTCAGGTGGTACATCATTCTAAATTTATATTGAAACTCAAATAATTTTTGAGTAATAATCAGTAAAAACTGTTTATTTCTATCAAGTTAAATCTATGTTAAACCTGTAAGGAAAATAAAGTACTTTTTAACAGATTGGTGATTTTTATTTATCTATTTTATCATTTTGAACCTACAATATTTTAAAGAATAATTCACACCTATTTATTCTCGACAACAAATCTTGTTGTGAAAAAGTTTGTAAATCTGCATGATAAAGGTTGGTAGTTTTCCTAAGACACTCTAGTTTTCTCAACCATCCTTGAACTGAACCCCTTTATAATATTAGTGAAAGAATCTTGATTGGGGCATAGGGCACCATTACTCAACTCCACTCTCATTTAGGCTCACCTATGTTGGAGGTTGGGTTTTCAAACTCTGGTCAGGTTTGGGCTTAAAAAAGGTAATGACTGTTCTTTCACCAAGAACTTGGCATTTAGAAATGAAAGTTACTATGTCCTTCAGAGGAGACCTTAAAGATTGATGTCTTGTGTCATGGCAGGCATGGCATGCTAAAGAACCCTCCCTGCACAATGTACTTAGCACACTGCAAAGGTAAAAATTTCTGTCACTTCACCTATAATTGGTTATGTCTGGATATAAAAGAAATATTCTTGACTGGGACATAAAACAACATTTAATCAATCATATTTAGGAAAAAGTGAATGCTATTTACCAAAGAATTTTTAGTGTTTTATCCATGGCTACAGTGATAGATTATTTCACATTTGTACAAATCTCTGTTTTAATGAAAGTTGGAATTTTTGCCAATGTTGTTAGAATTAATCTTACTAGGAAATGTAATTTTGTAACAAATAGGTAGAAATTTAAATTACATTATTTCAAATAAATTTGAGATACAGTTTGGATGCTTTGAGACAGTTACCAAAAGAAGTTTTGCCAACTGCCAACTAAGCCTCTATTTTTATTTTTTAAATTTCATAGAAAATCTAATGAATTTGAATTGAATATTTTTTTCACTTAGTTGAGCCTAGTCATAATAGAAAATCATCATAAACATCCTTGAATAACAAAGTTTTTTTTACTTCCGTGTAGTGAAAATGATGTCACTACAAGGGATTTTACATGCTGGAAAAATCTGGCAATGTTTCTTTAGTGTGTGATCATCAAATCCATGTAAACACTACCTTCCAAAAGTAAAACTTACATATTGGTAACATTGACTGCTCTACAAATATTTTCTGTGGTATCTAAGAATGTGTGTAGTGATTGTCAGTTAGGATTGGTAACTACACACCAAATTTATTTCATATTTCTAAGACCTTTTTATGAAAATTTTTCACTATTCACAGCAGTCCTATTTGTTTCAAATATATACTAGTCACTGTGACCAATATGCATACTTATATTAAATATTCTTGAATTTAAAGGGTAAAGCACTGATAAAAAGACAGTTTATAAGGACCAATATGACTACAATTCTACTTTCCCCATTATCTTTTAACTTTAAAACTTTCAGCTTTCTTGAATAATACTGAAATATATGGGTCAATCTGAAGTCAGTTTATAGGGGATATATGTCAAAAACTGAAAGTGAAACGTTTCCTTTCACCGTTAATATTTTTCCATTTTTAAACTTTCACTTTTGGTTTCGACAGTTAAGCGTAGTAAAACTAAATAGAATTTTAACAAACCTTTCTTGTTCTTTGTCTTTGATTTGATTAGCTAAGTGCAAAATAAATCGAAATTTCTACGGAGTTCTCTATTTAATCACCAGATCACCTGAGGTTGACGTTTTGTTTGTATTCACGATGAACTTTACTTCCGCATGAGAGCGACATCTGTCGGTGGCTGTTTTTGAAATCGTACCCTATCCACATAGTACCCTATCAATTATTACCAATAAAAGTCAAAAGACAACTACAATTGATATTGTTATAACTTATATGAAAATAATCACCGCATATGACGTGTGTTTTCGGTGTTCATAAATTTAAATTTTGCCAAAAAAGCTCAAAGAAGTTTTAAAATCGCAAAAGACGTGGTTATTTTAACAAGTTTGTTTTTCAAGAATCGTTTAAATAAACAGATAATCCAAACTCAAGAGAATGAAAAGCTCGGTCGCTATAAAAGTATGTTTTATTGGTTTAAGTAATTGTTTCTTTGTCTTTGCAAGTAGTTAAAGTTTCAAAAATCTGCACTTGATAAACGATATAAAATAGTTTCGTGGAGAAAAATTAAACAACAAGTCCCATATGAATAAACATAGGAAAAACAACAACCAAATTATTTTATTAAAGTCATATACCAGTCCTGATTTAATAGGGACGACATTTAATATTTTGACGTTTTCTGTCCCGAAAAGGGCAACGTAACTGTCAGATTGAAAATATGCCTTCGTAGAATCTACAGTGTAGACTTCTTAAGGCAACTGCTGTTGTTTTAAGTACCATTGGATGTTGTCATGTGTGAATCACGTTTTTAAATAGATGAATTTTATGTGTTCAATTTGTTTAGACATTGGTCATAAAAATACATGAAATGGTAAGTTACGAACTTGAATTACAGCAATGTCGGAATGTCGTCGTTGTATTATACCTAGTAGCCCATACAAAATCGATGATTTTAATATACAGTATTGTACATAGTATATTCTTGTTTCGTTAGATTGTTTTATAGCTAGTACTAAAGACACATTTTGTAATTGCACTGAATGAAAACATTCAGAGTTGGATGGTATTGAAAGTTGTAAAATAAATTAAGTTAGTTAGTTTTCCCAGGCCGATTTCCAATTCCCAAATTTAAAACTCAATACACTAGTTCTGTCCTACTTGTGTTTAGATAAGTCATTGCTGTTTTGTGCGCGCGCGTGTGCGTGTGTTTGTGAAATGCAAAAAAATAAAAAATAAAAAATAAAAAAAAATAAATAAAAAAAAAAGCTTTTTGCCTATGTCATGTACTGATTTTGAATTTTAATGATTTCAAAACCAACACATGGCTTGTCATTCTACAATAAATGAATGAATGAATGAATGGCAAGTCATTAAATTCATTCTACAATGAATGAATAAGAAAGGATGAACACAGAGAGCAATGATTGTATCACTTTTGATTTTTAATATAACTATAATTTTTTTCAAAATATCGAGACAGTCAATTCGGTGTGAGATCATGGTTAGATAAACCAGATAACTCGGTTATTAAATCTTTTACATGTTACAGACAACCTGAGCTGAGATACAGACCTAGATCATTTACTGGTGAACTGTTCTAAGCTTGTTGCAATGTTCCTACATGCCGTCTTTATTGAACCGTCCAATCACTGTTTTAAAAAAAATATCTGGACTTGAAATGGGAGTGCCCCGAACAAATGTTTTAAGCTGAAAACGAGGTTTTGTTAAATTTTTCATTTTTTACTTGCAAGTTTTGAAGTTAATGGTGATTTACGCCCTAGTCAAGATCTTGCACATAAATCGAGAGGATCAGTTTTTTAATAGTGTAGGACACCGATGTACCCATAGAAAATCACTGATCTTTGTCAAGCAAATTGACAAACTTTCTTAAATTAGGAATTTCCCGGGTGAAATTCCAGCCAAGGTGGTGAAAGGCGCTCTGTGATCCATAAGCGCACACTTAAACCACTTGCCCAAAGAGGCCCCTAGTTTTATTCATACCTATTAACGCGCCATAACGCGAAAAATCACCATTTGGTACATTTTAATACAAAAAAAAATAGAAAAAAAAAAATACAATACACTGGTGCATATGAAGGTGCGACACTCAACATCATTTACTTAGCATTAACTGAAAACTCTAGTGATAAGAATAACACTCAATATATGAATTTTCAAATAAATAAATAAATAAATAAATAGATAAATAAATAAATAAATAAATAAATAAATGAATGAATTTTAAATTTTAAGAAATTAAAAAGGGAAAAAGTTTCATTCTGCATAAAAACGTAGTTTCCCGCCATTTTATCCACTGAACATTTGTGACGCCGTCACGGTAAGTACCTCAACCATGAAATCGATATGCACGTGCAATATCTTAGTATAAAAGAAGAATTTAGATGAAACCATAGGGGTAACAGGATTTTGTTTTCCGAAAATAACTTTTTATCTATCACCAAAATTCAAAAAAAAATATTATCAGTATTATCGTCGCAATTTGTTCGTGAGATTTGGTTAAATTAACTGATTTTAAATTTATTGCAAAGTTGTCAATGCATTTTTGTGTTTCTCTCCTCCCCTCTGTCACAATGAAATAGCCCACTTCTCGTCACCAAATATTGGTCAACTGCAAGAGGATTATATAGTTAGCCAATCAAATTTTAGTTCACTCAATACTCCCGAGAAACTTCCCGCGAAGATCATTGTGAAGCTGTCAGGTAAGTTGTCAACAAATTTTTTTCTTCAGATTTTCAGCTAATGATGTTTTGTTTGATATCTTTTTCTTAAGTTTAATCGCAAACAAACGTAGCGATTTTCCTCTGCATGTATTTAATCATATACAGAATTTAGAATTTTTACAAAAAAATCTATTTCAAAATTTTCATGTTCGTGTGTAGAATCTTTGCAATTGAAAATCACTTTGTGTAATCACATTTTTGAAAATGCAATAATTGATAATTTCATGTTCTCCGCTGTTAAACAAATATGTAAAAATGGCTCGATGGTCGATCAAACATAATTAATTAGAAAAAGACCATTTTAGTGCATGGGGGTAAAGTTGTTAATTTTTTTCTTTTTTTTTTTTTTTGAAAAATGGGGCAAGTCGAATATTTCTATAGGTGATTTGTCATCTAAAAATGCGTAAACACGCGTGATATTCAGATTCTAAGACCAATTATCTAAAATGCAACAAGTCATAAAAACATGGTCACACAATTTTCTTAAAAATTGAGCTAAATATTGTTTAATGTGAACATTGGTGAACAATATTCAACTAATTTTTTCTCAAAAATACTTCATATGTTAATAAACAATTCTTATTTACTTGAATATTGCTGATGTTAGAATATGAATTATTTTGCCCTGGTATTGCGTTTTCTGTAATTTGTTGCAGATCTTGATGACAAATAGTGCATATTTTTGAAAGCAAGCATTCTAAATGAAGAAAATTTCAAAAACTATTTTTTTGTCCATTGATTGATAAACATTAATTTTGCTCTTTGTTCAACTCTTTGCAAGACTTCCTTTTGTACCCCCACCCATTTAATTCAATGTAAAATTTTCCAAAAAATCAGTTTTCACAGAAATTTTTAAAGTGGCATGATTTTATTATTTTTAGGCCATTTCAATTGAAATTAAAATTTTAGTGGAGGCAGTCATTCAAAAATATTTTACCTTGGAAGACCTACATAGGTTAAAGGTAATACTGTCACGAGTAGAATGTTTTTGTTTGCAGCATAAACAGTAACATTTAAATCCAGACAATTGGTTCATATATGAACACATCACTTTTTTTTCTTTTTTTAAAATTTATTTTTGTTTATCTTTTTTTTTTTCTTTTTTTTTTTTTTTTTGCTATAATTTATCACAACCCCCGTAATTGTCCCTTAGTTGAGTGTACATAAGTATGCTAGCTTAAGGCATATGTTTGTTCTGTAAATCTATGAATGTAAACCAAAGAATGACTGAAAACACAGTACCCAGTCAGGCAATACCTTCAAAATAACATCTAAAGTCAAGGATTTTTTGCCTTTTTAAAAAAAAAAAAAAAAAAAAATATTTTTGAGAAACGAAAGTTCTTGAGAAAACTAATTGAACTTTCACTTTCAGGCTTCTGTTTATAATAAAGAATAACTAAACTGGGTACCCAGTGAAGCAATGCCTTCAAAATAAAACCTTGAGTTTGGGTATGACCTATGACCTAATTTTTTCCTAATTTATTTTTATCGATTATTAGCTTTGAATTTAAAAATCTGCATTTGAGCAATAGGTGTAAGAATTACATTGTTGTCTATGAAGAGTTGTTGCATTTAAATGTAATATGATTTTGATATTTTATCCCATTATTAAGAAAATGAAATAAAAGCATTTCCCCCATTTTTTTATACATAGATTGCGCTTATCAGATGAACAGCATTGCCCGTGAGCCTTTTGTTTAAAAAAAAACATGCTCAAAATGTGCTGCACATATATTGGGCAAGGGGATATTGTTATTGCATTCCATCCTTTGTTCTGACATCTTTTAACCATGCCAGTACTTCCATACAACTAACTTTTGATAAAACTTTGCATATTGTTTCATATCTCCATTTAGAAAATTTGTAGGAGTTATGTCCCTTATGAATATTTTAAACTTTAGAAGAATAATAATATGGTAGATATAGCCGTTCGATAATTTTTCTTGTGACCATTTAAATTTTTTATTATTTAATAATCTAGTTATTTATTTCGTTATTATTATTTATTATTTTTATGATTATTTTTGTCCAAACTAGTTTTGGTATTTCCTCAGTAGTTTAGATAGTTTCGGTATTTCCTGTTTATAATTTGATAAAACTTAGTAAGAATGATAATCGTGCATAGATGTGCATTTTGTTTCTGTTTCCCTGTGCTAGTTAATTTTTTTTTTTTTTTTTTTTTTTTTCTTTTTAATTTAATGATTATTTTTGTCTGCATTAGATAACTATTTATGCTTAAAATTAAATAAAACTAAACCAAATTAAATTAAACCATCATGTATATTAAAGTGCATTTTATTTTCCTGTTCTGTTTGATTTTTTGAGTTATGTCCCTTTGTATTAAAGGGGCCTTGGTGGCTTAGTGGTCTAAAGCCCGTACTTACAGACCACATTGCCTCTCACTGACTGGGCTCGAATCCCACTCGGGACAGATCCTAGTGTGAGAAAGTTTGTCAGGTCGCTTGTCAAAGGTCAGTGGTTTTCTCTGGGCACTCCAGTTTCCTCCACCATCCCAGAACTGAGTCTCAAAATAAGTGAAAGAATCTTGACTAGGGCATAAAATACCATTACTCTACTCCATTCCTCCTTTGTATTAAATTATTTTTGACCATATTTTTTGGTCAAAACTAGATGTATTCAATTTCTGATTATAATTTAATGAAATTTAGTAGGAATAATAAACATATTAATAGATTCACATATTGTTTTTTCCCATTTTGGTTCATTGATATTTTCGTTATCTCCCTTTGATATTTTTATATGATCATTTTTCCTCATGAAATCTCCAAATTAAATTAATCTTAATTAAACTAGGTAGAAATGGTCAACATAATTAATGCATTATTATGTTCTTGTAAAGATATTTTATGTTGTGGAAAAAGACATTTTGCATACTGGATAAATTGCATAAATGTAATTTTTTTTTACACATGCAGAATATTGGATTTTGACCTTTGGTCATATGAGCTTAGGCATGATCCAAAGACAAAGCCATAACCTAAATTTTGTGCTTTATTGACTATTTTTGCTACTTTAGAAAATATTTTGATTAAGTTATTTATATTTATTATTATTTTTATTTATTCATTATTTATTTATTAAGTTATTGTTTTTTTTTTTAGTTTTTATTATTATTATTATTATTTTATTTTTATGAAGGCAAATGTAAGCTTCCTGACCTTTCAAAACAGATTTTTTTACAAACCTAGTTGATAGATGGTTAAATGGTCTGAAGCATTCTTTTACAGATCAGTGCCTTAGGTTACTGTTTCATTAACAAATCCTTTGAGACAGTTCATGTCATTATAATTTGCTGAAGACCAGTCGTTTTCTCTGAGCAATGTATTTGAAGACAGACCACAATACAAGGGAAAATATTGGTCAAGGCATAAAACATTTATCTAAACCAATCCCTTTGGAAACTCATTCTTAAATCACTAAATGATAACATGTGTACTTGTGTGGGATGTCAAGTTGATTTCTGCATTTTTAATTTTAAAATTGTTGAAAAAAAAAAACTTTGCAAATGGATATATTGCAAAATCATGCTGCTAAGGTCAATGTCAAAGGTCATGGTCTTTAGGATACATAGGCTAAAAAAAATTGCAACTCTCTTAAAACCAATGAACAAAGGAAATTGTAAATGTGTTGCGTAATTTCTGGGATTAAGCTTATAGGTACTTCATATTTTTTTTTTAAAATCAGTGGTAGAAAATGGATTATTTAAAAATAATGAAATGAGTCAATATATTTGATGGTTTCTTCAAATATTCAAAATGAGATCAAAGTTGAGGTTACACTTTAGTTTTCAACCTTCATAATTTTGCTTCTATTTTACCTACCAGCATTTTCCAAGATTGAGATTTTAATTTTTTGATGTATTGTAACAACTTGTTTCCAATATGCCGGGGTCAAACTTTTGCCCTTTTTTTAAAAAATAAAAATCAAATTACTTTACATTATCAAAAAATTACACAAATGATCAATGTACAATTTAACAAGGTAACAAGTTTCAGAACTTTATGATAATTTTTGTAGGAGTAATTGTCCCTTAAATGTTAAATTTTCACAAATTTAGTTGTGTTTTGACCATTGTCTTAAAAACTGTTGTAGAGAAGGAAAAAAATTGTTGCCACAGATATTTATTGTTCTGTTTTTTGTCGAGCCTGGCATCACCTCAAGGCAAGACTTAGGTGTTACTTTTCTGGTGTCGTAGGTGGCGGCAGTGGTGTGTCAAAATGTGAAAATTTATGTGTAAAGTGCTACTTGATCTAAAACTAACCAGGCGAGACATTTAAATCTGTGGAATTCATGTTAAATACTGATACCCCTTGAATGTGATTATTTAGTACATAATTTTTCTGTTGTATTACACATACATTCACAATATATATCTAATGTTTTATAATGTTTCATTACAGAGTGATGCCAAACAAACAGAATGGAAATGATAGATTGGAGATGAACACAATTTTTAAAACCAACAAACGTTTAGATATAGCAAGATCTGTGCCTGAAAACCTTTTAACCAGTTATAGGATGTTATATAAGACTTCTTGAATCCATCACAACCATACAGGTAACATAGAAATATATAAATGAATTTAAAAAAAAAAAAAAAAACTTTGATCATTGCCACTATTTATGCAGTCAGATTTTGATGTTCTAAAGGTTTTGAAAATTTCAATCAAATCAGTTTGAAACATCAATTCAAGTGAAGACTCCATTTCAAGTCTATTAAAACTAATTGTTTTAATCCTTTGCCATGTATTGTAGCTGTAAACAATCTATATGTAAATTTCCCCCATTCATATACATGTATGAAGATCATATCTTGAGTCACAGGGTCTGTATATTGAGGCCTAACTTAAAAAATTCTTTGTTTGCTGTTTTCCGACCCATGCTATCCACATGTGGGTGGGTAGGTAGGAAAAAAATTTTATTTTATTTTTTGAAAACAATCTTTTACACTTTTGAAAAGTTTAAATTTGTTTCATATGTCTCTTTTAAAACACATTTACATTTTTTTGCTAAGTAATGTCTTCTTGGTTCCTCCTTGTGTTTTTGCCCATGGAGAAACACAGCTGAATTTCCTTACTACCATATAAACCTGCTCACAGGTCATCTCCCTCGTCAGGGATATTGCCATTTAATACTGTTTCTTATGTTGTATGAGAAGTAAACCCAAAAAAAAAAAAACAAACAAAAAAAAAAAAAAATGTAGTAGAAGGGAATAGAATTTTTTGGGTAGGGGCATTTCAAGTGGGTCGGGCGGTCAACGGCAAACAAAGTTAATTTTATTTTAGGCCTGAGGTTTTACTGTTTTTGGTCAGGGGTTCCTTGTGGTTTTAACTCTTATTCTCCCAAGTTTTATTTGGATGTTATTTTACTTGCAGAACATGTAGATGATGTAAGAGGTATTGTACAGAGACTCAGAGCAGTTAAAGACTTTTCTATAGAACAGTCGCTGAAGACATACAAGGAAGTCTGGTTAAGTAAAATATTTGAACTTCGGCTCCGTTCAAGAAATAAGACAGAACCCACAGACCTCCCACAGGCTGTAAGCAGTATATCAACTGTTTCACCCACGACAAACCATAAGTTTTTTTTCTTATAATAAAAAGGGCCTCAGTAGCTGGGTGGTCTTGAGAACATGGCCTAGATTTCCAGCGCCTAATAAAATTTGTCTGTTTCTTTTACCAGTCCATTTTGTGTCGGACAAGTGAGATTGATCATGGTTATCAGAGAAATGGCCAAAATTTGCTAAATTTTAAGTTAAGGAAAATCTTAGTTAAGGAATGATTGTGAAACTGGGGCCAGGACTTTTTGTATAAATTTTAATTTTACTTGATAAAGAATTCAATGTGGGAATATTCTTAGAAAAATTATGAAAACAACTTCAAAATGTCTATTTCAGAACAAAGAGTAAGTCGCAGAGTGAAGGTGTACAATCACAACAGCATCTCGCTGTGCACAGTTGTAGTCAAGGAAGAACGACTAGTCGTATCTCTAACCAGGTTCACACAGTAGAAATAAGTAAAGTGGTATGGCTTCATCACCTAACTTGTTACATGCAGTAAGAATAATTTAATTTATCTAGCACCTAATTCACAGTTCACTAGTCAACACTAGTCCAATGTCATTAAAGGGTCAAAATTCAATGTTCAACTTGTATAAATTTTTTCAACTTACTACTTCCGGGTCAAAGTTTAACATCCATCCAGTGTTGTTTAAGGATAAAAAATTAACATAATTCTAAGTTTTTTTGGTTTTTTTTTTCATTTTTTCATTGAAATGGGTCAATGTTCAAACTCTGGCTCTATTTTTTTCCTTCCAAATCAGTGTTAAAAGGTCAAGGTTAATTAAGGTTTTATAGATTTATCAGCATTATAAAGGATCTTGAAGGTCAAGGGTCTGTCATGATGGTTTTCTTGGGATACTCTGGATTCCTCCACCACCCCAAAACTGCTACTGCCACATCATCAATAAGTCATAAAATGGGACATAAAATTGAGTTATTCCACTTCATTATTTACCAGGAAAGCATTTCAGGTCCTTAAGGCCCCTTTTTTATTTTGTTGTTCTCAGTTTTATATGTTCAAAGGTCAAGGTCATACCTGCTTTTAGAAGTCTCTGAAATGATTAACAATTTTGGAATAATACATTGAACATATGCATATTAGCTACTTATAAATGCAATGTGACTAGATAGTTCTAATTAAGTATTGTCACCAGTGGCAGTTCTAAATTTAAGACAACTGAAAGTTTCTGTAATTAATATATTGTCTATTTTGCAAACAATTATGGTCATATACTCAGGTGAGCGTTAAGGCCCATGGGCCTCTTGTTTAAAAAAAGCAGTAGCTTTATTTAACTAATCAATGTTTTTCTAAAATTTGTAGTATGCACAATATGGATATTGTCATGGAAGAAGGCACTTAACTTCCATAGCAATCTGAAAAGAAAATCAGAAGGTAAAATAAAAGGCATGAAACAGATCAACCCTACCTACTAGATTTGTGAAAAAATCTTGATGGAAATAAATAATCTACCTTGGGATTTAAGTAAAATTGATATTCATTGCACTAATTAAAAAAGTTTTGCATTGGTAAGGAGTAGAGTGGAGTAATGGTGTTTTACGCCCCAGTAAAGATTCTTTCACTTATTTTGAGGTGTTCTGGGATGGTGGAGGAGACATGAGTGCCCGGAGAAAACCATCAACCTTCGGCAAGCGAACTGACGAACTTTCTCACACTAGGATCTGTCCCAAGTGGGATTCAAACCCAGGGGGTGAGAGGTGCTGTCATCCATAAGCGCATGCTTTAGACCACTGTGCCACCGAGGCCCTGCATTTGTAAGGAAATAGTCTTTATTGCAATTTTTGTCTAGTGATATAATCTTAAACCTGTTATTAAATTTATCAAAAAAAAAAAAATGCTTTATCATTTGGACCTTAAATGACAAAATTATTGATCAAAATTCATTTACAAACAAAAGGGAAAAAAATGAATAAACATATAAATGAATGTTCTTTTAACTAACAGATTGTTTAACAAGAAAATTACTAAATTCTCAATACTTATGATTAATGTAAATTTCAGAATAAAATTGACATATAGAGTAAGTACCAATAGTACATTGTTAACTTTATAGATGCACACTTCTCTACGATGGTCTTGGTAGTGAAGTTTTGTATTTCCACCAAAATCGGTCATCTTTAACTAATGCAAAGCTTTTTTTATATATTTGAAACAATAACATTGTTGGTCATTTCACTTCCACTATTTCACATTTAGCTCATTATTACTTTCATCTTAAATGTCTTTTCATTTCTTAATTGGTCTGGTTAGGCCAAAAATAAAATTTACTTTTTTTGCTGCTGACTTACCGAACCACTTGAAATGCCCCTACCCCAAAAATTTTATTACCATCAATCCCATTTTTTTTTTTTAAATTTCATACAATATAAGAAACAGTATTAAAGGGCAATAACCCTGACAAGCAAGACAACCTGTGATCAGGTTTATACAGTAGTAAGGAAATTCTGCTAGTTTTCTCCATGGGAGAAAACACAGGGAACAAAGAAGACTTTAATAAAATGTGTTTTAAAAGAAACATAAAAAACTTTTCAAAAGTGTAATAGATAAAGTTTTCAAAAAATAAAAAATTTTTCCTTCCTACCTACCCACGTGAATAGCATGGGTAGAAAAACAGCAAACAAAGAATTTTTTAAGTCAGGCCTATTACTATTATCTATTATCTAACTATTATCTAAATCATCATCATTGTCATTGGTGTTCATATCTTTGTCAAATGAAACAATGAGAGTTCACATTAATGTTCAATTTAATACCACTCGCAGAATGAACATTAGTGGTATGTCACTGTGATTGTCTTTATCAGAGGCACTGCCACTGATTAAACATCAGCATTCAGAAAACTTGCACTTTAGCAGTGCTTTTAAAATAATATCAGTAGTTTAAGATGGAAAGTAAACAAAAAATGATAATGCTCATGTTGTACCTTGTTTTCTTATTTGTTGCCAAAATCTGTTTTAAACAGATATGAAATTCAAACACACACACACACACACACACACACACACACACACACAATTACAATTAATACAATTTTTTATTTGAAACATTTTCATTTCTTTATACTTTTAGATAAGTACAAGCACCAATTTGTTGCCGATGGTGTTGATGATGTGAAGATCATAACAGAGTATCTGTTCCCATGACGAACGAAGCTAAGTATCCATTTCAGTAAACTTTATAAAATTAATGTTATTGTTTGACCCAGTTTTGATTTTTTCACTTACAAATAGTCAGTTTATGAATAAGTGGTTTTTCTACCCAGTTAGGATTATTTCACTTAGATTTGGGGTCAGATTGAGATTTGCCAGAGAAAACCTTTGGCAAGTCAACTGACAATCTTTCTCTCATGAAAATTTGCCAGAGTGGGATTTGAACCTAAATTGTGAGAGAAAGTAGAGTGGCTCAAGTGGCTGTCTAAAGTTTGGGAGGGTTTTAATCAGTGTGGTCTCAACGAGTGTGTTTTAGATAGCTGTTGGTCACCCCTTCTTTCATCTTGTAGTGGTCTTGGTGGCTCATTTTCTAGTCGTCTTGTGTTCGATTTCAGTTTAGTGTTTTGTCCTTTTAGCAGTTCACCCCAATTCTTTTGGTAAGGGATGGGATTCAGAAACTTGGATACAGTATTTTAAAAATTAATTCCAGGTCCTTGATGTATAACAAAATTTAACATTTGGTGCTTTACGCGTTTACATAATATGTTATCAGTGACCAACTAATGGCAGAAAAAACCCATTACTTACATACACTAGACTAATACACTAACATGTCCAGTGCTAATCATGCATATAACTCTTGTCTTTCTCTTCTTAATCACTTTCATTCCCTATAACAATATTGTCATTATTCGGAAGTGGTACCGGTACCCCCATTGAGAAACATACTAAATTGATTTTATTGTCTCTTTTTATATACATTGGTGTATCTGTGTTAATTTGAGAAATGCTATATTCAAATTTTTGAATTTTGTTCTGCATTAGGAGTGTTGGGTTTGAACTATTGAAAGGGTGAAATGCTGTATTGAAATTAAAACCAAGAGGGCTGAGGCAGAGACACCAAGCATCAACTACAGCATGAGACGAGGAAAGACTGACAGTACACACCTTGAGACCAGACTGATTGATAAATCTCAACTTGAGCAACCATTTGATACATTCTAATGGCATAAAATGAGTAACAATTTGTTACATGTCTCATCAGTGAGACTATTTTGTACCTGACCATGTTAAGGTTTTAAAGGAACTTGTCTGGTGAAGTGCCTGTGAAATCTACATCTTTTTCACAGGGAGTAACCGGAACAACAAGTTCCTTGTTTAAGATCTAAAAACTAGGCATCATTGTATTGTGCTGAGTTTTAGATTTTAAAGCCCATTGTTAAATCTTAACAATCTGCTGCCAGATAAATACCACTTAATTGAGCGAAGAATTGCTGCCAGATAATTACCACTTAATTTGAGCAAAGGTCTGCTACCAGCTTAATACCACTGAGCTTAGAGCAAAGGTTTGCTACCAGCTAAATACAACTGAGCTGAAATCTGCTGGAAAATAGTTTCTTGGCAGTAAGAGGGCTAAATTTAAATTTTTTTTTCATGGGCATCCATGAAAAATTGTAATAAATATTTTGACATGCTGTAACTTCTTTATCTTCTGTTTTTTACAGATATGGACAATGGACCCCACAACATGGATGAGGACTATGGATGGACCCTACAACATGGATGAGGACTACGGATGGACCCAACAACAAGGATTAGGACCACGGATGGACCCCACAACATGGATTAGGAGTATAAAAGATGCCACAACAGCGGTAATAATGTTTTTACTGAAAAAATACAACTATTTACAACAAAATTTGCAAATTTTAAAAAAAAAGGGTAATAAGTGCAATTTAGCTGAGGGTCTGCCATGAAAGATCACTGAGCATAAAACAAGGGTCTGCTATGAGATAACACCGAGCATAAAGGCTTAAAAGAAAACTCGAAGCAAGGTTTTGCTGCCAAATATATACCATTGAGCTATGAAGTCTGCTGCCAGATAAATAAAGTATAACCTCAGAGAATCTGATGGTTATCTGGACCAGGGAAAAATCAGTTATGACAGGTTTCTGTTTATAAAAGGTTAACCATGAGTTATTTGCCCTTGATTGACTATGAAGGTAAATAAGGACATTAGGTCCCTTGGGATTTATTCATGTTGTATGCAATTTGTCCACTCTGATAGAGTCTGTATTAATAAAATTGACAGTTGTACAAAGGGAGAGCAAATAGTTGTTGCTTAGTCTGTTGTAATTTTGTCTCAAAACCTTTGAGTTGAATTGAGTAATGGTGTTTAACGTCCCAGTCAAGAATATTTCACTTATATCGAGACGTCACCTGCTTTAGGCGAAAGTGCAGAAATTTTGTCTGTGCGTTGCGCTGATGGCATTATACAGCAGGGTTCTTTATTGTGCCAAGCCTACCATGACATGGGACCTCGTTTATTTTAAGTTCCCATCCGAAAGAACCGCGACTTTCATTTCGTAATGCTGAGCACTTGGCGAAAGAACGGTCACTACCCACTTTCAAGTCTTTAAACCTTTAAGAAGTATTGACATAGTCAACAGAGCTTAATGAGATGTGCAGTGCACAAGAACAATAATTATTTTGCTTAATTTAAGAGCTTTTGCCCTTTGTTACTTTTCATACTTAAATTTTGTCCAGAGCAAAACTTGAAACCTACTAGGGGTATTATAATGAGACTTCATGAATAGATAGATCTTGATAAGAAATGCAGTGCACAATTACTTTCCTTTGCAAAATTTTATTTAAACAAACATATTTGAATTAAGAGATAGTCCTTTTAGAAATGGCCTTTATGTATCCATTGGTTCTGACGATTCTTTGTATTTTGGAATGTTGCTTCAAAATAGTGACATCCTCAAACATTGCTTGATTAAAAATATTAATATGTACAAGTCGTCATGGTGCTTTGGGACGATCTGTTACTGTTTCACTTAGCATTCTTTAAGTTTTCTTTACTTAATTTTAAAATTATACTTTTGAATAACTAGTCAATAAATGTATCGGTTTGCTATGCATTGCAGTGCTGCTCTGTCACATTATGTCAAGGGTGTTATGAATCTTTAAATGTCTATTTACAAATTTTGAAAGCTTTTCTAGTTTTAACTGGCTTCCATATTCAGAATACTGACATCTACTTGTGCAACAAAAATTGATTAGTTAGCTGTATTGTAGGTTGATTGGTAATTACAATCTTTGTCCATGTCCGATTGTCAACTAAATTCAAATTAAATAAACAACAAAAACTATCATGGGAAAAGTAATTTTTTACATACTTTATTTACTACTCTGTTGTACCAATTAGAAGCATGTAAACTACAAAATGGATATCCGATACGGTAAATTCAAACATTTTTTGCAGTACCCTTTTATAAGATAAAAGCTTGTATTTTTCATCCATTTGATAATTGATAAATTATTTCATCATTTTGTTTATTTTTTAATGCAACTTGGGGAAAAAAAGAAAGAAAAATCAGTTTTCACATGTTAGACACTGAATTTTTCTTCAGAAAATTGGGCGTTACTCAACACCCTCTGGGTTTGGTTTTTAAAATAAAAAATTCCAGACCAAAGGATACAACTGGTTTTGACAGAATTTGTTTTCTAAGGGTTCAGTTTCCGGGCTATACTGTATCACTGATCTTAGGGGTAAGGAACTGTTGGCAGAGAGGTGAGAAAGAATTCAGTCTGGAGACAAATGTTGTATGTTCTTTTGCTTTATACAGAAATGGACAAAGGACCCCACAACTGGATTAGGGCTACAGATGGACCCCACAACTGGATAAGGACTACAGAAGGACCCATCAGTGATGGATAAGGACTACAGATGGACCAAACAGCAATGGATGAGGACTGCAGATGGACCAACAACGATGGATAAGGACCATGGATGGACCACATGCAATGGATGAGGACTACAGATGGACCAACAACAATGGATAAGGACCACGGATGGACCAAACAGCAATAGATGAGGACTGCAAATGGACCAACAATGTCGGATAAGGACCATGGATGGACCACACTGCAATGGATGAGGACTACAGATGGACCAACAACGATGGATAAGGACTACAGATGGACCACACAGCAATGGATAAGGACTACAGATGGACCACACAACAGTGAATTAGGACTAAAGATGGACCACACAACAATAGATTAGGACCATGGATGGACCTAGAAACAAGGGGTGAACAGGTGGAGGCAGAGTACAATGAAAAATCCAGGTTAGCAAATATATACATTTCATAACAAGCCACTAGACATCCCTATCCTTTCTAATAAAGCTATATATGAATTAAAGCTGTTCTGAAGCTTTGCTAGGCAATGTAACAAATATTTGTAAAGACGGAAACAATTTTAAAAAATGATTGAAGGGTGTTTCACAATAAATGTCCCATCTATTCCTAAAAATACAATATACATGTACTATGCAAAATATATATGCATTCCATGTATTGTTTTATATTGAAAATTTATTTGCACCAAAAAAATTAATTGCAGTATGGTTTTCATGGCATCAGTTACTTTATATAATGCATTCCAGATGTTTTTCCCTTTCTTTGATTACCTTTGAGATATGCACATGGAAATTTCTTACAACTGCTTTGAATATTTTTAATGATATTTATTTTCATTTCCTGTACAATATTTCTATCATTTAAATATCTCCTAACAATTGTTGTTTACAAAGTGCACTACCAATTTAAGTTAGTCATATAGTTTGTAAGTTTTATAGAATTATGTCAATATGTTTTAAAGCTGCATGAAGTTTTTCAATTTTCTGAATTTTTTTTGATTTTCTAAAAATAAAATTTTTATAAAAACAGATCAACTTCTAATCACGATCTGTGAGATTAATTTTCTATAATTTCATTCCTTTTAGCTGTAAATAAACGGAATCCTCTAACTGGTTGGTTAATGTTTTAACGATGATTATTATGAGCTTGGAGCATGCGCATGGATGTACGGGAAAAAACCCATGAATTGAAGGTGAAGCATGACAAATTGCATTAATTGTCTGTCATTAATATCCAGATGTATTTGAAATAGTGTTATGTATCGCTTACTTAGTCACAAATGACAAATTCAACGAATTTCTGTGTTTAATTTAATTATCGTATTTCACCGTTTTGAAATTTGTGTTTAAATGACCTGGTTTTTCATGACGTAACCATGTTCTAATATTAGATCCTACATGCTACATCTGGCTGGGAAATTATTATTGTTTCTGTATTTATTCGAGCTTTTATCGTTGAACCAAATGTAACGTTGTTCATTAGGAGCATTAATAATTAGATTAGCACCCTTTTAATTTTTTCTTTGGAAAACTTAATGCAGCTTTAAAGGACCTAAAAATGTGCATATTTTCAACAGTTTTTATAGAAATATTTTAAAAGAATTATGTCCCTTTTGGATGAGTATTTCCCTTTTGATTACGCTATGCTAACCTTGTTGTGTAGGTGTTCAAATGAGTATATACTGGCACACAAGTTGGCAAGTGATGAATCGTTATGAACATGAGTATAAAACTTAATCTAGGTCTTAAAAAACTAAAAACTTTAAACATCTTACTGAGAAATAGATACACAAGCCCACACGTGGTTTTCTGTTGTAGCTGATCACACAAGTTTATTGTGCGGACGGATATGCTACACAAGTGCGCTTTGCGAAACTCCATACATTTGGATAGCATTATCAGCCTATTATTGAATTATTATCAATAACAATAATTTTTGTTTATGAGAAATTCCTTATATTAAGGCCTGCACCTGTAATCAACAGGGTTAAACTTATAATTTGGAAAATCGCTTTATGGGTTTAGAGAGTCATCTAATGTCTCTTGATAAATTGTGATAATTTTGAGTTATATAAAATAATTTCATTTGAGAAACATTATCAGTTGTAAATAAGTATTTCACTTTTAAAAAATTAATTTATTTACCTAGGTTTTTCGTGCAATTTATAATAAGGCCAATTCAACTTAATTGGTAGATTCTCATCCCCGCCTGCCTAGAAGAAAGTGGGCGAACCCAAGTAATTTTATTTTCATTTCCCATCCCAGGTGTATTCAAAGTCTATTCCAAAATTATGACGAGTTCAGGGCACTTCCAAAAAGTTTTAAGCACTCCTGTAAAAACGAAAAATGCGAGGTTGAGATTGAAATAGCTTCATACATGCTACAGATAGAGCATGGTTTTCTTAATTTTGCATCTCACCAGTGGTCCAAAAGAATTACAGGCATGGTACAGGGCAAATATAGTAGACACACAGCAGTTAGTGCAGGTGTACAATAATTTAATAAGCAATGATATACACAAAAAGAGCCCTATTGTTGATGCAGATGTCAATCATTGAAGACATTGCAAAAAACACTTTTAAAACACATGTAAAAAATGCAGATGTCAATCATTGAAGACATTGCAAAAAACACTTTTAAAACACATGTAAAAAAAAAAAAAAAATATGAAACCCTCCTATTGCCCCAATATCTTTTTACAACCTGGATGAGAGTTTACCATTTAAGTTGAATTGGCCTAATAATGATAAAATATAACATTAAGGCCAAATTTTAACATTGGTTCAATACATAGGTAACTCAAAATGTCGGGATTTTCACATTGATATCAATGGAAGTGAAAAATGCGTATTTCAAACTGCTATAATGTTACCAATTCTGATGCGTTTATCAATATTGTTATGTCTAAATGGCATATAAAACATTTATTGCTGAAAACAATTTTTGGTCAGAGGTATCTTTAAGGCCAATTGGCTTATTGTTTATTAATTTATGTACATTATGCCTTCTGTTTTTTCAGTTGTACAATGAAGACAAAAAAAGCACTGACTGCAGTAATAAACTGGGATGTTAGCATCAACCAATAGTTATTCAGTCCCTTCCTAAAGGTAATCCAATATTGTTGATCTGACTTGTAATTTGTTCATCTAACTTTGCATCTATCTTTGTTCTGTCTACTCATTTTACAATATTGGATGATATTCATACCAAAAATATGCTTTAAAAAAGACTAAAATGATTAATTTGCAAGTTGTATAATATCTTGACCATGTAATAAATGCTTTTGGGGTAATATCTAACATCTCGAGATTTTGTGGATAATTTTAAGAAAATGCTCCAACAAACATTATTAAATCTTTTTATTTGAAATTACTCAAGTAGATATCAGGACAAAATGCCATGTTTAACAAAAAACACCTTAAAAATGGAGTTGAGTAATGTTCTTTTCCGAAGTCAGGTTTTCATTATATATAACCAACCAGTTCTGGAATGTTGGGGAATCATGTAATGCCTAAAGAAAACCGATAACTTATTAGAACCTCTGCAGTGAGTGGCACTTTGTCTCCAAGGCATTGGAGTACTTTTCCAAAACAAAAAAAATCCCCCCCCCCCCCCCCCCCCCCCCCAAAAAAAAAAAAAAAAAATATTCCGTTATAATGATCTCAATCATTTTAAACTGCCAATGCTTTAATATTTATTCATAACAGAAATATTTTATACCTAACAGCCAGAAGTTAACATCAAAGGCTAGGACAAATGTTGTCGGGCAGGACAACCTTATCTGAGTATAAGAAATAAAGCAAGGACTGAAGATGATAAATGGTATGTTATTGTTTTAATGCTTTTATTTTGAAATGTGTATATGTTTAATTATATACCCATCACTCACCACTGTTTTATTGTGAACTCTTTTTAAGCTATCTGTTCATTGGCTTTTTGCTTTTACATCTAACTCCAACGAAATGTTTTCAAACTTTAAGTTATATTACTTATAGCTAGAGAATGCACAGGTGCTTGTTTCTGATATTAAAATAAATAAAACCCCAAGACAATACCATAACACATGGTGTTCAACGTGCACTATTTTAATTTTTGGCCTACCTTGGTTTGGTCGTTTTTCTTTTTATCTGTGGGGAATAAATAAAATAAATGAATATTTCTGAAACCTACATTGCAATGCCCTACAAAATGGTGCATATTGGACTGCCGTGGCTGTCTTTAAAAAACGGGGCCTCAGTGGCCGAGTGGTCTAAAGTGCACACTTATGGACCACAGTGCCTCTCACCACCTGGGTTTGACTCCCACTCGGGACAGATCCTAGTGTGAGAAAGTTTGTCAGATCGCTTGCCAAAGGTCGATGGTTTTCTCTGGGCATGCAGGTTTCCTCCACCATCCCAGAACTGACAACCACAAAATAGGTGAAAGAATCTTGATTGGGGCGTAAAACACCACTACTCCACTCCTGTCTCTAAAGTCATAAAATAACAAGAGTTAAACTTCAACCAACACTTGTATGCACACACCATTGCACAATGGCGATTGTCATCCTGAGCTGAATCATGACGAATGTTCCGATTAGTCCATTTTCTGATTCAACTGTTTAATGGATAATGCTTGTCTGGCATACTGACTTGAGCTAGTACAATAAATTGTTCCTGAGTGACCAATAGTACAAGTCAGGGCTTTAAAATAAAAGTTTGATTGTCCAGTACCAAATCATTTTGGAGATGTTTTCATAGTTTATCATATTAAGGAAGTTTGGTAGTCTTGAATTTTAATACCTCGAAGCGAAAAAGTTCCCATTTCACATCATACTTCAAACAAGCACCAGATTTAATGTCAGTTTGTTCAGGTTGTAGTTTAAATAGTTTTGTTGCTGGTCTTAAATTATCCCAACAATAGTCCAGTAGTGATTACTATACAACTAAAAATACCAAAGTTATATACTTCATACATATTAAGACCATTGATTATAACATACTCGACTCGACTCAACAGACACTGAATATGTATCACTTCTTTTTGCTTTATTTATTTGGGCAGATTTTTGTTGAGCCTGGCATCGCCATAAAGCAAGACTTCGGTGTTACTTTTCTGGTGTGGTAGGCAGTGATGGTGGTGTGTTAAAATGTGAATGTTTATGTTAATTTATTTTCTACTTGATCAAAAACTAACCAGGCGAGACATATAAATCATTGGAGTTCTTGTTTAAATTTTAAATCAGTTTTTTTTTTATTATTCTGACAAGTAAAATTAATTTTTACTTGCCTAAGCAGACAAGCTCGATTACTCCAATTTTCAATTGGAGTTTGATAACACTTTGTCTGCTATTAACCTCTGAAATCATGGTTAGGTTCGATGTGTTAAGATTTGAGTAAATTATAAATTAGGAATCTGCATTCTGATTGGTTGGATTGTTTGCAGAGCAAAGCCAAGGTGAGCTTATGGCATGGTAAATTGTGCATCTCTCAACTTTAATCTTAGAAACTAATTGGCGAGTAGACCGGTTTTCAATTGTCCATTCCTCTTTCGGTTTCTTGCTTTAAGTAACTCATAATTACAACCTTTCTGAGCTTATCGTTAAAAAATTAACAGGATGTGCTTTATTGAAGCCTTCTCCAGCTGATGGCCATATTTTGTTAATCAATTTTACAGTTATCCAAATATAATTTTTGGTTTGTCTAATCTCGATGAAACAAGCTGTAGTTGAATGGTAAAATGGCCGACTCACAGGTCAGATAACAATTGTGAGATTCCTACACTAAGATTGAATCTTACTAGCAGCAGACCCTTGTGTAGAAATTATTTTTATTATTATTATTTTCACAAGCATATACATTAGATTGTGGATTTTAAAAGGCTAAAACATTCTACAATATGACCTTGTCATTTCCTACTCAGTGGCTCCTTAAATGATCGTTACATAGTCTGATTGAATGGGTGAATTAAATTCTTTTTGGTTTTATTTAGAATATAAAATAAAATTATAAAATTTGGCTGAAATATATATATGAGAATTTGCTTCACTCTTTATGTTAGATGTGTCACAATCATAAATAACATTTCACATTGCTGTTGTAAACAGATCCACATGGAAACCAGAGAAACTATACTCACAAATAGACAGATGTCACGTGATTTCTGTATAATTAACAAAAACAACAGTGAACAACAAAATTGTGTTTTAATAGACAACTAAAAATGGGTCTGTTCAAATGAAATTTGATATGAAAGATACTTAGTTGTTATAGATTAAAAATTTTATCCGACATGTCCATCCGAAATACAAGATGGCTATCTTTATTATAAATAGCAAAATCCAACAAATAGCTTTTACAGGTTCATTTATGTACCTATTTTGTTAAAATTTGATACATAGAAAATAGGTCTCGGGGGATAAAACGTCTATAATTTTTCATTTTGGCAATAATTACTTCAGAATATGTAAAAAAAAAAAGGCGTATTTTTAGCCTACATCTAAAGTACTCTGAAAGTACTTGACAAGTTGAGAAATTTATGAGAAATATTTCGTCATATATCAGAAATTGGGGATATCGCTAGTAAGTTTTTATGTTTGAAATAATTGGATACTTTTTAAAAAGGAAAAGCCAAAAAATAAAAGATAAAAAAAAAAAAAAAAAAAAAAAAGGAAAGAAAAAAAAAAAAAAACAAAATTAAGTTATCTAGGTGAGCAATACAGGAACTATTGGGCCATTGCTCACAGGAACTATTGGGCCTCTTGTTCTGTAATATTAGATAATATTTCTTAGGGGGAAAAATATCGATATTCGGAACTCAAATCGGGCTAGATTTAGATTCATCCCCGTTTTGATTAAAGTTTGGTTGCTTCAATTCTCCAGTAAATGTGCAAGGAGGAGACATGTTGGTAAGTTACTGGGCTTTCTTCTGGTTTCATGTGGATTTATTTACATCAGCGATGTGAAATATTAATAATGATTGTAGGCACATCTAATGTATAGCAAAGCAAATTCTTGTATGTATTTTTTAGCCAAGTTTATTTGACAGTGATTAATTCAAGAAACATTTTTCTATATTTTCAGGCCATCCCAGGAATCAAACCTATGTTACATGGATCTGTAGAATCCAAAGTAAATAGGAAAGAACTTGTAGAATAACCTTTCAACTTTGGTATGAAATGGTTTTCAAAGTTCATCTGGAGGAATGGTCTATAGAATTGGAAGAAGACCATGAATTCCGCAAATGGCAGTAGGCAGGATATGTAATGTTTGTTTTTCTCTTTCTTTAATGTTGTAGTTTGGGCCTTTCTATGCTACTTGTGAAAGTTTTGAGAATTCAATTACTGGAACAGTTCACTGTATTCAACTAAGGCTAGTATAAGTTCTTCGACTTTAATATGGGTATAGTGGTCTTGGTGGCACACCAGTTTATTGAGGTTAATCCGCCTCAATTGAAGTTTCCCTCCTTCCATGTTGGAATACTCAAATCTCGACACTATGGTCTTCGCAGTAGGGATGAAAAAATGGATTTGGAAATCTTTGTAGTGTTAATAGATTAACTAAGGACCATTGCTGTATATAGCAAAATTTAATATTTGGTCATTTACATGTTATCGATGATCAAATAGTGGCAAACAACCCATTACTTACAGTCACTATACTAATACAGTGACATGTCCAAGTGCTAATTTAATAACCCTCTTTCTCCTCTTCTTATTGCACACTTTCAATTCCCCATAACAAAATGTCAGTATTTGTAAAGGGGTATTTTCTGCCCTCATCGAGTAACGCTAAATTGGCTTTAGGTCATTATATACTCAAATGTGCCTCTGTTAGTTGAAAAAAACACTACACTGGTTTCCGAGTCCATTTTTTCATTGTTAGTGCTGGGATCATCTGAAGAGAGGACAGTTTCCCGCATGAAGTTGGGTAAATGGATCAGCTGCAGATGTGTCCCCTTGGTTGCAGAAATACACAATTGAAGTTGATGAATGGACGGCTGGATGTAGCAATACTTTGAACAAAAGTTCCTTAATTAAATTCAATTAACTGGAAGGGGTAGATTAGAAGCAGGTACAAACTACAACAGGAGGGAAGGAGAAGGCAGGATTGCATAAACTGAGGGCAGAAACAGAACTAGTGTTAAAGAAAACAGAAACCTGCAGTCACAGATGTTTCAAACAGTGAAAGATAGCAAAGATGGATGTTGGATAGTGAAAAAAAAGAAACCCTGCCAAAAAACAAGAATAAAAAGTTTGTACCAGAGATAAAGTCTATGCCAAGGAAAAAACACAAAAGATTAAAAGACAAATGGTGAACAGAATAAATCCCTGCACAAAGTCATTAAAAAAACCAGATAAGTTAATAAAGAAAAACCCTGCCACAAAATCACAAATCTGAAGTTAGATGGTAAAGGAAAAGGTCCCACAAGTCACAAAAAGTGGTCGGTGAAATCAGTGTTTGATGGTGAAAAAAGAAAAGAAACCCTATCCCAAATAGAAAAGACATTAGACAATGAAAACAAAATTTTTGCCTTGTTAGTGATAAGAAAAAAAGCCACGAAAATAAAAAAAAATTGTAGAGAAAAAAGGAATCCCTGAAATAAAGCCAAAAGTCAACATAAATGCAGATAGTTGAAGAAATTTGTGATTATGGTAATAAGAATGGTTCCTGTATTGATGAAGGGAAGAAATGAAGAAACCTTGTCACAAAATCAGATAAAGATGTCATATAGTACAAATGAATTCCTTTAATAAAGATAAAGTCAAATAGAGAAATAACGGCAAATTAAAGATAAAAATGCCAGATAGTGAAAAAATCCCTTCCAAGAAGTTACAATGATTGAAAAGAAAATGCTGCCACACAGTCACAAATATAAAGACAGAAAAGAAAATCTGACACGGATAAAAATGTTAGATGAGGAAGAAATGAAAAAACCAACAGAGGTCATGTGAAAATTTAAAGAGAGAATTACTGAAAAATCCCAGCCCTTGAGTCACAAAGAAATCAAATGATGGAAGAAATGCTATAGGATAAATTTAAAGGTAAAAAGAAGAGCCCAAAGTCACAAAATTACAATTAAGATTGCTAAAGAAAAAATCCCTTCCGGAGTTGGAAAAAAAAATTTTGGACAAGAAACAAGAAACCTTGCCACAAAATGCTGAATAATAGAAACCCTTCCACAAAGTAACTAAGATGAAACAAATGCCATAAAAGAAAAACCCTGCTATATAATACTGAATTAGAGAAACCATGCCACAAAGTTACCAAAATACACAAAATGCTGTAGAAGACAAACCTGCCACAAAGTTAACAAGATATGTCAAATGCTGTAGACAAGAATCCCTGCCATAAAATGCAGAATAAGAGAAACCCTGCCACACAATTAGCAAAATAGTTCAAATGATAGCTGTAGAAGAGAAACCCTGCCACAAAGTTAGCAAGATAGTTCAAATGCTGTAGAAGAGAAACCCTGCCACAAAGTTAACAAGATAGTACAAGCTGTAGAAGAGAAACCCTGCCACAAAGTTAAGATAGTACAAGCTGTAGAAGAGAAACCCTGCCACAAAGTTAACAAGATAGTTCAAGCTGTTAAAGAGAAACCCTGCCACAAAGTTAACAAGATAGTACAAGCTGTAGAAGAGAAACCCTGCCACAAAGTTAGCAAGATAGTTCAAATGCTGTAGAAGAGAAACCATGCCACAAAGTTAACAAGATAGTTCAAGCTGTAGAAGAGAAACCCTGCCACAAAGTTAACAAGATAGTTCAAGCTGTAGAAGAGAAACCCTGCCACAAAGTTAACAAGATAGTACAAATGCTGTAGAAGAGAAACCCTGCCACAAAGTTAACAAGATAGTACAAGCTGTAGAAGAGAAACCCTGCCACAAAGTTAACAAGATAGTACAAGCTGTAGAAGAGAAACCCTGCCACAAAGTTAGCAAGATAGTTCAAATGTTATAGACAAAAAAAAATCCTGCCACAATATTACCAAGATAGAAGGTCAAATGCTGTAGAAGAGAAATCCTGCCACAAAGTAAGCAAGATATGTCAAATGCTGTAGAAGAGAAACCCTGCCACAAAGTTAACAAGATAGTTCAAGCTGTAGAAGAGAAACCCTGCCACAAAGTTAACAAGATAGTACAAGCTGTAGAAGAGAAACCCTGCCACAAAGTTAACAAGATAGTTCAAGCTGTTAAAGAGAAACCCTGCCACAAAGTTAACAAGATAGTACAAGCTGTAGAAGAGAAACCCTGCCACAAAGTTAACAAGATAGTTCAAGCTGTAGAAGAGAAATCCTGCCACAAAATTACCAAGATAGTACAAATGCTGTAGAAGAGAAACCCTGCCACAAAGTTAACAAGATAGTACAAGCTGTAGAAGAGAAACCCTGCCACAAAGTTAACAAGATAGTACAAGCTGTAGAAGAGAAACCCTGCCACAAAGTTAACAAGATAGTTCAAGCTGTAGAAGAGAAACCCTGCCACAAAGTTAGCAAGATAGTTCAAATGTTATAGACAAAAAAAAATCCTGCCACAAAATTACCAAGATAGAAGGTCAAATGCTGTAGAAGAGAAATCCTGCCACAAAGTAAGCAAGATATGTCAAATGCTGTAGAAGAGAAACCCTGCCACAAAGTTAACAAGATAGTACAAGCTGTAGAAGAGAAACCCTGCCACAAAGTTAACAAGATAGTACAAATGCTGTAGAAGAGAAACCCTGCCACAAAGTTAACAAGATAGTACAAGCTGTAGAAGAGAAACCCTGCCACAAAGTTAACAAGATAGTTCAAGCTGTAGAAGAGAAACCCTGCCACAAAGTTAGCAAGATAGTTCAAATGTTATAGACACAAAAAAATCCTGCCACAAAATTACCAAGATAGAAGGTCAAATGCTGTAGAAGAGAAATCCTGCCACAAAGTAAGCAAGATATGTCAAATGCTGTAGAAGAGAAACCCTGCCACAAAGTTAACAAGATAGTTCAAGCTGTAGAAGAGAAACCCTGCCACAAAGTTAGCAAGATAGTTCAAATGTTATAGACAAAAAAAATCCTGCCACAAAATTACCAAGATAGAAGGTCAAATGCTGTAGAAGAGAAATCCTGCCACAAAGTAAGCAAGATATGTCAAATGCTGTAGAAGAGAAACCCTGCCACAAAGTAAGCAAGATAGTTCAAATGCTGTAGAAGAGAAATCCTGCCACAAAGTAAGCAAGATATGTCAAATGCTGTAGAAGAGAAATCCTGCCACAAAGTAAGCAAGATAGTTCAAATGCTGTAGAAGAGAAATCCTGCCACAAAGTAAGCAAGATAGTTCAAATGCTGTAGAAGAGAAACCCTGCCACAAAGTTAGCAAAATAGTTCAAATGTTATAGACAAAAAAAAACCCCTGCCACAAAATTACCAAGATAGAACGTCAAATGCTGTAGAAGAGAAATCCTGCCACAAAGTTAGTAAGATAGTTCAAATGTTGTAGACAAAAAAACCCTGCCACAAAATAACCAAAATGTCAATGCTGTAGACCAAAAACCCTGCCACAAAGTTAGCAAGATAGTTCAAATGCTGTAGAAGAGAAATCTGCCACAAAGTTTGCAAGATAGTTCATATGCTGTAGACCAAAAACCCTGCCACAAAATTAGCAAGATAGTTAAATTTCTGTACAAGAGAATCCCTGCCACAAAGTTACCAAGATAGAACATCAAATGCTGTAAAACAGAAACCCTGCCACAAAGTTGCAAATTAAATGAAGAAAACTGAAACCCTGCCAATATTCACAAGTGTAATGGTGAAAAAAGAGAAACTCTGCCAATATTTACAAATGTTGTGATGAAGAGAAATCCTGCCCATAGTTGAAAACAAGATGGTGAAAAAAAGAGAAATCCTGGCTATAGTTGAAAAAAAGATAGTGAAGTAAAGAGAAATCCTGCCCCTAGTTGAAAATAAGATGGTGAAGAAAAGAGAAATCCTGCCCATAGTTCAAAATAAGATGGTGAAGAGAAATCCTGCCCATAGTTGAAAAAAAAGATGGTGAAGTAGAGAAAAACCCTGCCCATAGTTGAAAAAAAGATAGTGAAGTAAAGAGAAATGCTGCCCATAGTTGAAAAAAAGATAGTGAAGAGAAATCCTGCCTATAGATGAAAAAAAATATGATGAAGAAAAGAAAAACCCTGCCCATAGTTGAAAATAAGATAGTGAAGAGAAATCCTGCCTATAGTTGAAAATAAGATGGTGAAGTTAAATCCTGCCCATAGTTGAAAAAAAGATAGTGAAGAGAAATCCTGCCAATAGTTGAAAAAAAGATAGTGAAAAAGAGAAATCCTGCCATAGTTGAAAAAAAGATGGTGAAGAAAAGAGAAATCCTGCCCATAGTTGAAAATAAGATAGTGAAGTAAAGAGAATTCCTGCCCTAGTTGAAAAAAAAGATAGTGAAGTGAAGAGAAATCCTGCCCATAGTTGAAAAAAAAAGATAGTGAAGTGAAGAGAAATCCTGCCCATAGTTGAGAAAAAGATGGTGAAGTAAGAGAAACCCTGCCCATAGTTGAAAAAAAGATGGTGAAGAAAAGAGAAATCCTGCCCATAGTTGAAAAAAGATAGTGAAGAGAAATCCTGCCCATAGTTGAAAAAAAGATGGTGAAGAGCCTGCCCATAGTTGAAAAAAGATAGTGAAGAAAAGAGAAACCCTGCCCATAGTCGACAATAAGATGGTGAAGAAAAGAGAAATCCTGCCCATAGTTGAAAAAAAGATAGTGAAGAGAAATCCTGCCCATAGTTGAAATTAAGATGGTAAAGAAAAGAGAAATCCTGCCCATAGTTGAAAAAAGATAGTAAAGAAAAATCCTGCCCATAGTTGAAAAAAAATATAGTGAAAAGAAATCCTGCCCATAGTTGAAAAATAAAAATAGTGAAGTAAAGAGAATTCCTGCCCACAGTTAAAAAAAGATGAAGACAAGAGAAATCCTGCCCATAGTTGAAATTAAGATGGTAAAGAAAAGAGAAATCCTGCTCATAGTTGAAAAAAAATAGTAAAGAAAAATCCTGCCCATAGTTGAAAAAAAAATATGGTGAAGAAAAGAGAAACCTCCCTATAGTTCAAAATAAGATGGTGAAGTAAAGAGAAATCCTGCCTATAGTTGAAAATAACATGGTGAAGAAAAGAGAAATCCTGCCCTAAGTTGAAAAAAAAGATGGTGAAAAAAAGAGAAACCCTGCCCATAGTTCAAAAAAAGATAGTGAAGAGAAATCCTGCCGATAGTTGAAAATAAGATGAAGAAAAGAGAAACCCTGCCCTTAGTTGAAAAAAGATGAAGAAAAGAGAAACCCTGCCTATAGTTGAAAATAAGATGGTGAAGAAAAGAGAAACCCTGCCCATAGTTGAAAATAAGATGGTGAAGAAAAGAGAAACCCTGCCCATAGTTGAAAATAAGATGGTGAAGAAAAGAGAAACCCTGCCCATAGTTGAAAAAAAAGATAGTGAAGAAAAGAGAAACCCTGCCCATAGTTGAAAAAAAGATAGTGAAGTAAAGAGAAATGCTGCCCATAGTTGAAAATAAGATAGTGAAGAAAAGAGAAACCCTGCCCATAGTCGCAATTGTTATGGTGAAGAAAAGAGAGAAACCCTGCCTGATGTTGCAAATGTTATGGTGAAGAAAAGAGAAAACCCTGCCCGATGTCGCAAATGTTATGGTGAAGAAAAGTAAAACCATGCCCATAGTCGCAAATGTTATGGTGAAGAAAAGAGAAACCCTGCCCATAGTCGCAAATGTTATGGTGAAGAAAAGTGAAACCCTGCCCATAGTCGCAAATGTTATGGTGAAGAAAAGTGAAACCCTGCCCATAGTTGCAATTGTTATGGTGAAGAAAGATAAACCCTGGTGAAGAAAAGTGAAACCCTGCCCATAGTTGCAAATGTTATGGTGAAGAAAAGAGAAACCCTGCCCATAGTCGCAAATGTTATGAAACCCTGCCCATATTTAAAAAAAAAAAAAATTATTATAATTGTTGAAGTAAAAGAAACCCTGCCGATAGTCACATATGAGATGGTGAAGAAAAGAGAAACCCTGTGCATAGCTTAAAATTAGATGTTAAAGAAAATCTGTCCATAGTCACAAATGAGATGGTAAAAAAAACTAAAAATGAGACGGTGAAGAGAAAAAAGAATAACTTCCAAAATTGATAAAGGAAAATTAAGGAAAACAAAAGAAGTCACGGATAAAGATGAAAAAACTGCAAAATCTATAGCAAGATGAAAAGACACCAATTAATAGAAGAATCAGAGCTGCATGGAAAGAAATAATGGACAATAAGCAGAAAATGATTTGCCAAAATCCCACAAATTAGGTAATATATAATTTTTTGTTTTTCACTTGCGTAGGAGTATTCGTGATACATGTATATGTGTTTCTATTGAGTTTTTTTTTTCTCAATATTGACATATTTTGTAATTCAGATTTGAACAGAATTGTGAAGTTTGAGGTTACTTGTATTTTTTTGACTAAGAA
Source organism: Tegillarca granosa (assembly GCA_029721355.1). Classification (NCBI taxonomy): domain Eukaryota; kingdom Metazoa; phylum Mollusca; class Bivalvia; order Arcoida; family Arcidae; genus Tegillarca; species Tegillarca granosa. The sequence continues at coordinate 16,438,673 of CM056611.1, read as the reverse complement.
TAAACCTTTTTTTTTTTTAATGAATAGATTTTTCATTAAAATAAGAACATATCTTTGTAAAATTGGATAGCTCACTTATTAAATGTTGAGGTTAAAAGGTCAAATGAAACATGCTAAATGTTCATATTTTTATTCAAACTTTGAAAGATACATATGCTGTTAAAAAATATTAAGCATTTTTGCTTTCATAAATAAAAAGTTAAACTGAGCATGACCTTATAATACTTGTTCTGGCCCCAGTTTCACAATTATTCACAATTGAATGTACACTCGACTCAAATTCAGGAATATGTCGGTATCAATTTTTAAGACGTGTCACAGTAAAAGATGAATATCTAATGCTATATGTAAATTGTTTAGTGTGGTTTTGTTGAACAATACAAAATATTGTCTCATAAAACTTTTTTTTTTTTTAAATGTTGATGAGAATATTAGAATATCTGAGTTGAGTAAATGATTGTGAAACTGGAGCCTGGTCTAAATCCAGCTTTAAAAAAATCTGTCATTTCTTTTATTATGTTTGTGAGTCAACTCTGTTTTTCCCAACAGTGATGCAGAATTTTATTTTTCTCAAAACACACTGGTAGAAAATGATTACTCTAGCATATACCTTGGTAGTAATTTCATATCTTTAATTAAAATATTATTTCTATTTGATCAGGTAAATCAAGAAAAAGAAAGCAACAGATAGAAATAGAGGTAATTATTAAAATTATCTCCCTTTTTCAACTATGATTCAGAAGCAAGAGTGATTTGGGGTAAAATTGAGATTCATTCAATTATTCTAAGGGGTTTTTGCATCCAAATCAAGAATATTTCACTTATATCAAGACATCACCTATAAGAAGAAGCCACAATTTGACCTTTGCATGATGCACGGGCGTTCTGCATGAAGGGTTCTTTTAGAGTGCCACACATGGCATCTCTTTAAGGTCTCACATGAAGGACCCTGTGACTCGCTTATAAATGCTAAATGTGTGACAAAAGAACAGTCACTGCCATATTCCCAAGTCTTGGTCAGACTCAACCAGGGTTTGAACCCCAACCTTCCACATAGGAAGCAACACTCTACAAGCTGAGCTACTGTAGGTTAGGTAGTATTAAAAATATTTTACCAAGTCAAGGCAGCGAGGTAATAAATGGTGGATTCGTTAGTTGAATGTTTTGATTTGTTTAGCGGTTTCTGGAGATGATTTTTATTAATCTTCAGAATTAATCTAAACACAGTTTATGGTGTGCATCTATTATGCATTGTTTTAGTGCATATTTATGCAACCTTTAGTGCTATGCAATGTTGCAGATACATTGCAGACCACTCCCTTTATTAAACCAGGGGCGTCGGTGGCCGAGTGGTCTAAAGCGCATGCTTAGGGATCACAGAGACTCAACGCCTGGGTTTGAATCCCACTCGAGACATATCCTTAATTGTGTGAGAAAGTTTGTCAGTATGCTTGCTGAAGGCCAGAGGTTTTCACCAGGCACTCTGGTTTCCTCCACCATCCCAGAACTTAATCTTATTTAAATTATGTTATATTCTACATAAATCTTTTTTTGTACTTTTAGAAAATGGTACAAGGAACAATACATTAATTTCTACATAAGTACACCAAGAAAAAAGCCCTTATTTAAAAAAAAAAGCAATAGTCATTTTATTTTGAGGAAAACGAGAGTATACACCAACCCATAAATAAATGGTATTTCGGAAATGATGTATGATTGGGGAACATAATATCATACAAATACAGTTTCAGACAAAAAAAGTCAATATGCTGAGAACAATGGACATTTGGGGAAAAAATTTTGCAAATTTGATTTACAGACAAAAATGGACAATTTATTGAGCACAATGGACAATATTTCAGGAACACACGGACATTACAAGTCAGATTGTGTCAAAAACTGCAGAAAAATCTGACACAAAACTTCCAAATTTGTAGTAAAATGAAGAGATACTAGCTGTTAGAACCAAAACTTCACAGAAATAATGGACATTAAGAAACCATATTCCTATAGATTAGGTAATATATAATTTCCTGTTTTCATGTCTTTTTGCACAAATGTAGAGGTTATGATTTAAACATCATGCTTCCATTGGTTTTTTTCCTTAAATACTGTAATGTTGTTATTTTATATCACTAAAAATTTCATTTTTTTTTTTTTTTTTTTTTTTTTTGTCTATAGATTATCAGTAAAATAATATATCTTTGTTAATTAAACTTTGGATAAATCACCAAATTACTGAATATTAAATGTCAAGGTCAAGAGGTCAATTTTAATTAATTTGAAACAGAAAATATGACAGGGATAAAACATGTAGAGGGTATTTCTATACAATTTCTTCGTTTTGGCAATAATAACTTAATTTTTGCAGATAAGTTGTAATTTTAGCTTGAAAATCTTCTCCTCTGAAAGTACATGGCTAATTTAAAGGAAATTTATAATAAATAAATCTTGAAACAATAGAAAATTAGGATATTGTTTGTTTTAATGCTCAGATATATTTTAAAAAGAAAAGGCCAAAAACAATTAAAGGTGTTACAGGCAATCATACAGGCCCTTTTGGGCTCTTAATATTATTATTACTTTTTTGGGTGAGGGAGGAGTTGATGATGCATTTATTTTAACATAATCATTTGTTGTATTTATATATAATAATAAATGATAATTTTTTTTCAGGTAATCAAGAAGAGAAAAAAAAAACCTAAATTGAGAAAAAAAGAACTAATAGGAATATATTAAGGTAATATAAAAAAAGTGAAATTATCTCCCTTATATTCAACTATAATAATGTAATAATGTTTTATGGTTATCAAAGGTGGGAGTAATGCATTCTGGGTATGGGTGTTGGAGTAAATTTGAAAAAAAAAAAACAACAATTTTCAACATATAAACTAACAAAACTTCATTCTGGGTATGGGGTGTTGGAGTAAATTTGAAAAAAAAAAAAAAAAAAAAAAAAAAAAAAAAAAAAAAAAAAACTTTTCAACATATAAACTAACAAAACTTCATTCTGGGTATGGGGTGTTGGAGTAAATTTGAAGAAAAAAAAAAAAAACAACAATTTTCAACATATAAACTAACAAAACTTCATTCTGGGTATGGGGTGTTGGAGTAAATTTGAAAAAAAAAAAAAAAACAATGTTCAACATATAAACTAATAAAACTTCCTTGGTTTAGAATTTTCCTAAATGAGAGATTCGGACCTTGCCCAAAAACAAAAGAAAAAGGCAGATAAATGTTCAGAAAAGTTATTCCTATCAAACTGGCTATTCTATTGTGGAAAAGCTTTTTGATGCTTTTTGCAAGTTACAGATAAAGCATTAAAACGGTGACATTTTTGTATGCTCAAGTGTCAATGTTTAGATGAAGCCTTGCTAATTAGACTTATAATTTAAAACCCAACTAAATAAGACTATTAAATAAATATTTTAGTTATAAATTTTCGTTTTTGTCTAGCCTGGCATCACCATAAGGCGAGACTTAGGTGTTACTTTTCCAGTGTCAGCGGCGGTGTGTCAAAATGTGAAAGTTTGTTATGTATTTTCTACTCGATCAAAAACTAACCAGGTGAGACATTTAAATCCGTGGAATGAATACTTTATTATTTATCTTTTTTTAAGAAAAAAAAACTTGGCAATTTTTTACATCGACGTTTTTGTATTTTTAGGAAAGATTACAAGGATCCATATATTTTCTGGACAGCTACAAGAAGGAAACACTTATTTATAAGCACAACGTCATTTTAATTTGAGGAACAACAAGAATATATTCATAAACCTATGGAAATATTATTCAATATTTTGAAGATGATGGACAACATTTTAAGGAACACATTTGGAAAAAAAAAACATAATTATATCTGTGGACAAATCATGTTTAATAATTTGAGGATCATAATAAAATAATGGAAACCCTTACGGACAGAACTGGTCAATACGTTCTGTGTATAATATATTCTGAGGAACTATATATAATACAAACCTATTTTATAGACACTACTCGTTAACACGGTGAGGACAATGGACAATATTCTGAAGAACTTGATAAAATACAAACCTATTTAGAGACACTAATGGTCAATATGATTGGACAATGGACACTACTGGTCAAAAAGATAGGACAGTGGTCACAACTGGTCAATAAGGTAGGACAGTGGTCACTACTGATCATTATGTTAGGACAGTGGACATTTTTTTTAAGGAACTCTATAACAACAGATACATTGAGAAAATTTTTTTAGCTTTCCGAGTTATAGCAGACCAGTATATATGTATTTAGAATTTTTACTGTTATATATATATGTTTTTATTGTTATCTTCCTTCAGTGTTAGTTTGTGTCTGGTTGCTCCGCTTCAATCCTGGCGGTTTTTCAACATCAAAATCGGATTCTTGTCCTTTTAGTGGTTTGGTCATGTCATCACTAGTGAAGGGTTGGGTTTGGAAATTGGGGTTTTGTGTTTTGAAATTAACTTGGTATTATTGAGGTATAATAAAATTAAATATTTGGCATATATACATTTTGTATATATATATGTTAACGATGGTCAGATAATGACAAACATTCCATTAGTTAACATATCACTTTACTAATACACTAAAATGTCCATTGCTAATCATTTAACCTTCTTTCTCTCTTCTTAATTCACTTTCTGTCCCCTCTAACATGTCATTATTTGTAAAGGGTAAGTTTTACCCTCATCGGAAAACATACCTAAATTGATTTTTTGGTCTTCTTACATGCATCAATATACCTTAGTTAATGGAGAAATGCTCTGCCTTGGTCTTTGAGTCTGATTTTTCATTAGTGGTGGCTGACCCGCTGGGAGGATAATGCCGATATTGTTGATTAACTAAAGGGAGAGAAGTAGAAATGTCAGTACAACCTACATTGACAGAAGAAACATACACCAACACACGCACACATGCACACAACATCTGCACCAACACACACAAAAACACATGCATACACAGAGCTGTCATTGATATATTAAGATAAATACTAATACTGTATATTAAGTGATTCGATTGTAAACAAGTGGCAACCTGCAGTTTTTATAGATATTTCAATTCTTGTTCAGGGATTCTGTTTTAATATATCAATGACAGCTCTAATCCAAAGTTAATAAATTATTTTTTATTTATTTATAATATGATCTTGTTATATTTTTTTGAAATGCACATAATTTTAATGAAGTGGTTGGCTGAAAATGTTTTACTTCACATCAGCAATTTTTCAGCTATTCAAGACAAGACAATTTTTATTAACCTTGAGAATAAATCTTAAAAAGTTCGTGGTGCATGAGTGTTTCTGATCTTCATTGACTTGTGCACATTTATAGTGCTAGTACACTTGTGTATATTGTAACAGATGAACATGCAGACCACTTGATTCCTTATACCAATGGCGAGCCAACCCATAAATATCTACGGGCTGAGAGGTCTAAAGCGGATTTGAACCAAGACAGAGAGGCATTCTAATCCGTAAGCGTGCCACTGGGAACAGATCCTAGTGTGAGAAATTTCGTTAGTTAGCTTGTCAAAGGTTGGTGTTTTTCTCGAGGTGCTCGGGTTTCCGCCACTATCCAAGAACTGACCACCTCGAAATAAGTTTAAAAAATCTTGACTGGCGTAAAACATCATTACTCCACTCTACAAAGACAAACATTTTATACTTGCAGTTGTTGGGTCAAACCGACAGCAGTGAGATGTCAGGAGTTAGGTTAACATAGTTACCACCTGACCCCTTTGATGGAAGTAAAAGTAAATTAATACTTGAAAACTGGCTTCAGTTTCACAATCTTCCTTAACTAAGATTTTCTTTAACTTAAATTAGGCAAATTTGAAATCTAAAAAAATTAATTTTTATTGATATTGAAGGTGTGATTTTCTCAACTTATAACATTTGTATTAAGTTTTGTCAAAAATGCTTCTCAGTAGTTCCAGAAAAAGTTGCTAAAATTTGCTAAATTTTAAGTTAAGGAAAATCTTAGTTATGTAATGATTGTGAAGCTGGAGCCAGAATACAAGACATTAAAAAGGGCTTAAATTGTTCAAGGTTTTGTTTGCATATTATGCTTGTAGATTATTTCTTTTGTTTAAACAAATTTTGATAGGTTTTGTCCACATTTTTATATATACCAGTGGTTTTGTTTGCCTAAAATTACTACCGAATAAAGGTAGTTTCCCCCTTGAGAAATAAAATTTCCCAATTTGACAACTAAAATTCCCAAAAAGGCAACAGTGACACAAAAAATGTTAGATATTGTCACAATGAATTTCAAAATTCTGAGCGTAATATGTGACATAAAGAGGGTCCAAATTTTCCCAATCTGACAGGTAGAAAGTAGTTTTTTAAAAACCATAACAAAATCACTGTATACAATGTACATGTTTATCAAAGATATCAATTATAGTATTGTTTATGGATTTTCTCCAAATTTTCCAGAATTTAGAACTTGGTTAACTATTTAAGAATTGACTTCAGACTGACCCCATATGTTATTTATCAGTATTAAGATTTTGAAATTCTAACAAAGCTTTGAACAATTTTTATATCTACAAAAGATTTCACTACTTAGAAGTTTTGGGTTGTTGAGGAACTTGGAACTTACATCGAGACTTCATCAAATATAGATGTTACATTTATCAATTTGCATTTTTGATAGTTAACTTACATTGAGACACAACCAGTCATAAAACATTGGAGTTCATGTCAATTTATGATAGTTAACTTATATTGAGACACAACCAGTCATAAAACATTGGAGTTCATGTCAATTTATGATAGTTAACTTATACTGAGACACAACCAGTCACAATACATTGGAGTTAATGTCAATTTATGATAGTTAACTTATATTAAGACACAACCAGTCACAATACATTGGAGTTAATGTCAATTTATGATAAGTAACTTTTATTGAGACACAACCAGTCAATACATTGGAGTTAATGTCAATTTATGATGGTTAACTTATATTGAGACACAACCAGTCACAATACATTGGAGTTAATGTCAATTTATGATAGTTAACTTATATTGAGAAATACCAGTCACAATACATTGGAGTTAATGTCAATTTATGATGGTTAACTTATATTAAGACACAACCAGTCAATACATTGGAGTTAATGTCAATTTATGATAGTTAACTTTTATTGAGACACAACCAGTCACAATACATTGGAGTTAATGTCAATTTATGATAGTTAACTTATATTGAGACACAACCAGTCACATTACATTGGAGTTAATGTCAATTTATGATGGTTAACTTATATTGAGACACAACCAGTCACAATACATTGGAGTTAATGTCAATTTATGATAGTTAACTTATATTAAGACACAACCAGTCAATACATTGGAGTTAATGTCAATTTATGATAGTTAACTTTTATTGAGACACAACCAGTCACAATACATTGGAGTTTATGTCAATTTATGATAGATCTAGTTAACTTATATTGAGACACAACCAGTCACAATACATTGGATTAATGTCAATTTATGATGGTTAACTTATATTAAGACACAACCAGTCAATACATTAGAGTTAATGTCAATTTATGATAGTTAACTTTTATTGAAACACAACCAGTCAATACATTGGAGTTAATGTCAATTTATGATGGTTAACTTATATTGAGACACAACCAGTCACAATACATTGGAGTTATTGTCAATTTATGATGGTTAACTTATATTGAGACACAACCAGTCACAATACATTGGAGTTAATGTCAATTTATGATGGTTAACTTATATTAAGACCCAACCAGTCAATACATTGGAGTTAATGTCAATTTATGATAGTTAACTTTTATTGAGACACAACCAGTCAATACATTGGAGTTAATGTCAATTTATGATGGTTAACTTATATTGAGACACAACCAGTCACAATACATTGGAGTTAATGTCAATTTATGATGGTTAACTTATATTGAGACACAACCAGTCACAATACATTGGAGTTAATGTCAATTTATGATGGTTAATTTATATTGAGACACAACCAGTCACAATACATTGGAGTTCATGTCAATTTATGATAGTTAACTTTTATTGAGACACAACCAGTCACAATACATTGGAGTTAATGTCAATTTATGATAGTTAACTTATATTGAGACACAACCAGTCACAATACAATGGGGTTAATGTCCAGTTTAAGATGATTATTAACTTGTATTGGATCTATACCATCCATAGATATATTTGTTGTAAAATATTTTAATTGCATTGAAATGTCTACTTGCAGTTACTTTATTTGAAATGGACTTTTGGTCTACTTACGTCTAGACATCACCAGCTGGTTGTATTGTTTTTAAAGGAGTTTCGAATCCAATTTGTAAGAAGTATATTTCCAGTTTTTTATGCATTGTTAATTATTATTCGACGCATAGTGTTCACTTGGATTGAGACATCACCAATTTTTTTTTTTTTTTTATCAATGGTATCTAAATCATTCTTGGAGATGATTGTGCCTAGGGTTTGAATCCCACTCTGGCATACAATTCAGTGACAGTTTGATTGGTTGGTTGTAATTTGTTGAAAATTGCATCAGCAATTTTAATTTTTTTTTGTCTTTTTTTTTTTTCTTCTTTTTTTTTGATAAGAGCTATTTTATTGATTTTAGGATTAATCTACATAAGTTTGTGCATGTGCAATTGTGTATATTGGTCTTCCTTGTATTAGTGTGTACTTGGAGCAACTTTTGTTAAAATGCTAGCTCACCGAGTCAGAATGACACAGACAAACATCACTACCCCAGTCCATTAACCTGGCACCACTTTATCCTAGTGCAGAGTTGGACATCAAACACCATTACTTCTTTTCACTCTTATTTCACTCAAAGTCAAGATAAGTTAACTTGTATTGAGATGTCACCAGCAATAGATGAATTAATATTAACATTTTTTTTTACTTGTATTAAAACATTACCATTTTTAATTATTCGTTAATTCAACCTAACTTGTATTGAGACATAGCCAAAAACATATGAAATTTTATTATTGGAAATAGTTTTAAAGCAAATATTAGTTTACTTACATTAAAGGTTTACCAGCTTTTCAATTAAATAATTAAGGATTTTTATCAAACTTGTATTAAGACAGCCAGTTATTAATGAAGAAGTATTAAAACATAGCCAGACATTGATGAAATAGCCAGCCATTGATGAAGTAGTATTGATACATAGCCAGCCATTGATGAAGTAGTATTGATACATAGCCAGCTATTAATGTAGTATTGAGGCATAGCCAGCCATCGATAAAGTAGTATTGAGACATATCCAGCTATTGATGAAGGAGTATTTAGACATAGCCAGCCATTAATGGAGAAGTATTAAAACATAGCCAGACATTGATAAAGTAGTATTTAGGCATAGCCAGCCATTAATGAAGAAGTATTGATACATAGCCAGCTATTAATGTAGTATTAAGGCATAGCCAGCCATTTATAAAGTAGTATTGAGACATATCCAGCCATTGATGAAGGAGTATTAAAACATAGCCAGCCATTGATAAAGTAGTATTAAGACATATCCAGCCATTGATGAAGGAGTATTTAGACATAGCCAGCCATTAATGAAGAAGTATTAAAACATAGCCAGCCACTGATAAAGTAGTATTTAGACATAGCCAGCCATTGATGAAGGAGTATTTAGACATAGCCAACCATTTATGTAGTAGTATTAGGACATAGCCAGCCATTGATGAAGTAATTTTAACACATAGCCAGCTATTGATAAAAAAGAATTAATACATAGCCAGCCATTAATGAAGAAGCATTTAGACATAGCCATCCCTTAATGAGGTTGGATTAATACATTAAGCAATTGATGAAGAAGTACTAGTATTTAGACATAGCCAGTCATTACTGAGGTTTTAATGAGACCTAGCCAGCCACTGATAAAGAATTATTTAGACATAACCAGCCATTGATGAAAAAGGATTAAAACATAGCCAGCTATTAATGAATTAGTATTTAGACACAGCCAGTCATTGATGAATCAAAATGGAAACATAGCCAATAATTGATGAAACATCAGCCAGCCATTGATGAAGAAGTATTAAAACATAGCCAGCCATTGATAAAGTTGTATTCAGACATAGCCAGCCATTGATATAGTAGTATTAAGACATATCCAGCCATTGATGAAGAAGCATTAAGACATAGCCAGCCATTGACGAAGTTATATTCAGACATAGCCAGCCATTGATGTAGTAGTATTAAGACATAGCCAGCCATTGATGAAGAAGTATTCAGCCATAGCCAGCCATTGATGTAGTAGTATTTAGACATAGCCAGCCATTGATGAAGTAGTATTTAGACATAGCCAGCCATTGATGAAATTGTATTCAGACATAGCCAGCCATTGATGTAGTAGTATTAAAACATAGCCAGCCATTGATGAAGAAGTATTAAGACATGGCCAGCCATTGATGAAGTTGTATTCAGACATGGCCAGCCATTGATGAAGAAGTATTCAGACATGGCCAGCCATTGATGAAGAAGTATTAAAACATAGCCAGCCATTGATGAAATTGTATTCAGACATAGCCAGCCATTGATGAAGTTGTATTCAGACATATCCAGCCATTGATGTAGTAGTATAAAGACAAAGCCAGCCAATGATGAAGAAGTATTCAGCCATAACCAGCCATCGATGAAGTTGTATTCAGATATATCCAGCCATTGATGTAGTAGTATAAAGACAAAGCCAGCCATTGATGAAGAAGTATGAAGACATGGCCAGCCATTGATGAAACTGTATTCAGACATATCCAGCCATTGATGAAGTAGTATTTAGACATAGCCAGCCATTGATGTAGTAGTATTAAAACATAGCCAGCCATTGATGAAGAAGTATTCAGCCATAGCCAGCCATTGATGAAGTTGTATTCAGACATGGCCAGCCATTGATGTAGTAGTATTAAGACATAGGCAGCCATTGATGAAGAATTATTGAGACATCACCAGCCATTGATGAAGCTGTATTCAGACATAGCCAGCCATTGATGTAGTAGTATTAAAACATAGCCAGACATTTATGAAAAAGAATTGAGACATAGCCAGCCATTGATGAAGTAGCATTTACACAAAGCCCACTATAAATGTAGTTTTTAGAGATAGACAGCAAATGATGAGTAGAATTTAGGCATATTCAGCTATTATGAAGAACATAGCCAGTTATTTATTAAGATGTATTAAAACATGGCAAGCCATTGATGAAGTAGTATTTATACATAGCGAGCCATTGTTGAGATTTTATTGAGACTTAGCAAGCCATTGACGAAGCAGTATTAAAACATAGCCAGTTATTTATTCAAGAAGTATTAAAACATAGCCAGCCATTGATGAAGTAGTATTAAGACATAGCCAGCCATTGATGAAAAAGTATTTAGACATAGTCAGCCATTGATGAAGTTGTATTTAGACATAGCCAGCCTTTGATGAAGAAGCATTAAACATAGCCAGCCATTGATAAAGTGATTTTGAGACAACCATTGATGAAGTAGAATAAAGACATAGCCAGCCATTGATGAAGTAGTATTTAAACTTAGCCAGCCATTGTTGAAGTAGTATTGAGACATAGCCAGCCATTGATGAAGTAGTATTTAGACATAGCCAGCAATTGATGTAGTAGTAGCCAGCCATTAATGAAGTATTATTAGGACATAACCAGCCATTGATGAAGTAGCATTCAGGCATAGCCAGCCATTAAGGAAGTAGTATTAGGACATAGCAAGCCATTTCGGAAGTAAGTAGTATGAAGACACCCAGGCATTATAAAGTATATAACATAGCCAGTCATTCGTAAAGTAGTATTTAGACATAGCCAGCCATTGATAAAGGACTATTAATACCTAGCCAGCCATTGCTGAAGGCTGAAGTAATATTTAAAAAAAGTATTAATGAAGTAATATTAAGAAATGAGAACCCATTGATCAACCAGTATTTGGTCACAGCTAGCCATTGATAAAATAGCACATTTGTTTTTAGACCTTGACAGCCTTGATGAAGTACTTTTAGACATAGCCAGCCATTAATGAAAAAATTAAAACATGGCCAGCTATTGATGAAGTAATACTAAAAACATAGCCAGCCATTGATGAAGTAGTATTTAGAGATGTAGCCAGGTATTGATGAAGCATTATGTAGACATAGCCTGCCACTGATGAAAAAGTATTTAGAGATGTAGCCAGGTATTGATGAAGCATTATGTAGACATAGCCTGCCACTGATGAAAAAGTATTTAGAGATGTAGCCAGGTATTGATGAAGCATTATGTAGACATAGCCTGCCACTGATGAAAAAGTATTTAGACTTAGCCAGCCATTGATGAAGTAATACTTAAAACATAGCCAGTCATTGATAAAGTTATTTTTTAAAAACATAGCCAGCTTTGATAAAGTAGTGTTTATATGTAGCAAGTTATTGATAAGTACTATTTAGACATAACCAGCAACTGATAAGAAATATTAAAACATAGCCAGCCATTGATGAAATGGTTTTAAGACATAGCCAGCCATTAATGAAGTAGTATGAAGATAGCCCGTCATTGATGAAGTAGTATTTAGACATAGCCAACCTTTGACGAATGTCAGTTTTTAGACATAGCCAGCTATTGATAAAGTAATATTAAAACATAGCCAGCCATTGATGAAGTAGTATTGCGACATAGCCAGCCATTGATGAAGTGGTTTTGAGACATAGCCAGCCATTGATGAAGTTATATGAAGATAGCCCATCATTGACGAAGTAGTATAAGGACATTAAGATTACTTTACTTGAATCAAGACATTATAGTTAATATATTAAAATATATACGAAATACTTAAAATTTAACCAAAGGCTCAAATCAAAGGGACATAACTCCTTGAAAATCACTGAGCTGGAATAAGAAGACAATATATATATATATATATATATATATATATATATATATATATATATATATATATATATATATATATAGTCAGTATAAACACAAAGGGACATAACTCCTACAAACCATTCAACTGGAACATGACATTATATACAGGTATTGATGTTTACTATTGACAGTATAGGACAAAATTTGTGATGCACAGGTAGACTGAAAGCATCTCTTCTGTTTTCTCAGAAGCAAATCATTTTTGCGAGCTTGAATCTTCATGTATGGTACAAATGCATACAACTCAAAATTTGAATGTACTGACGTTATCCCACTTTCAATGTTTCATTTTGAACCACAAAAAGACCTAGGACGTTTGAAACATCATATATAACATCAGTAAATGAAGCTCTTCAAGGAAGTCAATTGAACTTGACCTTCCTTCAAGGTCACAGTGACCAGAAGAAAACTACTAAAACATCTTATTGCCATTGACTTTAATGCCTACAGACTTGAAACTTGATTTATAGCATGGATATATAAACCTACTAAACACGCAAAACTGGTTGATCTTGCTGACAAAATTTAATAATATTTCCGATTTTCCACCATGAAGTCAGGTGGAAGAGATGATGAAAACCACCAAACTCAAAAAAGCCATTTGACAAAGTATCTACCCAAGTGAGACTCCAACAAGGGCAGGGATGATACCGATGCATAAGCATCACTTGGCCACTGAGTACCCCACTCAGAGAATGCTGTGGGGAAATGCTGTTTTAAAACCCAGTCAATATTCTTGCAATTTTATCAAGCAAGTCCCACAAAGGAACTAAAAGTACAGGAAAAAAACCAACAACCAGCAGCAAGGAAAAATTCCTTACAATAGGATATTTATCCATGATTACATTGGAATTTGTGGTCCATGATTACACTCATAAATTTGATCCATAATTTCACTGTTATTTAAGATCCATGATTACACTGGGATTTGTGATTCATTATTATACTCGGATTTGTGGACTAAAACAACACTGGGTTTTGAAAATCGTGATTACATTTGGATTTGTGATTCATGATTACAGTACTGGGATTTGTGATCATAAATACACTGGGATTTGCGATTTATGATTTCACTCGGATTTGTGATCCACAATGTCACTTAGATTTGTGAACCATGATTAAACTGGGATTCATAATCCATGTTTTCACCGGGATTTGTAAGCCATTATTTTACTTGTGTTTCTTTATTATACTGGATTTGTGATCTATAACAAGACTGGGATTTCTGAATTCTGATAACACTCGAATTTGTGATCCATGATCATACTTGGATTTTAGATCATGAATTCACTGTGATTTGTTATCAATAATTACACTGGGACTGGTGATCCATGATCACACTGGGACAGGTGATCCATTATTAGACTGGAATTTGTAATCAATTATTTTGCTCAGATTCATGATCCATGATTGCATTTGGATTAATGATCCATTATTTACACCGGGATTTGTAATCCATTATTACACTGAGATTCATGATATTTGATTACATTGGGATATGTGATCCAGATTCCACTGGGGTTTGTGATCCGTGGTTATACTTAGGCTTGAGATCCATGTTTATACTGGGATTTGTGATCCATGATTACACTCAGATTTATTATTCATCATTTTACGCAGACTTGTGATCCATGATTACACCGGGATTTGAAATCAATTATTATTCCTTGTGTTTCATTATTATACTGGATTTGTGATCTATAACAACACTGGGATTTGCGATTCATGATAACACTCAGATTTGTGATCCATAATTACAGTGGGACTTGTAATCAAATACATGTATTTTACTCGGATTTGTGATCCATGATAACACTGGGGTTTGAGATCCATGATAAACTGTGATTTGTGAACCAAATTCTACTCGGGCTCGAGATCCATGTTTACACTCGAATTTGTGATTCATGTTTTACTTGGATTTATGATTCATGATTACACTTGGATTTGAGATCTATGATTACATTGGGATTTGAGATCTATGATTACATTGGGATTTGAGATCTATGATTACATTGGGATTTAGTTATTGTTTAGTTTTGTATAGTTTTATTAAACATTGGTCATTTTGTCTATAGTATACTTGAATAAATAAATGAAAGAAAGGAATACACAAGTCTGTAACTAGATTTCTTTCAATATCTTCAGGTATCATCTACATATACAATAAAACAGGTTTAAATGTCTTGTTCAATATTTATATATATATATTATAGATTGTTAATGAGCAATCAGAGGTCTAGACTGAACAGATTAGATTACATTAGTGGTGTTTTAAAATTTTTTCACATATATCAAGGCATTTGATGAGAGGTATTTTTTTCAAAAATATTACTGGAATGAAACTTTCATTTCTTAATCAGGTAAAATCATATTAATTTATTTCAAGATGTTTGTTTTTACCTCAAGTTTTTGATTGTAATGATAAACAAAATAAACAAATACTATAAATGCTATGTGAAGAATAAGCTTAAACGTCATGTAAACAAAAGATTGGAAAGTTTTTTTTATGAAAGATGATGTGAATTATTGTGAATTTCCGATAAGTAGGCATAGGTAATATGAAAAGTAACAAATATGTTTTCATGAAAACACGTTTGCAATTTTTCTGACGTCACTTCTTTTAGAACGTCTCAATAACAAATAAGAATGGTTTTCCCTAACTCTGACACAATTATTAATTGCTTGAAACAAAGCTAAAAAAAGTCCCAATTGGGACTTCTTGTTTTTTAAAGAAACAGGTTTATTTTGCTTGAATTTTGCAATAGCATATGTTTTTGAGTTTTGAATTATTTATGCAATCTGCCGTTGTTTCGTACTTGTTAAGTCTGCTAATATCACCCAACAATATACCTGCATCATCCTCACTAGAGTACCGTAAAATGGCCTCAAAGATGGCGTTTCCAGGAACTGTTTGTATAAGCAATCGAACAACCTTTTCATTTTTGGGCAAACGTTGATTCAGTAAAATTATTTCAGTTCCTGAGATAACATTTTTTAACTTTAGTTTTTCACATATGTTTAGATAATGTTTAATTTGCCTATTTAGGTTATCCAAAACAATTTGCGCCAAAATCACAACAACGCGTTCGGATGTATTGAGTTTCTTCTCAGGATAGCAAGCACACCACTGGGTGTCTATGCCAGCATTTTCACAATCACGATTCTCTGGAATTTTTGTAAATAAACTGTAACCTTTTGTATTCGGATTTTTGTCGACGGGCGATTTAAAATCTAATACATGTTCTAAAGTTTTGTATATATCAAAAGGTGAGGTAAGACGCCTAGAGTTAGTAACTAAAGAATTATACATCGTCTGATTCTTTGATTTGAATGATTCAGGGGGGATAACTATGCACATAGGGAGTCGTTTTTCTAGCCTTGAATTGTAAGTATGTCTTCTTCCAAACCGGAAACCATGGTCACTGAAAAAAATTGTTAATGCGTCTGTCTGTATTTTTTGTAATGATTTAAAAAACTTAAGATAAATTGTATCAGCTGTTGCCAATTTTGGCAAAGAGTCATGAGTTAAGTGTGTATTGAATGTGAAACCAAAATAACCTGACTTCCTGTACATGCGCACAAACTCAGTTGTATATTCTAAAAAATCTTCTACTTCTGTCCTCCCCTTGAAACAAAGCCGAGTGTTACTTAAAGCATGGTGTTTCCACATCGCTCGGCTGTATGGTCTATTGTAATAATCAGTTGGGATATTTCTAAATCCTGGTTTAAAATAATCAAAAATGGCGATCTTAGGCCAATCTTCCGCAAACAAAGTCTTGTAACCATTTCTTGAAAAGTTATTCCACAAAAAATTGAATCTATCCAATGGAACTGGCTTTCTGACATCGTAAGGCAACTCTTTTATAGACTTTCCTGTTAACATTGCCACTATATTCGGAAATGTATTATCACCGACTTTGTTATAACCTAACATTTCTACTCCACCCATCTTGTTCAAAATAAAATCTCTTGTTTTAGGCAAATATCTAATAGAATTCAAGCGTGATATTGAATCCATTCCTATCAACAAAACGTTTATCTTTTTATTTTCACTACCAAAGTTTTTTTGTTTTTATTCGTCTTTGCTTGAAAGAACATATAAAAATTAGTGTAAATTTTAGAACCATTTTTACAAAAGCATTCAACTTTTATGAACTCATCCATTATTTTAATACTTGTTTTGAAAAATTCACTTTGATTGACAAATTCAAAATAATCATGATTTTTGTTCAAACGAGGTCGATAAATTGTTTTCGTCTGGCATTTGTCAAATTTTGTACTAAAGGGAGATAACCTGACGGCTGTCCAGTTGATATAAAGTCTGTTTTTGTCTTTATAAGTTAGAATAACAGGTCCTCGATTCATGCAATTAATGAATATCGGTTTTTCGATTCTTCCTTTGAACGGATCCACATTAGGAATTTTACAGGAAGGTGTGTCTACTAACAACTCACTGAAAGATTTGCCTCCCTTTGAAAAATTCTGTCCATAAATTTTTCCAGTCTTCAGTGTGAAATTCTGTTCATGATTTTTCCGTCTTTTTAGTATCAAATCCTGTCCATAAAAATTTCCAACTTTCAATCTGGAATATTGCCTATGGTGCTTTCTGCTTTTCATCTTGAAATTTAGTTTTAAATGTCTTTCAGTTTCCTTATATGGATTAAGCCTGTCAATTGTTCCAGATTCTACTTTATAATGTTTTCCAGTTTCCATTTCAAAATCATGTCTGTACTGATTTCCGGTTTCTATTTTGGAATACTTTCCATTTCTCATCATAAATATATTTTTGTAATTTGTTCCAGAGCTCAACAACATATCAGGCATGAATTTTTGAACGTTATATTTTATTAGTTTCTTGGTAACAATTTGTCGATGATATTTCCCAAATATGAAAACTCCCAGTACAAAGACGACTCCCATCATAAAAAGGATTTTTTTCTGTTTTAAGGATGACATCATGCGATTCTGAAAAAAAAAGAAAATCAGATGTTACGTTTTAGTCAATATGATTGAACTAATTTCGTAAACTTGGAAATCCTTCTTCTATCAATTCATAATTGTCATGTCATGTCATGTATCAGTTTTGAATTTAATCATAGATACATTCAAAAATGACACATGACAATCATTAACATATTTGTAGAACATAACTCGACATTCAAACAAATTTATTCAAAAATTCAGAAAGTCCATGTTGAATTTACTGACCTTATATGGAAAAATAACCAGACTTATTAAAATGTTCCTTTAATTCTGTGCTTATAACAATTTTTAATGTTTTCAAAAAGATAATGATCTACGACCAAAATATACCTTATACACCTTATATCAAGGAATATTAAGTTAACCACTGCGGTAGCTCAGGTATGTGGTAGAGTGCTAGCTCTGTAAGTGGGAGGTTGTGGGTTCGAACCCCGACTGGGTCTGACCCAAGACTTGAAAGTGGGTAATGACTGTTCTTTCGCCAAGCACTCGGCATTCCGATATGAAAGTCATGGTTCTATCGGATGGGAACTTAAAATAAACGAGGTCCCGTGTCACGGTAAGGCTGGCACGATAAAGAACCCTGCTGTATAATGCCATTAGCGCAACACACAGGCAAAATATCTGCACTTTCGCCTATAGCTGGCGACGTCTCGATATAAGTGAAATCTTGACTGGGACGTTAAACACCATTACTCAACTCAACTTGTCTCCAGGAATATTAATTCTTCTGATACATTTTCTGTTTTTTGTTTGGTATTATAAGCATAATTTTAAAGTCATGCTTTCATTAGAAATACTTATTGACCTAGTTTGCCGTGTGTTTCTCTTTCCATTCAATGTTTGCCTACTTGATGAATATAAACACTTTCTAAAATTTATCAATTACATACCACTGGCTCCAGTTTCACAATCATTTCTAAATTAAGATTTTCCTTTTCTTCCATATCTGCTCATGTGAGATAGGGTTTTTCCCTATGTGAGAAATGTGTTTCTTGCACCCCAATTAGAAATTTCCATATAAAGAGCGGTGCTAGATATTTCCATCTTGTACCCCCCCCCCCCCCCCCCACCTTGTACAAGATAGCTTACACGCTCTTTTTTCCCATGAAGATTTACCAATGAAATCAGAGGAGTATCAATACTTTGAGAACCTTTTTAAACCCAAGAATCTGGCATACCTTTGCATAAACAAATAAATGGAACAGGTAATACTACAGTTTTTATTTAAAATGTAATTTTAAAAACTTTTTTTTTTCTTAATCAATAACAAATTTATTTCATATTACAATAATTTTATATGACGTAATGTTAATATGAATTATGACGTCACGCTTTTTTCTGTATTTTGTTTTCACACGTCACTTTCATTATATGTTGAATTTTGATTTTTAATAGAACTTGTATATTTTGTGGTGCAAGAAATAGAATCAATCACTACTTATGGTGTCAGATAGGGAAATCTCAACCCTCGTTCTAATATATCTGGCCCAGAACTCGGCAAGCCTCGTTCTGGACCAGATATATTAGAACTCTGGTTGAGATTTCCCTATCTGGCACCACAAGTAGTGATAGATTCTTTTAATCTCACATGGGCTTGACGTCACAGTTACGTGACAATCACATGATGTCATCCTTTGAGTAAATGACGTCATTTTGCGGGAAAATGACAGCCGGACCTCCAAAATTTAGAAATTTTTAAATGCCTTTCGAATGTTAATACTCAGATTTTATAACAAATAACTTTTCTTCAAGTTTATACACTTTGTATAAACCAAAATTAAGTATAGTCTATCTGATGGTCATATTTATTTTTATATAGAATGTTGAATTTTTCAAACATGGCGCCCATGGATATGTAAATCATATTTGAAGCCAAAAATTGACATCAAAATGGAAGAAAAAGAATCCATTATGAGTTTATCCATGGATACTCATAATGAATTCTTATAATCTTAAAAAACATGCATCGAATTTAAAATAATCTAAATAAATTTGTTAATTGTTTAGATATTTAGAGAATTGTGGCGATATCACTTCAAGCTGAAAACATCAGTATCTATTTTTGTCGTAAAAACATGTTCGTTGTTTAAAAAAAAAAAATTGCCAAATTTTTTACAGGTTTGGGTTAAGAAAAGTCTTAGTTAAGGAATGAATGTGAAACTGGGGCCTGGTACGTTGCTCCTAAATCACGACGCGTTTCTTGGGATGATTGCCATATTCATAAAATAATTCGCGACGTAAATACTAAATATTACTCAACTCATATAATAATTTATGACAATCGATTTCAATTTCACATCAATTTTACTCTTACGACTCATCAATGATAAACTTCAAATTAATTAATTTCTAGCTTTTACTTTAAATTAATAATTCATACAGGTTTTCTCAAAATGATATGTGGTCATAATCTTAAGAGAAATGATCTCAAAGTCCACATTTGCCTTTGGATCAGTGTAACAACACTTTCACATGTTAAAAATGACGTGGAAATTCGATTTTTAAAATTACATAATGATATTTTAGAAAATTGGGTTTATTTTCAAATATGAACAATGAAAAGCTCTTTGGACATTCAAATTCAACTTACAGTTTGAAAGCTACAAAATGGACATACTTTTTTAAATTTATTTTTAAAACATTTTCTTGTAGATGTACAGATCTAAGTTATGCATATTTTTAATATTGAAACATTTTTTCTAAATAGTTACCAAGCTTGATCCATTGTATGTTGTTGGCATGGGGCAAAATGTGGACCGTGAATGTGGTTCAAATTATTTAATACATGTACAGGGTGTCCCAAAACATGTGTTACACTTTTAAACTGTTGTAAAATTTAAATACCTTCAGTTATATTTATGAAATTTACAAAATATGACAAAAAGGTTTTAAATTTTTTGTCAACCCTCTTGCTGCCGTAGGGACATATATGTCCCGTCCGACCCGCTGCCGTTGGGACATATATGTCCCATAGATCTACATGAATATAAGAATATTGATGTTTGTTTATTGTTTATAATTCATACCATGATACATGTATTGAAAAGCCAGTACAGAATTATTCAATACATATTTTGACATCACGGTAAACGGAATCTTCACCTGAAATCAGACGTCATAAATGACGTCGGTCTTGATTTGTGACGTCATAATTAATATAGAAGAGGGTGGAAACGGAATAGATACCGGAATGCGGAATCAATGATTCGACCTTGCTTTCAACAGCAAGAAGAAAGGTTTGGCCCTTGGTCTGTTTATAGTTATGATGATTACGAGATGCCCCATTCTCCTTTAGAATTTTCTTCAAATTATGGCATAGTGTCGCCCCCTGGTTTCCATGCAAGCCATTAATTACTTTTAGAAAAATGATAACTGATCGAGACATGTGTATTTCTGTTATTGATACAGATAGATCTATATGCACGATTAATAAATAATTTAGTTAAAGGAAGAAATTCTCTTTTAACAGATTGGCATGGCTTCAACGATAATACTGAAATGGAAGCATTTAGGTTTGTTATTGGGGATGGATGTTGTAAACAACTGAATAAAAGTATAAAAGAGAATCAATACATACATGCAGTTATTCAAAATTTCTGTCTAGAAATAGATTCCAAAATATACCACACTTTTTAATGATAACGAGCTGCAGATGCCTAAAACTTCACATGATTACAATCTAGCATATTAAATACGGCCTATACTAAGTATTATGAATAAAACTTTCAGTAGAAGCTATAATTTAGCCAGAGATATAGCCATTGACGAATCTATAGTGGGCTTCAAAGGCCGTCATCACTTGGTTCAGTACCTGCAGGCTAAAAAAAAAGGCACCGCTGGGTAATTCTCATCAACCTTGCACAAAATGATCATCTTTTATAAGCTAGGTCAATATTTAGGCCATTGGTGTTAAACTATCGAAGAACTCTGTTAACCTTTTATAGGTAACATGATTTCAATGAGCTAAATGCAAATTATTCTCAGATGAGCACACAGGGCCTCGTGGCCCTTTTGTTCAGACCAAGTTCATAAAGTGCTAATCTCCTATATCGGTATAAAAATATAAAGTTTTACCTTGATTATGATGTGTTTTGTATCCCATATGTAATCTTTAAATGTTTTAAATGATTTATATAATCAATATTTAGTTGGATTGTCGTTAATCCTCCAATCCAAGATTACTTCATCTATATTGAGACAGTCAGTTTTAAAATGTTTACAAAATAGTATATGTTGGGAAACATAAAGAGTTACTGATAAGTTAAACAAAATGGTTCACAACAAAGAAATTCAGTTTCGGAACCAGACTGATGAGACATTATTAACTTACTAAAGTAAAATTTAAACACTTTCATCACATTGATGAACACCACGAACACAGGTGTTTATAATCCGTGATCCAAACATACTTCATTTTACAGCTACAGTCTTGTATATTTCACTGTACTTAATTTTATCGGGAAAACGCAAATTCAAGCATTTAAAATCACATTGTAAGGATGAAACTCGGATACTTATGTTGTATAAAATGTATCAGCTCATTTTACTTTTATTACATATTTTCAATAATATCAAAATCGAGAAGAGAAGGCTATGCAGTTCACTTATTAACTGTATTCACGGATGATAGATTCGCGGAATAGATTTTTACTCTCCATAGAAGGTCAGAAACTTTAGATGATATGTCAGAAATTTAAACCTTTGTAGTATGTTTTAGGCAGTTAGCAGGGTTTTTATCTTGTCATGCCCAGCATAACTACAGACATGGATTAAACGGTCTCATCCAAAGGACCTGTGATTTCACTTCTAAATGACATATCTTCAGCGAAAGTACAGTCATAACTTTTTTAAATCTTATTCAGACCTAACCTCGGGCTCCTACATACGGAACTTACAAATTGAATATATTTGTCATAAATAAAAAAAAAATGAATATTTTGTTTTCATAATTTTCTATGGATAACATTTAGATGTTAGAAGGGATTGTTAAGTCATTGTTTTGTAAATCAAGTGGGACTGTCGAGGGCCTTATAGCACTATAACCACATCAATGGACATATAGTCTGGTGTCAGTTCACAGTATCGGTGGTTTCAATATGTGTATCTTTGCATGATTTCATCATTTGCTTGTATTGTAGCGTATTCTCGGTTGTTGACAATTACATGTATTTATGTTACAAATATCCTCGTTCTATTTTAAATTTTTTCGAGTCATGTAAAATACGATTGTTGTTGATGACCTACATGTATGTCATAAACAGAATTCAAAAGGAACACATTAATACATGTACATCACTATTCAAATTAACAATTGACATGTATTCCAGGAGGTAATAACAGTATATAATAAGAAGATGAGAGGTGTGGACTCTGAAGATATATGTCAAAAATATCATACACATAAGAATGTATTGGAAAATTATGTTACAAAATTCTACCCCCCTTTTCATGATATGTCAAATCTAGAAAAATGAAATGCTTACTTAATAGTAAAACTTCTGAAATATTAAACATGTGTCAGACTTTATTGTGCTGTTTTATCAATACAAAAGAGACTCAAACGATTTAAGTCTAATTGTGTTGTACATCTTATACATAATGCACCATTTTATATATTTATTAACTTGTCTATTTAGAAATGTTAGTGTAAATTTATAATCTTGAGTCAATTAAGCTATTATTATATTCTAATTAAGCTATTTTATATTCTAATATTACTGTACTTTTTATTATATTTTTGCAATTTTATTTTGTATTTGCCATAACTTTGTACTCGAGTTTGAGCAATAATTTACTGTCCTGAAGTGAGATCAGTGAAATTATGGAAGATGTTGGTAAAACATTTGCTGCGAGCTATGGGTTCTTAGTTAAAATAATTTATCACTATAACTTCAGACATCTAGAATTACTTTTAGTGACAACATTTTTAAAAGCCGAAAAAATCAAAGTATGTGTATATGTATTACTAATCAGAAGGAAAACAGAATGAAAATTTTTTAATTTTTGTAATGTTGAATTTTATGAGAATTTTTTAAGGGAAAGAGAGAGAGAGAGAGAGAGAGAGAGAGAGAGAGAGAGAGAGAGAGAGAGAGAGAGAGAGAGAAACTCATCATTTCAACAAACAATAGTAATATTTATTTTTAGTAGACAGTGAAGGGTAATAGATTTGGGAGTCATTTTTCTCAATATATTGAGTATAATTTTCTAGCACTTATTTTGCTATATACTGTAGCTATAAACAAGTTTTGAGTAAATATATATTTTATCAAAACTGTTTTTGGACTCATATATATATGTTGACTACTATTGTGGGGAATACAAATCATAGTAAACATTGAGGTAATGTTGAATTTGAAATCTTTGTTAACAGAAAGTCGTCGTCGACCATGTGCAGTGTGCGATACTAGACAAGGTGACCGCCACAGGAAACGTGTTCGAACTTGGTGCAGTTCCTGTGATGTCAGACTTTGTATTGGTGACTGTTTTCACATCTTTCACACAAGAGATAACTACAGTAATGCAGTAGTAGAAGAATGAGTTGTGTTTTATCTTACCTGGATTAAACTATGACATCAAATGACTATTGAAATTTGTATATTAGTATATTTCAAACTAATTTTTTTTTTTTGGAAAAAAAAATTACTACATACATTATATCAAATGACGATTAAAATGCGTAATTTAGCGCTTGCTTGCTTACGCGCGTGTGTCTGTGTGTGGAACTATAAGTATATGTAGTTCAAATATTTTCCATCAACTTTGGCAAGACATTGTGTTAAATAGAAAAAGATTATTACTTTTTCAGGTTAAATTATTTTTAGCATTGAATCTAATTTCGTAGTAGTTTATTTAGAACATGACTTCACCGGACATTGTAACACTGCGTGTAGTTTTTAGCCAAAATGCCTTCAATTTTTTGTATTTTTTTATTATTACTTTACACAAATTAATTAAAATAACAATAAAATAACTAATATAAAACTAAAAATTCAAAACAACATATGCTCTTAAATCTTCTTTTTTAAAAGTGAAGAAGGTTTTATGAAAATCGGACGATAAATAAGATGATCAACAAAAGTTTATTTTTTCTAAAATTGTCAAGAATAACAAGTGCGACAGATGAATTCTTATCGTTGATGCAACGTAACTATGACGTCGCGGCTATTCGTTATTGTTTTTTCGATTCCACCGTGGCAGCAAGAGGGTTAAGCATACATTTGTCACAGTTTTCTTATTAATCACCAAAAACTTTCTTTGGAGAAAAATACAAAAAAATGTATGTCATTTTACAATAATGTTCCAAATGACGTCCTTTTGCCTTCAACATTGTTTGAACACGATTTCTAAAGTTTTTTATCACAGTTTTACATGTATCAACAGAGATTGATCTAATTTCTCGTGTAATTGCTGTTTTTAGGTCCTCTGTTGTTTGTGTGGAAGGATAGTACACTTTGTCTTTCAGGTAACCCCACAAAAAGAAATCAAGGGGGTTCAGATCGGGGGAGTGCGGTGGCCAAACATTTTGGTAAGATAAGAAATGTATTAATCATCAAACGTTTTCTAAAGCCACTGAAGAACACAACCTGCAGTGTGTGGCGTAGCACTGTCCTGTTGATACCACACATTATCCAAATTTACAACTTTCCGTCTAAGGGCTGGCAGAAATTTAGACTTCATTAACCTTAAATATCGTTCAGAATTTACGGTCACTGCATGACCTTCGGAGTCTTTGAAGAAAAAAGGGCCAATTATTCCACTTGAACAGTTTCTGCCAGCTGTTCACTTGAAGGTTTCATCTGGAAAATGTGATGACGTCATTATGACGTCATAACTACCTGAATGTTAACAGATTTTCCCGAAATTTTGTGAAAAAAAATTATACTAATATACTAGATGTTGGCAAGATACATTTGTAATTGCTTTTGATTTGACAAAGTTATAGATGATTAAAAGTGTAACACATGTTTTGGGACACCCTGTACTTTAAAAAACTTACAATATACGTTTTATACGCCATTCACAATTGGTCAGTTTTTAAATTTTATTTTCAAAGAAAGCCTTTTTATTCCTTTTATTAAATGGTCTTAGTTTTACAAAAATGTTCCTTAAATGTAAATAATTTGACATCTTAATAATTTTGATAATTTTTTAGATAAATGATTTATAAAGATTTTTAGGAAATTACGGTGTCATTCTGACGATCACTTTAAGCTTATAACATATGCATTTAGTTTTATCAAAATGTTTAATTTGTAGCTTCAAAAGATTGTCAAAATTTCTAACTTGGTGACCTTCCAATATGAATGCCAAATGTCACGCCTGGTAAACGAAGTTTAGAAGGAAACTAAGAACACATAAGCCATGAGTTATCCAATTTCAAAAGACCAAATGGACTTTGTATGTTTTACAAACTCTAGCCAGCCCCAATAATTTTTGTGCGGTGAATGATAATGTTTTACGTTTTTTTCAGCCGTTATAGAAAAAATCTAAAATGTAATTTAAAATTCATCATTTCAAATATTTTTTCAAATATAATTATGAATTGTATTATTAAGTAGCATAAAAGTAGCTTTTTAATTTAAAAACCGGTTCATGAAATCAACAACTGACTCTTGTTTTAATCCACCCATCCCTTTGAATTATCTGACACAAATGCCATAGCATATCATTTTTGAATGTATTTTATGATTAAATTAAAAAATGATATAAACCGCCTATTAAAGGCTTTGAATATCTCGTTTACATTATCATTACATTATTGTAAATTTGTGTCAATATACACTGATTGGAATATTTTTACGCTACCTATCAGTTTTAAACAAACGTATATTATATTAGTTTAATACTTACGCGCTGTTTTAGCAAGCTTATAGATTAACCTATCCGCCTTCCAAATGTCAATCTAAGCTGTAAGTCACGTGGCGATCAATATCACGGTGGAAAACCTGTATTTTCGTAGACGCAAAGCCATTTACTCGAGGATGCGGGTGATTGGTGTTTCATTCCATCAGCATTTTTTCACCTATTTGCAACAAGACAATTCTGTAACTTATCTCTAGGATTAATCTGAATACTATTTTATGGGGTACATGAGTTGGTTTTAGTACTTCTGGACGACTTTGAGAA
>CM056611.1:16333097-16411517 GCA_029721355.1 Tegillarca granosa | reverse complement strand
TCTCTCTCTCTCTCTCTCTCTCTCTCTCTCTCTCTCTCTCTCTCTCTCTCTCGTACCCTGCGGTAGCTCAGTTGGAAGAGTGCTCGCTCCATAAGTGGGAGGTCGTGGGCTCGAACCCCGACCGCGGTGTGACCCAAGACATGAATTCGGGTAGTGACTATTCTTTCGCCAAGCATTCGGCATTACGAAATGAAAGTCATGGTTCTTTCGGATGGGAACTTAAAATAAACAGCTGCCATGTCACTGTAGACGTGGAACAATAAAGAACTGTGCTGTATAATGCCATCAGCGCAACGCACAGGCAAAATATCTGCACTTTCGTCTATATCTGGTGACGTCTCGATATAAGTGAAATATTCTTAACTGGGACGTTAAACACCATTACTCAACTCAACGTTCCTTGGTGTATGTAAATAATCTTCACTGGGCATACAACGCCATTAACGTCCACCACACACCACACACTCACACACGCGCGCGCGCGCCGCGTTTCTTGAGGTCTATGTAGTGTGAGTTTTTAGAGCACTCATTTATAGTGCGGGAGGTGGGAGGTTCTGGGTTCAATCTACGATCCAACCTTGCACCTTGTCTTCTTCCCGTTACTTGCCTACAAGGCACATCTCATAAGTATAATTTGTGTCTGTAAACTGTAAATAAACATAGTTTGAAGGAATTAAAACACTTAGTTATTTACTCGCGGAGTTTCAGCTTGGTTTTGGTTTGACGACTGTTGATTGGTTTGGTTAGTTGATTGTTGTTTTACGTCATAGCAGCAATATTTCAGTTATTCTTGGGGAGATAAGTTCCATAAATCTTCAGGATTAATTTTAACGCAAGTTTATGTTGTGCGTGAGAGTTCAAGTGTTTCTGATCCAAGTTTCACAATCTTTCACTGAAATGAGTGTACACTCAAATTATAGAATATTTTAGTGTCAGTTTTTAAAACATTATATAGTTAAAATAATATCTAATCTTAAATTTAAATTTTTTGTTTAGGTTTGTTGAACAAAAGAAAACATTGTCTCCTAAAACTTAATTTTTTTTTAAATTTTGATGAGAGGAAAATGGAAAGATTTGAGTTGAGTGTCGCTCAACTTAGTGAATGGCTGTAAAACTTGGGCCTGCATTGTATTTGTGTGCACTTATGGCGACCTTTAGTGTGATAGTACAGTAGTCCGCAATGTCGCAGATTGTTATCACGGTTTTCTCAATCCATACGAATTATACGAATACATAGCAAACCACATAATGCCTACGTAAAGGAGTGGAGTGGAGTAATGGTGTTTTACGCCCAGTCAAGATTCTTTCACTTATTTCGAGCCGGTTAGTTCTGGGATAGGGGAGGAAACCGGAGTGCCCGTGGAAACCACCGACTTTCGGCAAGTGAACTGACAAACTTTGTAGTTTCTGTCTAGGATCTGACCCGAGTGGGAACGACTCTAAGCGGTGAGAAGCTCAGTTATCCGTAAGCGTGCGTTTAAACCACTCGGCCACCACATTGGTATGATGTTGTGTGGATGGTTGATATAATTATCATTTTGATTTTAATTTTAGGTTGTGATATCGGGTATAACATTGGTATGATGTTGTGTGGGTGGTTGATAGGTGTTGTTGGAGTGACATTCTTTTTCGTTCTGATTACTGGATTATGCATTAAATGTAGCAAAAAGACGACACTGGATTCCATAAGTAAGTATAAATAACAAGGATAAAGTACCAATAGGAATAATAAAAATTAGAATGATAATGATGATGATCTTGTTAATGATGATGATGATTATGATGTGATGTTGATGATGATGATGTTGATGATGATGATGATGATGTTGATGATATTGATGTTGATGATGATGTTGATGATGATGATGATGATGATGATAATGAAAATGATGATGACGATGATGATGGTGATGATGATGATGATTTTGTTGTTGATTGTGATGACGATTATGGTAATGATGATGATGATGATTGCCGAATACACTTGTTACCTGATGACGATAGTTACTGATTGGTGTTAAAGCGTTACCATCTTAACATCCATTTCTTTATCTGCTCTGTATGGGTGTCCAAGATGTCGCCTTGGTCTACTTAAAACAATGTCCTAGACCTTAGAGAAGAAACATTTCTAAAACTTAAGGAAAATTTATCTTCTTTATAAATCAATTTACAGTGATTGGTTGTATATTCTTCTCAACTAATTATAAAACTTATAACTTAGATTAAAAAAAAGGCCACAGTTCCATTTTTTTAAATGTCGCTTTTTATCATTGCCAGAGAAAAGTTTTAAAAAAGAATTAGGTCAAGGAAAACACATACAATTACGTAGAAAAAACAACATAGTTCAAGTAAATCTTTATTTATTTATTTATTCATTCATTCATTTATTTATTTATTTATTATTAATTTTATTTATTCATTAATTTATTTATTGATTATTTATTTATTTACTCAGTATTTATTTATTTATTTATTTATTTATTTATTTATTTATTTTTTTATTTATTTATTTATTCTGTACTAATTAATAAAAGTTATTGCAGTGTTATTTGCAAATTTTTGAATTTTTATAAAGTAAGATTAAAAAAAAATTTGTACATGACAACTTTATTGAAATATCTGATTTTTCAGTAATGACTTTTGTCTTTTTTTCAGAGGAATATTTCAACGTCTGGTGGTTCTATCTTACCATCATATTGGTACTGGTCATATCACTGACCATAGTCCTTATTGTTGGCGGACTTGTATGTTTTAAAACTGGTCAAGCTATAGGCTACGGAGCTCTTATTTCATCACAGACATTTAACTTGTTTTACCATCTTGGATTTAGCTTGCTGAACTGGTATTTTAGAGGTATGTTTTACACTTACTTGTTTGCTGTGGAAATTATCACCATCTTGTTTGTTATTCACATTGGGGAGGGGTTGTCCTTGGCTGAGATGTCAAAAATGGATTGCTTCCTCCCTAATTCAACCCCTTGTTGCCTCAGGATTAGTGAAATATTCCTGGGGCATCAATCAAATTATTACAAAGAGTTTCAATAATGAAATAAATGTTTCTATGGGTTCCAGCGCTTCCCCACTGACAAAGGTTTCTTTGTATTGTGATTCAACTTTTTTTTTTCGTCGTAATATTCTGTCCGCTCCATAATTTACATCTACATGGCTTGTGTCATACCACCTTTTATATGTAATCATTAAAATACATTCATTCAAAAAGTGGTATATGACAGTATTATCGTCATATACAACTTTTTGAATAAAGGTATTTTTATATTTAAATTTGAAAAGTACTGTATGACACTTGAAATAATAATAAAATAAACCCCAACAGATGATGTTTTGCATATCCAAGACAAGTCAAAGGTCAAGGTCACAAAATTTGTTGTTGAGGTGGGGAACCGGTTTTTTTTTCTGAATTGAAATAAATGTATACCAACAAGAGATGATGTTTCGCATATCAAAGTCAGGTCAAAGGTCAAGGTCACGAAATTGATTTTGAGTCAGATGGAAGTGTTTACAGACTGCTTATCTTTATAAAATTCTTATACATAAGCTTTATTCTGAATATGATATATTTGTACAGCTGAAAAGAGATTTGTTTTGTAAAAATAGCCATATCAATCAGAAAAATTGTCATAGCAACGAATCGAAAACAATATATACATATATACATACACACTTTTAGCTGAGTTTAATTGAGTAATGATTTTAGGATAGGTCAATTTTTAGTTTTTGTTTTTTTTAATTAAATATTCAAAATATTGCATAAGAAATTTGAATATTTTAAAAAAAAATTTTATGAAATGTGAATATTAATTTCATACGCATTCAAAAATTTGCACATTTTAGTGTTTTACGCCCTAATGAAAGTTCTTTCACATTATTCGATTTTGTCAGGATCAAAATGTTTAAGAAAACAGATTGTTAGTAGAAAACAACTGACCTTCGGTAAACGCGCTGAAACATTTCCTCAGGCTATGATCTACCCGAGTCGGATTCGAACCTGAAAGACAAGAGACATTATGATCCGTAAGCTAACGCTTTAGACAACTTGGCCGCCGAGGCATCCATGGACACTATTTATGAATCTCAAAACTTTAAACGGGAATTTAATTAATGAATAATTATACTGGGCAGTGGGGTTAGGTCTCTTGCAATAGAATTTTATATACCACAAGCAGTGGTTCACAATCATTGATTTGAGTCCCGGTCATGTCTGACCAAGACATGAAATAGGTGACTGTTCTTTTGCCAATCTGTACCGAGGGGCTGAGCTATGGATAGCTAGTGGTCGATCCGCGAGAACTTGTCTATGTCTCGGCCCCTCGACAGCTAAGGCTGTCAACGACTCGGCAGCTCAGTTGTAAATATTTACAATACTTTCAGGTCGACATAGTAAGGACGGTTGTGGAAACAACGCATGTGAAAAGAACAGCAGTGAAGAGAAAAAGCAACCTATATAAAAACAACAAAAGACAAATTTTGCTGTTTATACGAAGATATTGGAAATATTGAATGGAAAAGAGACCAATATATGCTCATTGATACAAGTATACTAAAACCAAGAACAATATTACAATAAATTCATATATCAGTTTTGTTCCATACAAGACAGCTAGACAGCTATGGCGTTCCATAGTCTTTAAAAACCGTAAAGTACACTGGTATATATGATATTATTTGCTGTCATTGTTTTATGTTTTGATTTTATTATTATATATTTTAGTTTTATCATTACATTATTTGGTTTGATCATTATATGATCAAGTTTCGCCATTATATGATATAGTTTTACCATTATATTATTTGGTATTTATTTTTAATATGGCCACTATTGAGAAACAGATTTTTTACTTTGTAGTACCATGTAATTTACTTACTTGTTTTAAGACGGTACACAGCTTTTTCTCAGGGATTGTTGCTATCAGTACCATGACGTACACACACACACACACACACACACACACACACACACACACACACTTCTGTATGAACGTTAAGTTTGTAGGACATTATTTATCTTAGTGCTTCCCTCAATACTCCCAGCTTATCTCCCAAACAAAAGCATATTCATTTTACATTCTCGAAACACTGATATGAATCTCAACGCATTGTAAATAAAAACTTTATAGGTCATTTTACATATTTTCATGATTTTTAATTTATATCGTGACTGTGTTGAAACTGAAATATATATTGCGATGATTTATAAATGTCACTACTTCGAAACGTAAGTAAGAATGATTTTATGTTTTTTCTTATTGTATAAATCCGTTTTATGAATAAATATTATATTTTATTTGTCAAATTTTATTATTAGTAAGATTCATAGTGCATGTGTACCGTTTTTAGCTCACCTGAGCCGAAGGCTCAAGTGAGCTTTTCTGATCAAAATTTGTCTGTCGTTGTCGTCGTCGGCGGCGTTGTCGTCGTCGTCGTCGTCGTCCGCGGCGTAAACTTTTACATTTTCAACTTCTTTTCTAAAACTATGAGGTAGATTTCAATGAAACTTGGTCAGATGCATATATGGGCCAGTGCAATTCAGATTTGTTCGTGACGTTGTCATGGCTCCCAAAACTAGGTCAAGGTGACCCATGGTTCCAAAAACTTAAAAAATCTTCTTCTCCGAAAGCGATGATGGGAGAAAAAATCTGATGTGATATTTGGCTTCTCTAGGGTCTTAAGCTTAAATTGTTCATTTCGTGAAATTTAAATTTAGTAAAAAATTAGGTTACGCGTTTTTGTGTTTAATTTTGAAAATTTCGTAAAATGGCTTCAAATTATTATAACTTGACTATATGAATAGATATTGACATGGGGTTTTCAGTTTTGACTTTTTCTTGAAATAACCTTCAAAATGGGGTCAAGGTCAAAGTTCAAGGTCATGACCTAGTTTGTAATTTGTGCAGTTTTAGGCTTTTTTCTTCCAAATTATAAGAGATATATAATATTAAAACATTGTTAAAATGTTTAGCAGGACAAAATGTAAAAAGGTACAAAGTTTCGTAACTGTATGATAATGCATGTAGGAGTTGTTGCCCCTGAAATGTTATTTTTTTGCTAAAAAAGACTAAATTTGTGCGTTAGCTTGAAAACTATAAACTTTTTTTATAGGCATGTATTATAGAATATTGTAGGTATTGACATGACGAACATTTTGATATATGGCTCAAGGTCATACATTCAAAGGTCAAGGTCATAGGTGCATAAAAAGACTGAAATTGTTAATTATCTTGGAAACTATTAACTTTTTGTATTAGCATGTATATTAGATTATTGTAGGAATTGATATGGTGATCATTCTGATATAAGATTCAAGGTTTTACATTTGAATGTCAAGGTCATAGATGCATAAAAAGACCCAAATTGTTAATTATCTTGAAAACTATTAACTTTTTGCAAAGGTATATATACTAGAATTTTGTAGGTATTGATATGACAATCATTTTGATATGTGGCTCAAGGTCATACATTCAAAGGTCAAGGTCATAGGTGCATAAAAAGACTGAAATTGTTTATTATCTTGGAAACTATTAACTTTTGTATGGCATGTATATTAGAATATTGTAGGAATGGGAAACATTTGTCGTTTTATATAGTGGGTTATGTCCCCCTGAATACAGGTTGCGTACGAATCGATCCGGTCCTAGCTTGTTGCGACCGCCATATTGACGTACGTAACGTAGGCTGTATTATAATATTGAATGTGATGATGGCTAGCAACTTCGGTGATTATGGATCGTGGGATCTTTCTGCACTCAAAGAAGAACTTAAAAAGCGCGGTGCGAGAGTTTCAGGTCGGAAAGTGGAGTTAATAGAGAGGTACATATTCGCGAATAGTTTCCTCATTCAAAAAGTCTGAAAGGGCTTGGTCTCAATAACAAATAGATCTACATATTTTTCCAAGATTCAAATCATTCGATACGATGGCACTGACGCTATAAGCGAATTTGTGGTAATCATTTAATTAAACGATAGGCTATGTTAACAGTCGTTTGTCATTTATGTTACAAAATGCCGACATTTCCCGACTTGGCAGGCATCTTTCTACTTTCATTTTAATTTTTACACTACAGTAAAATATAGGCTAAGTGTGACTGTCTATATATAATCATTTACATATCATAATATTTTGGTGATTTTTTTATCATTAAATAACAGTAGTAGGTTTTTGTGTAGTTTATTGTTACAACAGTGGTTTTTATGCCCAAGAGGCAAGACAAAGTCCAGATTCTTGAATGGTGTAGGAAATCTAGAGTGCCCAAAGAGAATCAATGAGCTACAAGCAAACAGACAAACTTTACTTGTGACTATGTCTAACAGATTTTAACATGCTGTAAAAAGCATTTGTTGTAAATGCACATAACATATTAATCAGAAATATTCATGTATGGCAAATCTGGGTTCAATACCAGGTCACAAAATACTTAAGTTGTAAAATATTTGAAGTTTCTGCTGTTAGCTTGGCACTTGACTTTAATGGGTTAGAATAAAGACTGGCTTACCTAGTGTAAGACTAAAGGGGGGAAAGTAATACAACCTGTAGTTTCAGTTGCTCAGCTTGGCACTGTCGCTGAGCATTAATGCCTAATTATGAGTTAAGGACACAACCTGCTTGCCTACTGCCTGGTTAAATTTGCAAGGCAACCAACAGAACTGATTTCAATAATTTGGTTTAATATCTAACAACTGTTTGCAAATTAACAACCCCACCACTTCTTCATGGCAGAAAATATGAGTCTGTTGCCTTGGATCAGTACTCCAATAAGACTGAAGTTGTGACAGAATCATGTGGCATTCATGTAAGCAAAACACATCCATATATTGCAGCTTCACTTGATGCTTTAGTCCTTTCTTAAAAAAACAAAGATGGTGATCTACAGCTCAGTGTGTACTACACATGATTACTACTATCAGATACAAGGTCAACTTTTCTGTACAAATGGAACTGAATGTGATTTAGTTGTTTATACATTCAATGATATGAGAATTGTAAATATTAAAAGAAATGAATCTTTCATTAATTAAATGGTATCAAAACTCACAGAGTTTTATGAAAAATATTTTTAAAATGCTGTACTATAGAAATTTTTTTATAAGGAATATGAAAAATATTCATTTTGAAGTAATGGTAAATTATTGACTTGTTACATTTTTAATGGTATGCTTGTATTGAGGATTAAGACATAATGTCTTTAAAAATAAAAATAGAAAAAAATCATTCTTTAAAAGCTACTTGTCTAAGGAAGTTTTAAAATAATACTTCAATATTACATAAATTCTAGAAAGAATTAAAGATTTGTTAAAAGAATAAAATTTTCTTAAAAGTTCATATTTAAATAAATTTTTTTAACTTCTAAAGAGAATTCTATAAAAAATGTAAACATACATTCTTGTATTGTGAAAAGTATACCGATAGACTTTGGTTCAACAGTAATGGCTAAATAACATGCATACAAAATAAACTTTTTCTGACAAATTCAAGAGTCTTTTTTAAATTAAATGTGAAGTACATGTACACTTTAACAATTTGTGTATTAAAATCAAGTAATATACCAAATATTCTTTACTTGTACCCATTGTAAATAAAATGTCATTTAAATAATAGTAGGTGTCTTCATTTTTTTGTTATTTGTGTTTGTGGCTCAGTGTATTCAGCATTAGCCTTGTAGTCCACTGTCTCTCACCACTGTGGGTTCATACCTTATATGGGCTCATATGTTAGAAAGTGGTTTCACCTGACATTGGCCTTTATTGGTTGGCTCGGTGTCAGTATAATGTTACCAGGTGGTATATAGTATGTATCTGCCAAACAGTGTATCAGTGTACCAGCAATATAAAGATAACATCAGTCTGCACTTGTCAAGTAAAAGACACTTCAATCATGCACCATGCATGTCATGACATGACTGTAGAATTGTTAAAGCAATGTTAAACAATAAATAAATCATCACCATCATAAAGATGATTAAACATCATCACCATCATCATCATCATCAAGATTTCAACATCTTTACCAGCATGGGATAACAAAAAGATGAATATGAGGGGCCATATTTAAAGAATAATATCATCAGACTGAATATAATTTTGTCAAACATTAAAGAAAAATAATTATATTAAAAATAAGAATAATAAACTTTAAAACAAAGCAAATGCAATCAATTCTTATTATTACATTGACTTCATATGTGAAACAGAAGTCATACATAAAACTAAGATTTTTATTATGGTTTCTGTATAGATCCTGAATTGGAGGTTGTTTTGACCCAACTCGCCAAGGATTATTTTTTATGTTGTTTGGGCAAAATACAAGGAACGAGCTGCTAAGAGAGGGTGGTGCTTGCCAAAGGGTTACCTGTAGGTTAACATTACTTGAATCCGAAAATCTGACGTTTTATGACAACTGGATTTCTCGAAAATCCGAGTCATCTCGGCCTAGCTCTTGGCGATAGTATATGTGTATGATCTATCACTATTTATAATTACAATAGAGTATAAGTCATTTGGAATGAGAATTGTTCGCATTTGATGAAAATAGCAATGTAAATATATTTATGAAGTTTGATGTACCAAAGACGGTTTCTCCAACATAATCGGAGGGCAAAAAATGTTCCCTACAAACAACGCTAGTCTCCCACAATTTATATTTTTGTTCTGAAGAGTTCCTGCGAATAGAAAATATCCACTTTTTCCTTAGTTTCATATCTTTGCGAAAATAATGCCCCCCTTTATTTGAACATCCAGGTACGCAATAACATGTATATGGCATTTTGATAGAAAAATCTCCTCAGTTACAGTGTAAACAATGGCTACGGATGGACCGGATTGATAGCAGCGCCACCAATTTTAACGTAACGAACCATAACTCACAAATGTAGGCCATTGATATGGTGATTATTCTGATATAAGATTCAAGGTCTTACGTTTAAAGGTCAAGGTCATAGATGCATAAAAAGACTCAAATTGTTAATTATCTTGAAAACTATTAACTTTTTTGTAGGAATGTATATTAGAATATTTTATGTATTTTTGCAACTGATTTTGGATATATCCTCAGGTTGGCCATGTCCTCAGGTGAGCGTTAAGGCCCATGGGCCTCTTGTTTAAATATCAATTTTAAGCCGAATATCAATTTGGTTTACAACAAGGCTTTGGGCAATCGGATCCTGAGTTGTATTCAGTAAGATCGTAACCTCACGTATATGGTCACGGTATATGACACGGTCAACAATGGGCTGTTCGCAATAACAAAAATATGGAGTTACGACCCCTTATCCGCTAGAGGGCAATTACTTCCGAGAAGTTCAGGGATGTAAACAATTCAACAAGACCGTAGATCATAGATTTCTAGTGAATCTTTTATATTAGTTTGACCTGACTATTAAGTTTATGTAGTCATGGTTACAGAGTTTGTTGTTGGTTGGGTTAATGTTGTTTAACGTCGCATCGGTAACCTTTCAGCTAATCGCATGTATATAACATACTTGTCTATGCGTGTTTTATCGAAAAAAAAACATATATCAGTTTTATAAATGTATTGAATTAATGAAAATGTAACCATTATTATATTTATGGTATATGACATAGTCAACAATGGGCTGATAACGATATCCATAAATTTTGAGTTACGACTCCTGATCCGCTAGAGGGCAATCGCATGTATGTAACAAGTTTGTGTATGCGTGTTTCATGCCGGACACTAGTTGTATTTGACTCAAAAACTCTATGCGTCGTAGACAAGTATTTCACTCCGTTATAGCATTTTACTGACACCGAGTGAACATGTCTATACCCTGCCGTTTTATGCCAAACAACAGACAAGAAAGCTGTATTTTAATTTTTTGTGTAAGACCTGGCCGTGGTTTAAACCCATAACCCTTCGCTTTACCACTGAACCAACAAGGCGGTATTGGTTAGAAAGGGCTTCTTTAGTTTTTTGAAGTTATTTTCAACTGTCCGCTTTTGAAAAATTCGCAATTACTGAGGACATCTTTATCTGTAATAAAATCGGAGATTAAATAAGGGATGGAAAACCGTACTTTCAGATTGTCCAATCTCTTTTATTCTGTTTACTTAACATAGACCTGCTAGCTTTAAAGTAAGTAATCTGTTTGATAAAGAAATGGCCTGATTTAAACAAAAGAGTCACATATGAAACCGAAATTTTAGAAATTTTGATGTTTGCTAAAAATATCCACTAATCTCTTTTCTTATTAATATAGAAGAATTTAAGGTAGCAATCACGAGAATCCGATCATTTTGCCGATGCGGAATACAAACATCCATATCATTAAAATAACGTTGAAACTCATGGGGTTGTCCTTACTATTACCCTAACAAACATATTATATCTCAGAATAATAATCGATGAGGTCAGTTCTTAGGGGAACTTGATTGCCTTAAAAAAATTAGAAAAATAAAAATAAAAAAGGTGACTACGCTTTGAACGATGCCTATAGCAGGATGTAGTAATAGGATTGACTTTCATAATTTATTAAAAGGGTGAGGTTATAATTGTTGTATTTCACCCAAGCCAAGATTTGTTTTTACCAATATCATGACGATCAGTTCTGAGATGATTGAGGAAAACGGAGTGCCCGGAGAAAACCACTTACTTTCTGCAGGCGACCTAGCTAGGATCTGTCTGATTGGGATTCGAACCCAGGCGGCGAGAGGCATTGTGATTTAGACCACTAGTCTAACGAGGAACATTATCAGAAAGAATTGAAATTTAAACATAAAAGGCCTAGATAAATCCAGAATGATTTAAAGTTTCAAAATGTTCATTCTAGCATGTCAAGCTAAAAATTAAACTACTTTTCATAAGATATGTTTCATGATAAATATTTGTAATCATCAACGACGACGACGAGAAGAAGAAAAAATACGCGCATGTCCTGGAATAACAGTATAAAACACAAAGCAAGTAACGACTGAATCTAGTCACAGTACTAATGATTTCTGAGGATCGATATTTTTACCAAACATTTTATTTTGCGCAGTGTTAGAGCGTCCGTCGCGACACTGTAAGGAACGTGGGGTCAAACACCTTACACAATATTGAATTTATAAAACGAGTTTTAAAAAACACTTTGCATATCAATTTAATACACACACACACACACACACACACACACACACACACACACACACACACACATATATATAAAGCTGCTTACTCAGTACGTCGCAAAAAAAAAAAAAATATATATATATATATTACACAGAGTTCACCAGTCTATCTTCTAAATGATCTAAAATATTAAAATCTTATGTTGTACCTTTTGAGAGTTCGAATCCACGACCAACCAAAATATTAAAA
The DNA here is from genome assembly GCA_029721355.1 of Tegillarca granosa. Classification (NCBI taxonomy): domain Eukaryota; kingdom Metazoa; phylum Mollusca; class Bivalvia; order Arcoida; family Arcidae; genus Tegillarca; species Tegillarca granosa. The sequence goes on along the minus strand of CM056611.1, from coordinate 16,399,190 downwards.
TCTTATGTTGTACCTTTTGAGAGTTCGAACCCACGACCAACCAAAATATTAAAATCTTATATTTTACCTTTTGAGAGTTCGAACCCACGACCAACCAGTAACGAGGCGGACGGGACGATGTAACAGGGAGCAATGTGTGGCTGTTCTTCAGTAATACCTACATGCTCTTGTTTTTTACGCAAGAACGAAGCTTAGGTGATAATCAAAACGACTTTGTTAATTCCCTTTATTTAAAGTTAGAAAAAAAATAGATTACGAAATAATTTGAAATTTCGTAATACCCAACATTAACATAACTGTAAACAAACTAAATTACATTGAAATGAATAAGAAACTCCATTCTTGGATACCGATATTATTTTGATATTTCGAAATTCAGACCTAATCTATGATATTAAAATGGTGGGGGGTTGTGAGATTGCAGAAGAGTTGAATTGTTGACTATATATCACACCAATCGATAGTTAAATGGAATAATCTTGGGTTTTTGTTTGTTTAACCTCCCTTCTAACCTTATTCACAGTGAATGAACATTGAGTTCGTGTAAGAACGTTTAGACGTATAGAGTGAACAAAACAGTATACACGTTTGAATACACAGATCAAAGTAAGTATCTTTGTGTACGTATATATACTTATCTAATTCAATTTTGGATTTAAAAATTTAATAAGTTAAAAATTCGCATCAAATAATACTCCTTTATTTACTTATTTAATTTTTTAAAATCTATTTTTTAATTTTTATATTTTTATCCTGTTTTCTATTTTATTATATTTTATCTTATATTATTTTACTTTATTTCATTTTATTTATTTTATTTTATTTTATTTTATTTTATTTATTTTATTTTATTTTATTTTATTTTATTTTATTTTATTTTATTTTATTTTATTTTATTTTATTCTATTTTTTGTTTATTTATTTATTTATTATTATATTATAATTTTTGTACTCTAAAACCCTGTTTTATTGGAGAAACATTGTTCATTGTAATGACACACACACACACACACACACACACACACACACATGTACACTTTAAATACATAACATTCTTTTCTAGCAACACCGTCGTATTGACGATGACTTCATTTACAATTGTATTCTTATTAGTAATTGCAAATTTGGTTTTTGTCAACCATCAAATTTCAATCAATAATTTACCATTACTTTGTTTTGAATATTTAAACATTTAGTTGGAAATAAATTGCGCATACTTAAAATGAATAAGAATGTATATCATAATTAAACAATGATTTATCGATTTTACATTATTATGTTTAAGTAGCCTCGGTCAAGAATTAGGTCAAGAATATACATGTTTATATAAAATGCATTAACATTAATTATTCTGTTACAGAGCAAATTTTACCGAAAAATTGACAAGTATTTCCAAAATGGGTAAGTACAGTCATATAATCTCTCTCCTATCCAAAGGTTTTTTTTTTTTTTTCAATCATAATTTTTTATACAGACACCTGTAAGACGCATAATTGGATTAATATAAGGGGTTAGAAAATAGGACGTTTTTTTGTATGGAACTTTCAATATAAGCCCACTGCTAAAAATATCAATCCTTTTATATTTATACATTTTTAGGAAAGAATTCCATTTGTATCCGTTAAGAAAATTATGAATTTGATGAAAAAAGTTTTTCTTTTTCATTTTCTTCCTCTCCCCCCCCACCCAAAAAAAGGGGGGGGGGTATGAAATATTTTACGAAGAATTGAATGGCATTGGGTATGGAGGCACAGTGTAAGGAAACCCTAAACATTATAGTGAGCATTTGTTCTGAAAATGAAACGCTCAATAAGCCTTTAAAATCGTCGATTCGCAATAAAAAAGGCACGTGTGAGACAAATAATTCTGCAACTTCACACAGATTGTGGAGTTATACCGACCAGGTGATAAATAAAACTTTAAAATGTGGGACATTGCTTCCTCGTCTTGCAGTTAGCATTGAAAAGACAGGGTGTTGCCTCGATCACACGGTAACAGGAAAATTGACTGGTCGAGTGGTATGGTTGTCTGCGCCATAATGACTCGGTGAACTAACACCTTACCAAAAAGAGTGTGTGCTAGTACATGGCAGGACATTACTCATATTCGCTTATCTCCCGCATACACACTATGGGAGTAATCAGCTGGAAATCTTGTATATGTAGGTTTGGAGAATGGAGCATTTTATTCAGAGTTCAACTTCTGCCCAGCACTTACACGTAATGTTACCAGGTGATCACTGAGGATGTGGTGATATCTTCAGTGACGTCAGCTGGTCACGTGTAGCGAATACATCTCAAGAAGTGGGAGTTAGAATAGACGAGAGATTATGTTCCGGTAGACGAGAGATTATATTCAGGTAGAGTAGACGAGAGATTATGTTCCGGTAGACGAGAGATTATGTTCCGGTAGACGAGAGATTATGTTCCGGTCTACATGTGTACAGGTAATGGGAGATAACTTGAAAAAAAAGAAAATAAAACACTTGGTGATATTCCACTCTTCAGAGTTCAACTTCTGCCCAGCAGTTATATAGAAGAGCGTAATGATACCAGGAGATCACTGAGGATGTGGTAATAACCAGGCTTTAGTAGCGAATAGCCGAAAAGTTCCTGATGTGACGTTAAACAACACAAACAACATACTCACCTCATCTGGTCTGGTGATGCCTTTTTTTTGTAACTGAAATAATTTTGATTGCCCACATGCAATAACTGATGGTTTCGATACAAATATAACAATGCTACAGATATACACCAAAATGTTTTAGAAGACGTTAAAGTATGCATTTGTTTTTTATTTTATTCAAAAAAATTATTACAACAATTTTATCAAGGGAAATGCATTAAAACTCGAGGAATTGAAAATTTTATGCAACTCAAGGTTAGAAATTTATTACGACTCAAGGTGGGGCATTTATTACACTTGAGGTGGGGAATTTTTCACAACTCAAAATTTGGAATTTATTACAATCAAGGTGGGAATTTATTACACTTGAGGTGAGGAATTTATTACAACTCAAGATGTGGAAGTTATTACACCTCAAGGTTGGAAATTTATAAAAACTTAAGGTGGGGAATTTATTACAACCCCAGATGGAGAATTTATTACAGTCAAGGTGGAGAAGTTATAACAACTCAAGTTGGGGAAGTTATTTCAACTCAATGTGGGGGGGGGGGGGGTTATTTCAACTCAAGGTAGGGAAGTAATTACAACTCAAGGTGGGAATTTATTACACTTGAGGTGGGGAATTTATTACAACTCAAGATGGGGGAGTTATTTCAACTCAATGTGGGGTAGTTATTTCAACTCGAAGTGGGAATTTATTACACTTGAGGTGGGAAATTTATTACACTTAAGGTGGGAATTTATTACAACTCAGTATGGGGAATTTATTTCACTTAAGGTGGGGAATTTATTACAACTCAAGATGGGGACATTTATTACAACTCAATGTGGGAATTTATTACACTTAGCTTGAGGTGAGAAATTTATTACAACTCAAGATAGGGAAGTTATTACACCTCAAGGTTGGAAATTTATTACAACTCGGGGTCGGAAAGTTATAACAACTCAAGGTTAGAAATTTATTACAACTCGGGGTCGAAAATTTATTACAACTCAAGGGGGTATTTATCCAAACTCAAGGTGGGGAATTTATTACAACTCAAGATGGGGAATTTTTTTACAGTCAAGGTGGAGAAGTTATAACAACTCAAGTTGGGGAAGTTTTTACAACTTAAAGTGGGGAAGTTATTTCAACTCAAGGTGGGAAAGTAATTACAACTCAAGGTGGGGAATTTATTTCAACGTAAAGTGAGTGATTTATTTTAAATTAAGGTAGGAATAACAGATTTTATTTACAATTCTTCGTCATCTCTTACAATATCCTACTCTTCCTTCTAAAACATAAAAATTAATTTAATAAGCAATAAAAGGGTACTTTTTCGTTAAAGAAGGGATATTTTTACAAGACATTTGGTGAAGTTCTAAAAAAAATCCAAATTGGTCTTAAGTATAGCATTTGATCTTATTACATGGTGGCCAAGTGGTCTAAAGCATGCGCTTACTGGTCATAGCTCCCTCACGCTCATGGTTTTGAATCCAAATTGGGCAGGTAATGGTGTGAGAAAGTCTGTCAGTTTGTTTGTCAAATATCACCAACCATTCCAGACCAGACCGCCTCGATATAAGAAAAAAATCTTGATTGAGACGTGAAGCACCATTGTTCTACTCCATTTCACCCCCTTTACCGTACACAAATCAGCTGGATGCAATTATTATTGTGATTTTCATTCTAGGTTGTGATATCGGATTTAACATTGGTATGATGTTGTGTGGATGGTTGATATAATTATCATTCTGATTTTAATTTTAGGTTGCGATATCGGATTTAACATCGGAATGATGTTGTGTGGATGGCTTATGGGTATCGTTGGAATTTCAATCGCTTTTGTCCTAATTGCCGGATTATGCGTCTTATGTAGCAAAAAGATAACATCGGCTCACATAAGTAAGTAAAAATTTTTAAACACTTGTTTAACGAGGATAGATATGTTTGTCAAGGTATTTCGGTTTCCTCTCACTGTACCGGAACTGAACATCTCTGCCAATACTGAGCGCCTCTTTGGGAATTGACCGCCTCGGATTCTCGGTTGAGGAGCGTCAGATATTCGAAGCTGGAGGTCGTGGATTCGAATTCCTGCTGTTTAGTTTATGAGACTTTGGAATTTTGAGATACCTCTTCCTCCCCTGGCTCGACTGGTTGATTCGGTATCAGGATAATGTAGCTAGAAGAGGGGTTTGCTTGTCTGCAGCTTACGTAATCGGTGAGCTAGCACCTTATCAAAAAGTCGCCTGAGTGTGCACTAATACATGGCGGACATAAAACACATCCACATATGACACATGTATACACCAACGTGATCTTAGATTAATTCATAGATTATTAACATTGCTCTTGTCGCGAATAGCTAAAATGATGATGCGACGTTAAACAACATTCAACCGACAAACACCCAGAACGGAGCACTTATAAAAGACTGGTACCAAGGACTGAGTATTACAATATAGACTGACAACCAGAACTGAGATAGATAGATAGATAGATAGATAGATAGATAGATAGATAGATAGATAGATAGATAGATAGATAGATAGATATACATGTATAAATAGATAGATAGATAGATAGATAATATCATGGTTTTTTTTTTTTTTTTTTTTTTTTTCAGAGGAATATTTCAACGTCTGGTGGTTCTATTTCATCATTATTACGATACTGGTATTATCACTGACCATAGTCCTAATTGTTGGCGGACTTGTGTGTTTTAATACTGGTCAAGCTATAGGCTACGGGGTTCTTATTGCAACACAGACATTCAACTTGTTTTACCATCTTGGATTCAACTTGTTGAACTGGTATTTTAGAGGTATGTTTTTAACCCGATTTTTACTTTTCGCCGCACTTACGGATCACGGTGCCTCTCATTGCCTCGGTTTGGATACCACTCGCTCAGATTCGATGTGATAGAAAGTTTTTCAGTTCGCTTGTCAATGATAAATGTTGCTTTCTGGGAATTCCTCTACCATTTCTGATTTGACCGCCTCGATATAAGTTGAAGAATTTAGTTTGGGTCGTATAACACCATTCTAATTCAAATCAAATTATTTTCAAGGAAAGAGGTGGGCGATCCTCGAGTGAATTCATCCGATTTTCTCTACAATTGCACACATAATCTTCTCAATGGAGCCAACTATAGAGGCAATAAAAAGCAATGAAACTTGACACGGCAAACATCGATTTGATCTGTGATAAAACTCTCTACTTTGGACCGGCAATGAAGAAAGTTTCCAGCTGTGATGTTGGGGGAATTAGAGGGGCCTAACTACGTTTTAATAAATAAAGGGTTAATATATATTGTTCTTTTAAGTTTAATATATTGAACTCATTGCAAAGTGCTCTTTGTACACGTGGACGTAGAAATATCCATAACAACCGAGAACAGGTACAAAATGAATTGAGTGATGATGTCATTTCAGTATTCTATCCCTTATGTCTAGGCAGATAAATTTTGGGATGGAAGAGGAAACCGGAACGCCCAAAGATAACCGGCAATTGAACCGACAAATTTTTCACACTTGAATCTCCTCGGTTAGAACTCGAACCTAGGCAGGGAAAAACACCATTTCGGTTTGTAATCCGCAAACCGAGATGGTGGAGAAAATGAAAGGGCCCATTCTTCGACAACGCATATAAAATCTATGGGTGTCTTCGGGTGAGATAAATTTTCTTGAGAGTTGCGAGAAATTTGTTCTCGTGTAAAATCGCCAAAACACTGAAAACATTTTCATTAGTTAACAACATGCAGATAAACAGCGCCTTTTTACTACCATTAAATGAAAATTACATATTAATATTATGTGATGCCAATCGAACAAATGTATGTATAATAAAAATCTAGAGTTTTCTAGAAAACGTCATTATTTACATGACAAACAGAAAATATCTCCAACTTTGACATTATTGTATATACAATATACTCAGTAAAGCATTATTTCTAGCGCGAATACACAATTTTGACTGTAGATGTGATTTGTAACATTTATTAAAGAAATTATCGAAATCCTCGCAATCAAAATACTCAATAGGTTTTCACCTTAATTGGACCTTGTCACCATCTTTTTTCTTCACGCCTCTGCTAGATATGTTCTGTAAGATTTTGATCCCTGAACAGTGTTCTCCATGTACGTTCTTGTTGTTATGGTGAAATTCCGATACGATAACAATGCTCCTGACCCGAGAACATCTCGTCTTAAAGAACATTTTATCAATGAAATTTGAACTTAAGCATGCGCAGTGCAAGGCGTAATGAACCGGAAGCTGCATGTCGATCACTGGCCCGACTAAATAAAAGGACAATATAATAACATCGAACTATATTAAATATTTATTTATCTATGAATCATCCGATACACATATTTTAGTATGACAAAATGTGCTTAGTGAAGGCTTCTCTTGTTACAACCATATGTCGAGATCAATAAACAACTCTCTCTCTCTCTCTCTCTCTCTCTCTCTCTCTCTCTCTCTCTCTCTCTCTCACACACACACACACACACACACACACACACACACACACACACACATTTATAAGCATTTTAACAAAAAAGAAGAAAAAATACATTTCCTTTTTCATTTTTTGAAATTTTTTTGTTTTTTGTTTTTTTCTTTTTTTAATTAAAAAGAAATAAATAACATGCATTTTTTTATTCTTTATAAATGTATTAGAAATTCCTTTTTCAAAATGTATTCGGAAATTATTTTTCTTTTCAGGCTATATTTAAAATGATTTCTAAATTGTATTTGGAACTTATTTTTGTTTAGGCCGAAATAAAAAGTCGTGCAATGATAGCAACAACAAAGAAGAAGAACCAAATCGTGAAGAGAAAAAGCAACCAGAATAAAAAGAATATTAAACACAAGAAAAATGAAGAACGGATTAGACGAACAGAAACCAATGTAGATCTCATTCCAGATGGTAGTGAAATTACTTAAAATTTGATTGAATTTATCTTCACGGATTTTATTCATGACATATTTGTTATAAATTTTTGATTATAAATAAGAAGATGAAAGATGAATTTTCTAGCAGATTACTAGTACTGTCTGTTGCGAAATTTTTATATTTTTTATATAAAATACTATATTCGAAGTTGTTAAAGGCGAATTTTTAAAATGATTTATTTCATAAAAATTCAAAATTTCGCCTATAGTACAACTAAAAGTATAAAAAGTAAAAGTATTTGCAGTACCTCAAATATTCCTTATACTATCATTGCTTCAACCAATTACTGTAGAATCATTAATATTCGTTGAGTTAAAATTTCGTGGTTTTGCATTTTTAAAAAATTCTATTGGTAGAAATTTTCGTGGAATTCAGTTTTTGTGAAAATAAATCCCATTGAGGGCAATGGAAATTAAAAATTTTCAATGACATTTAATTTCGTGGTTTTCAGTAACCCACGAAAATAACGAAATTTAATCCCCCACGAATATTTGTGGTTTTACAGTAGTTGTTTTAACAAACTTTCGTGCTTTTCGTGAATTCCCTATAAATTTGGACAAAATTTCTCTTCCTATGGTTTGAGAGTACTTTAAGTTTCATACATACTGTAAAATCACCAATATTCGCGGGGATTAAAATTAGCTATTTTTATAGCTTTTTTCAACTATAGTAACGGTCATGATGCACTTAACCAAACAAACCAGACTTAAAAATCAAGTTTTACAGCACATTTCATGACTAAAATAATGACACATTATAAGAATTCTGTATGAGTAGAGCTGTCTATATCTTTGTAGTTGAAAGAATTAATAGTTTTTGTTTTTTTTTTTAATTTTACCGAAGTTATTTCGGGATACAAATATGATGTACAGAATTTAGAATTTTTGTCATGAGAAATATTTAGAATACTGCACATGGTAATTAATACTGAATTTTTTAACATTTCTTTTCGTAAAAATTCAAAATTCTGCACATGACACAAATCTGAATTGAGTCCAATTCAAAACATTGTATTTGTTCAGAATGCATATGTCAGTATGTGTCGTTGTGACAAACACTTATCTATCTCTAAGGAGAACTTAATTTATTGTCTATAAGTAGACTCGAATGTGTGTCCCGAACCAGCAGATTGCTGAAGTTTAACGTCTACATGTGGCCCCGGGCCAATGTGCAGACGGATGCTTTTAATTTTTATTGAAAGGTTCCGGCTATGACGTATTAATTGATTTGATGCGCACGCATCTATTTGACTCTAGAAAAGGTATCACTCTCAGAATACTTCGAGATAGTCAGTCGAGTCCGCCTATGAATTTATTTTGTAAATCTGTAAATTTGTATAGAGAAAATAAAAATATCTTTTTTTTTCAATAATTTGTTTTGAAAAGTTATTTTACGTGACAACAACAATTTTTTGTCACATTACGGTTCGGTTTTTAAAGCTCAAATGTTCTAGGGGGCTCGGTGACCGAGTGGCCTAAATGGCGCGCTTACGGATCATAGCGCCTCATATCGCCTGAGTTCGAATCCAACTTTGGAAAAATCCCAGTGTGAGAAAGTTTTTTCAGTTCACTTGCCGAAGGTCGGCGGTTTTCTCTGGACACTCCGGTATCCTCCACCATCCAAGAACTGACTGCCTCGAATAAGTGATAGAATCTTGACTGGGGCGTAAAATACCATTACTCCAATCCTCCACTCAAATGTCCTGACAAGTTTGTAATTAACATGTGTTTTGTGTTCATATCAAACGCATGTGTAAATACATCTAATTTCGAGATTTAAAAAATCATCCTTTGACGATTTTTCAAATTTTCATTTAATAAAAAGGAAACTATGCTGCAAACAACCAGACTTGGAAAATTATGATGAAAATTAATTTTGTCTAGTTATGACATTTCTCTTACCTTGATAAACTTCTGCGGTAGCTCAGTTGATAGAGTGCTCGCTTCGTAAGTTGGAAGTCGTGGGTTCGAATCCCGACTGGGTCTAACCCAAGACTTGAAAGTGGGTAGTGACTGTTCTTTCGCCAAGCACTCGGGCATTACGAAATTAAAAGGCCCGGTTTTTGGGATGGGAACTTAAAATAAACGAGGTCCTGTGTCACTCTAGGCGTAGCACGATAAAGAACCCTGCTGTATAATGCCATCAGCGCAACGCACAGGCAAAATTTCTGCACTTTCGCCTATTAATGGCGACGTCTCGAAATAAGTGAAATATTCTTGTCCCGGACGTTAAACACCATTTCTCAACTCACTCTTTTACCTTGGTCTCTTGTTTTAAATTCGTTTTATTGTAAAACAGTCTTTGATTGGTTGGTTGGTTGCAGTGTCGTCGCATCAGCAATTGTTAGGTTTTTGCAACAAGAGCAAGATTTTTATCTTTGGCGATTAATCGAAGTACAAGTTCGGGTATGCTTGAGTATCATGGTCTGCCTTGTAATTGCGCTCACTCTGGGCGACATTAAGTTAAAATGTTTACCGAGACAGAATGCTGCAGAGATGCATTTTAGTTCCAAGGCACCGGGTGACCCAGTCAAGAGGAAAATAAACTATATACATATTGAACTTTACACTCTTATTCCTAACGATGGAGTGAAGTTATGGAATGAAGTTTTACACACCAAATGTTGTACACTGCTAAGTTAAATGTACGACCCGTTTACACTGAAATTAACGACCAGCTTACACAGGTCGAATTGAACCAAATGAAATTGACCTAGTGAAATCTACAAACAGCTTATACTGGTTACGCAGAACCTAGTGAAATGTACCAACCGCTTACACTGGCTAAACAGGACGTAGTGAAATATACAATCAGCTTACACTGGTTGAAACCTAGTGAAATGTACAATCAGCTTACACTGGTTGAAACCTAGTGAAATGTAAAAGCAGTTTACACTGGTTGAGTAGAACCTAGTGAAATGTACAAGCAGCTTACACTGTTGGAGTAGAACCTAGTGATATGTACAACCAGCTTACACTGTTTGAGTAGAACCTAGTGATATGTACAACCAGCTTACACTGTTTGAGTAGAACCTAGTGATATGTACAACCAGCTTACACTGTTTGAGTAGAACCTAGTGATATGTACAACCAGCTTACACTGGTTGAGTAGAACCTAGTGAAATGTAAAAGCAGTTAACACTGGTTGAGTAGAACCTAGTGAAATGTAAAAGCAGTTTACACTGGTTGAGTAGAACCTAGTGAAATGTAAAAGCAGTTTACACTGGTTGAGTAGAACCTAGTGAAATGTACAAGCAACTTACACTGGTTGAGTAGAACCTAGTGATATGTACAACCAGCTTACACTGTTTGAGTAGAACCTAGTGAAATGTACAAGCAGCTTACACTGGTTGAGTAGAACCTAGTTAAATGTACAAGCAACTTACACTGGTTGAGTAGAACCTAGTCAAATGTACAAGCAGCTTACACTGGTTGAGTAGAACCTAGTTAAATGTACAAGCAACTTACACTGGTTGAGTAGAACCTAGTCAAATGTACAAGCAGCTTACACTGGTCGCATGAACCTAGGGAAATGTACAGGCCGCTTTTACACTGCATGAATAGGACCTACTAAAATGTACAACCTTAAGAGTTTTTTTAGAGCGTAACATAATTCAATCTTTATATACCACGTGAACAATTACTTTCAATACGCATCTTAAGTGTCTTTGAAAAAACACCCACGATAAATATAGATTTCATTTAAAATTAATTTTAATCTTTAAATACAACTGTGTGTATTTTGAAATATCAAAGGTCACTTACTTTTAAAATGAAATATTTGTTAATGTAAATTACATAATCACTCTGAGAATTTAGGAAATAGGTATTTGTGTGCATAGGAATACATGTACTAGACATGTATATAGAAACTAGAACGTAAAGCTAGAATTAAAAGGAATGATATATTTATTTTTACATTACTTCATTTTTTTATTTTGTTTTAGAATAATTTTAATTATTTATTATTATTATTATTATTATTATTATTGTTATTATTCATTCATTCATTCATTCGTTCATTCATTTATGTATTCATTAATTTATTTATTTATTTATTTATTTATTTATTTATTTATTTATTTATTTAAGTGTAGTTATTTATTCTTTTTTTTTTTTTTTTTTTTTTTTTGGTTTTTCATATCTATTTAAAAAAAGAATGAGCCAATTCCGGAGTCGGTATATATTACACAAAAGGTTTTAACTGTTATTTTCTGAAGACGATGCACTGGAGCTTTATAAAACATCGCGTTTCCTTATTTACTTATGGAAAATCTCTTAAATCTCTCTACTCTAAAAGATCAACCAGGAACGAAACGCATATGTTGATGATTTCGATACTCATCATCCTTGTTTCACAGACTTGGTACTCTTTGGGGTTAAATCATTCCCTGTCGGAAACTTTTTAGCTTTTAGAGACGAAAGCAAGGTTGTTAACTTTTATAGAAAACAGTTGTGTCTACCGATCTTTGAAACTTTGATTTAGAATTTGATTTGCTGCCAAACATGTCAGATCGCAGATTGGTTGCGATCAATTTTGCACCGAATTTTCTCTTATATAACTTTATATATAGAGCACCTGTCATAACACTTGTGTTTACCGATCGCTGCACCTTTTGTAAGAATCTTTCAGACTGGGTTAATCAGTCACAACATGGATGATACTTGCTGCCAAGCGTATCAAATCGCAGATTGGTTGCGATCATTTTTGCAATGATACGCATGGGATGTACAAGTATGTGTATAATGTTTAGCCGTGTAATACCGCCCATTCATTGCGACTTTTTTGGTAAGGTACTAGGTCAGCGAATAAATATGCCGCATACATACATAAAATGTCCTCAGTCATTTATTCTGACACTGGATATCTAATCGATACGTTGTCGTTTTAGTTCTGTGCGCTAGTGTTGAGTTGAGTATTGGTGTTTAACGTCCCAGTCAAGAATATTTCAATTATATCGAGACGTCGTCAGCTATAGGCGAAAGTGCAGAAATTTTGCTTGTGCGTTGCGCTGATGGCATTATACAGCAAGGTTCTTTATCGTGCCATGCCTGCCATGACACGGGACCTCGTTTATTTTAAGTTCCCATCCGAAAGAATCGTGACTTTCATTTCATAATGCCGAGTGCTTGACGAAAGAACAGTCACTACCCACTTTCAAGTCTTGGGTCAGACCCGGCCAGGGTTCGAACCAACGACCTTCCACTTACGGAGTGAGCACTCTACCAACTGAGCTACCGCAGTGGTTGCTGTGCGCTAGACGTGCAAGCATAATCTTAAAACTTTAAGTCTTACGTATGACTCGAACAGGGTTCGAACCCACGAAATCACGCTCTTGAGGCGGACGCTCCATCACCAATGTTTCAATAATCTTCCATGCATAAATTATATATAAATGAAGTTTCAATGCATACATATGTTACTGATATACCCCTAAAGACACAGCTACATGTCATATTGACATTTTAATGTCATGTTGAAGGCCAGTCCTTATCCCGGTTATTGTGTAGATAACCGAATGAGATAGCACGACACCTTGTTGTTCCCGCTATCCAACACAAGAATAAGTAAATTTAATATTATCTACACACATTCCTTCAGTATCTCGGTCGACTAGAACAATTTAAATTGTTTAAAATGAAAACAAAAATTCTCAAGTTTTAAATTGCGTTTAAGAAACTCGTAATTTATAGATAATCTCTTTGTTATTTTGTTCAAGTATGTTGTATATTTATTTAAAGTTTACCTGGGTGTGACAGAGCTTTCATATTAAAATCAACACCACATAATTACTGTGAATACATACTCTATATACTCAAATATCAAACTTGTCATCAAGTAAACGTGAATTAAAATCATTTGAAAATTGAATTAACTACCGAAATTTAACTACATTTAAACGCAGTTGTTGTTGTTTATTTCAGAATTTACTTATTATTATTATTATTATTATTATTATTATTATTATATTTTTATTTTTAGCAACAAAACAAAGCATGTCCCAAATTTGTTTTGCAAACAAAGTTGTAAGCTGCATCATCAGCATGAAAAAAACTGATTAAGGTGCACATGATATAATTTGGTGTTTCTTACATAATCTACATGTCCATTGGTTGCTACGATTGCACTCTCTTAACCCGAAAAAAGGATAACTGAATGAATAAAGCTAATTTTAAATTTTGTTTGATTGGCTTGAAGAATTTTATGACGTAAAATCGCGAATATATTTTGATTTTTACATTTATGGAGAAGTGAAAACCTGTTCATTCATTCCTTCCTTCCTTCATTCATTTATTCATTCATAATGCGCGTTATGAAAAACTGTGCACAACATTTTATGTTATGACTCAATAAACTTGTTAAAACGCAAGTTTTTCATTATAATTTAATTTTAAACACTTACACTAAACCATAAAACAATGTTTTGTTTTATTTTCTCTATTTTTATTATTGAAATAAAATTTCCTCCGCGTTTGAAATATCATCAACAAAAAATTTCAGCCATTTATACTCAGTAATTCATTTCGGGGCTTGCCCGACCCTGGGAAGTGACCGATCAAAAGGTTAGTCCCAGGGCGGAACTTGGCAAATTCGATTCAGAGTAGCCGCCCGGGCTTAATCGGAGGATGGATAGATCATTCACTAAAGCGTCACACTAGTAATGGGAAGGTTCCGGTTTCGAGATCCGGTTTGGTCGCTGCATCTGTTACATAAGTCAAATGCTGTTTCTTTTTTTAGAAACAAACTCAAAAATCATACTTTAGTACTGTCACGTGCTACTTTTGAATTCTATTATTTTATAAAAATTCAAAAATAGCACATAACAGTACTACTACATAAGTCATGAAAATATCACAATATATAGTAATAGATAGTTAGTATTTACTTTAGTCATTGCTCTACTGTTGTACTACACCCATAGCTAAGTAAATACATGTATATATTAAAAGTCTAAAAAGAAATGATATTTACTCCTCATATTATAAATTGCTTCAGTTAAGCTCCAAGGAAACTTACAAAATAATCGCAATTTACATCTGACCTGTCTGCAAAACCACCATAAAAGATTAGTTACCATTGTACTTAAGCATGTCCAATTGTCGAATATATCTTTTTGACTTTATATAGTCATCTGTATACCCATGGAGTCATACATGTTCACGCTATCCGACTTTTCGTTGCTTTGGAGTGACACTGACGAACGAATCAAAATGAAATATTGCAAACCTGTCTTAAACAGAAACTTCAATCAACGAGACGAGTTAAACTACTCGTGCAATGGAATTTTTCGAAGTAACACAAAATTACACATTTTTTAAATAAATCAGTTAACAGCAAATTATACAAAGGTACAGAAACTGTTTTCACATTAGTTTTCAGTTATATTTGCATTTCTTTGAACACTTTATCCATTAGACATCTGCATTGCCTTTCATGTCTTTTATTTCTTGTTGTTGCTTTTTAATTTTATTCTCCAACTGAAATGTAAAGAATCATTGCATTACACATATCCTTTTACATACATACATTTACTCTGTGTCTTGTATTTTTGATCATTGTTTCTGTAATATAATTATATAAAATTTTCTGTGTCAAATAAAATAACAAGAATTCCACGGTTTTATATGTCTTGCATGGTAATTTTTAGATCGAGTAGAAAATACATTCCTTTAACATAAACGTTCACATTTTGACACGCTGCCACCGACGACGACAACGGAAAAGTAACAACTTCCACAATTTGAGCATCCAAAAACTCGACCCGCGCACATTCGAGTTGTCGAAGATCTACTGTATATAAGTTTTTATACGCCCGTCTATGACGGGACGTATTGTGGTATGGCGCAGTCCGTCCGTCCGTATGTCCACACGTCGTACACTAACTCAAGAATGCTTTGAGCAATTTTAATGAAACTTTTGTGAAATGTTTGTATCTAAGGCAGAAAGCTCCCTTTCGTTTTTGAGATTCGTATGTTTTCTCGTTGCGGAGTTATTGGCCTTTAATTATCAAATTTTAGGCATTTTTTTGCATGTTGTACAATAACTCAAAAATGCTTTGAACAGTTTGAATGAAACTTTTGTGTTATATTGGTATCCATGGCAGAGAGCTCCCTTTTATTATTGAGATTCCTTTTTTTTTTTGTCACTGCAGAGTTATGGGAATTAAATTCTCATATTTTAGGCATTTTTTTGCATGTTGTATAATAACTCAAAAATGCTTTGAACAATTTGAATGAAACTTTTGTGTTATATTGGTATCCATGGCAGAGAGCTCTCTTTTATTTTTGAGATTCGTATGTTTTCTTGTTGTAGAGTTATTGGCCTTTAATTGTCAAATTTTAGGCATTTTTTATGAAACTTTTGTGTTATATTTGTCCTATAATCAAAAAGGTTTGTGAATAAACATTGAGAAATAAATTTGCTACTTTTGTTTTAAAAAAATATGTTTCAGCTAAATGTCAAGTTGTTTAAGACATTAAAAAAGAAGTCTAAATATCTGACGGGCGTATCGTGCGCTTCAGGCGCAGCTGTTTATTTATAACTAGAAAGGTAAAGATTAGAGTACCAAAATTTTCAACATAGAATATAATAATTTCAAATATATTGCATATAAAAGGAAACTTTAACTAAACTTCATTACAGCCAAAGAAATAAAAAAAAATGTTGCGATTTAAAAAAGAGAAAATTACAATTGGGAACACTTTTTATAAATTCTTAACACCTATTCGAGAACTTCGATTAACAATTTACAAGTCATCCTATTTTTATTGGTTTCAATAAAATGTTTAAATGGGCAAATTGTTTTCTCTATTTCAAGAACATTGATTTTTGCAAGTTTATTTTCTACCATTTTTAGCATATTTAAAATACCATTAAAATACTGTAAAAAACATAATTTCTCTTACCTGTTCTATTTGACGTTTTAAGGCTATTGTTATATCTATTCGTGTCTCGTTGTCTGCCGTTTTTGAACCAGAGGCATTCATATTTGATATCATAACATTTTCATCCGCAATACTTGTAGATAACACAATTTGTACCTTAAATAATAACAAGTTTGTACGTAAGCAATAATGAACTCAGATAAACGACGTCCAGAATTATTTTAGCAAATGTTTTATAGAGAAGATATTTATAAACTTTTACGTCATTTTTGTCCCAGAACATCACAATAACAAAAACGTTGAATTTAGTTTGACGCGTCACATTGTAAAAAATAAAATTTTCACATTTTTTAAAACTTATTCTGGATATATTTGACGCTCTATGTGTTTGTTCTTCGGCCTCTCTTCCAGGATGGCAGTTAACGCACTTAAAGAATGACAGATTTAAAAAAAGATCGTCATTTTTTTATGGAATAATGAGAATTTATCAAATACTTATTTGAATGTTTTATGTCCCTTGTAATATTTTTTGTTTTTACCTGTTAGTTTATGGTTGTGTTTAACTAATATAAGATGATTCCAGAATTTATTTCATTAAACAAAAGCATGCAAAACTTTTACAATTAAAAAAAAACTTTACCCCTGAGAATTCGATATCAAGCAAAACGAACTCTTGATCATGTGTTTTTCATCAAATATATAAAATTTTAAAGTTAATAAATATTATCTTTATTAAATCTTTTTAATATAAACAAAACAATACCTTTGGTATAAAAGAAAACGCTAACATTATCGTTGTTCCAAATATTAGGAATGATGCTGTTACACCATAAGTAAAATCTATTTCCTTTTCAATCACGTAACAGACTGGAACTGCAATACCGGACAAAACAGTTACGGTGTAAATGGTAATAGCAATAGATTTAGCATCATTCAATAGTGTTATTTTGATTTTTCTCGTCTCCCAGGCAACCATGGCTCCGTATAACATTAAAATCCCTTATAGGTATATAACCCAATAAACCAATACATGCTTCTGGAACTGCATGTCATTATATAGGGCTGTATAAACGAATCCTCTCCGGAAGGCTGTCAATATAAATATATATCAATAATTAGTATTGCAGGATATCAATTGTTAATTTACTGCATTTATGAAAAGTTTTAGAACAAACAGCTTTGACTTGTTTCGCTAAAAAAGAACGATTTTTAATCATAAATGTACTACATGTACTGATATACCGTCTTTTTAATTTTTTGCGGTTTGTCATATTTTATACTCGTGATTTTATAGAGCCTTTTTATTTATTTAACACACTATTTCTTTATTAATAAGGAATGGTCTTGAATAATCGGATATCATTACAAGCGAGACAACCCACGTTACTTTAATGGGAATAAAGTTTGAAAAGAAACAAATTCTTAACAACAAAGAGTGACCTAAAAAAAACCGCTTTTCACCTCTCGAACGTTAGTATCGTTAAAAATTTTAGAAAGGTCAAAGTCTTGGAATATTCGTGAAAGAAATATTTTTAAAAAGGCAAGTTATTTTTACTGTTTTTTAGGATTAAACCATTATTCGATAACTGGGTTCAACCTAGATTATTAATTTTGACGCTCATTCAAATGAGTTTATAAAGCAAAAGCCTTATTGGTCTTAGCACTTTATATCTTTTTTATATTATATATCTACTTGTCAATATGTTTTTAATCTTAGAATATGGTCTCATAAAACTGATTAATAAACTTACGGTTTTATTTGGTTCAAGTTAATTGAAAATTGTTTGATAAACATTATTTGACTTCTGACTAGCCAAATTTATAATTTATAAACCATAATGCATGGACAAATGACAGAAATGACAAGTCAATAATTTTGGATACAAATTTTTCTGCAGTAAATGTCATCTTCCACTAACTTTGAAGCTTTAAACTTGAATTATCATCTGTTATGATAACACCATGCCTCACTTTCTTGATGCAAGTTCACTTTTATAATTAAATTTACCAGTTTTCAAAATTTATTTTTTTCTTTTATTTTTTAATACAGATTATGCATACAACTAATAAAAGCAAACATATACCTTTTTGTCAAAAGCTGTCACGCTATACGTCATCGGATCAACTACAACCCAGACGATAAGAATGAATAAATCTATCAAAATCAACACACCAACAATCATGAATAGCTGGATGTCTTTTATAACCTAAAGAAAAACAGAAATAACGCTTGAGGGCGCTTTACAAAAAACTTTCTGATTATGATGAATCAAGATGATAACAAACGCTTCTATATATTATAAATAATCACGTATAAGACTTAGTGCCCCTAGTGTCACTGATGAGGCATGATGTTCCGAAATGTACACATATGACATATCAGAATTTAACAGGTATTTTTGTTATATAATTGCTTATGTGGTACTTGCACGTGACGGGTGTAGCTAGCTAGACAGGAGGTGCTTACCCTCCCGGAGCACCCGGCCTCACTTCCTTGATGGAAGTTTACGTGTATAACTAATTTTGCCAGCTTTCAAAGTTTTTACTTTGTTTTTTTTTTTTTTTTTTTTTTGGATTGTGGTTTGGACAAAGACTGGTATATTTGTTTTATTATTATATTATTTTTTTTGTTTTTTTGTTTTTTTTTCCGCTTCTGTTAAAAATATCTTTAGTAGTTTTCTTACGTCTAAATTAAAAATATTTGAAATTTGATTGCATATCTGTAAGCTTTATGTATTATGAGGAATAAACCGAAAGATATAAAACATTTTAACATAACTAGAGATGGAAGGAACTGTGCTGGCTCGATTGGCAAACCTGACATTCACCTGTATTTAAACTAGACGATTTGATTAAATTTATAGTGTTCCGCGTACAAGACGAGAGTATCTCGCTTATATTGAGAAAACGGTTAGCGTCTTGCAACAAATTTCAAATTGAGATGTGACACGATGCGATTTTATGGCACAATTTATTTCATTTATGAAGTCTTTACACGTAAAAAACAATTTATTTTAAACTATTTAGACATTTTTTAAAAATCGTTTTAAAAACGATAAAAGTCGAAAGATTGAAACAAAATTATCTAACCAATCTTCGGCAACAAATAATTCACTGCTGTTTGGAATTCTATATCTAGCAATAAACAAAGATTGCAAGATAACATACCGTTTTCTTCATTTTAGCATTTGTTGCGATTCTGTAAATGCGCCACGCCTTAGCAGTTATAGAGCCAAAACTTGCAGTAAAAGCCAAAGTCAAAAGCCAAAGTCGTATCTAAAATTAAACAAGCATAAATTATAAAAATCAACAAAATATTTAAAAATGATAGTAATACTCGTTATTTCAAAAGGTACCATAATATTTTAATTTTTAATGCAACCGACCGACTACACAAAAGTTTTAAAGAAACATAAATAACAAAAGTAAACACAGATTGCAATTATATCAAAGTGGTAGAATTATATTAGATGGAAGTTGACGTGTATAACCAAATTTGCCAGCTTTCAAAGTTTTCACTTTGTTTGTTTGGATTGTGATTTGGACAAGGACTGGTATGTTTGCGTTTTATTTATATGTAACATAATCGTAAGTCTTTTCGTTAATGTTTGTTTTTTATCCTGATATAAACACGTACCCGAAATGACGCAAGAAAACCAAACTTTTGTAGTAGGTTACCTCAGTAGAATTGCTATCTAATAACTAATCCTGCATTTTGCTTCAAGTAATTGCAAATTCACCCTACTTTCATCACGTGACTTACAAGTCGTTTTGTTTATTTATATCTTTCTTACTTACTATACATATGTTAGCCAAAGTGTTGTATTTGACTTCAAATTCTGGTGGATCGTTTTCATGTATACCTAGCAAAATGGCTGCTACATACAGTATAAAACTTCCAGCAATAATAAGGTAATTAATGTTAGGACTTGACATTTTCAAAAGCCTGAAAATGATAAATAAAAATGTGTTAAGATATGATAATTTAATGACATTTTTACCTGGTAAAAACACCAAGCTTTAACAAGCAAACGGAATACTTCCTCACACTTTGATAAACTCGATAAGGATTCAAACTTAGGCGATGAAAGGTATTTGCTGTCTTATCCGATCATAAAATTTATCGAATTCCTTTTACTAAACTTAGTAAATGAACAGATAATAAAAGTATACGGTAAGTTTTTTTTAAATTTATGTGACCCTCAAAAACCATTGTCAAATAAGTGACGTAAATCAAATTGAAACAATAAAAATAATTAGAGTAATATTATGAATATAAGAAAAGAAACAATGCATACAAGTAGTAGAAAAAAACCCATTCCGATTGTAAGGGACGTTTGTAATCTTAAGCAAAGGTTATCTTTCCTTAAAAGTGAACTTTCGAGTTACACACTAACTTTTAGGGAATTACTACAATTTTGTAAATTTTTACTTAGCTAGACATGAGGTACTTATCCTTCCGTAGCACCCGGCCTAATTTCATTGATGTAAGTTCACGTGTGTAACTGAATTGTGATTTGGACATTGACTGGTATGTTTGTGTTTTATTATAAATACAATATCCTAAACAGTTATAAATTGAATTGAAAAGGTCAAAGAATTTCATCGGGACAATTTTCTTATATAAATGAGCATAATAAATACTTTTGCGATATTCCAAATCGATATAATATTTAAAGTACAAAGGGTATCTGTACCATTCTCCGTATGTTTGCGTAGAATTAATTTCCAAGTAGCTTAGCTTAGAGACTAAGTTTTCCTATCGCATATAACATTTACATAGAGGAAAGAGTTGAGAGTTGAGTAATGGTGTTTAACGTCCCAATCAAGAATATTTCACTTATATCGAGATGTCGGCAGTTATTGACGAAAGTGCAGAAATTTTGCCTGTGCGTTGCGCTGATGGCTTTATACAGCAAGGTTCTTTATCGTGCCAGCCCTACCGTGACACGGGACCTCGTTTATTTTAAGTTCTCATCCGAAAGAACCGTGACTTTCATTTCGTAATGCCGAGTGCTTGGCGAAAGAACAGTAACTACCCACTTTCAAGTCCTGGGTCAGAACCGCGACCTCCCACTTACGGAGCAAGCACTCTATCAACTGAGCTACCGCAGTGGTCATAGAGGAAATAGATATTTAAGTAAAACAATTACTTTGCAACAGTAAATGTAACTAAAATATTGCAAAATGCAAGTAATCAATATTAAGAGAAAAGAAACAAATAAAATTAACCCAGATTAAGTACTTTTTTAAAATCCTGAATTCGGAACATGTACTGGAGTAAACATTAAAAGGTACCTGTAACGATTTTCAGTTTTCACGTATTTTATTCGTCATACTTAAATATGGCTCTAGCGAAAATTCCATAAAATTACATTCCAAAATAAGCAAGATATCGGTGAAATTCTAATACATCTCCAGAAATCCGAATCAAAAAGGTCGATATAAAGGCTCCCGTTTAGTACCGTCAAACTAGTAACATACCTCCACAGAAAATTATTTACCAACTACTAAAATAAGTCGTAGTTTAACATTCTATGACTTTTTTACGATAAAATTATCTAATGGATTGAAATATCCATTTGACATGTTCCGATAATTAAGATTATTATTAATCATTTTGTTTATTTGTTTAATCCTTAGATTTAGACCCACGCCTGTAATTAACAGGATGACACTTATAATTTGAAAAATTGATTTGCTGGTTGATAAAGTTATCTTATGACCCTGCAATATACAATAATATAATTTACAGTTCGAGTAAAGTAAAAATATTTTTATTTGGTAAACGTTATTTGTCATATACAATATAAAGATTTCACTTCGGGAAAAATGGATATTTCATTTTTAAATATTAAAAGGGAAGAAAAAGAAAACTTTTCCTTAGTTTTCATGTAAATAATTATAATAATAATAATAAAATATAACTTTTTGGCAAATTGAAAACTGACAACAGCATTAGCCTTTTTAAAACATGTTTATTGATCTACTTACAGCATTTGTTTTTATTAGATTTTAGTTTTCACTTTTCTTTGGGCATACATTTAGCTGTGTATTGTTGAATTCTTTATTCTATATAAACAAATTCATCCTTTCATTTGCAAAAAATTATTATTTTTATTATTGTCATTATTATCTCGTTTTTTAAAATGTGGTCTCATTCTAAAATCCTTGTCATTTAGTTTTAAGCAATTGGAATATTTTTGTGTAAAAAAATCGAGATGGAATATCCTGGTTTTGTTCCTTTTAATTACCCCAGCATTAATTAGTCGTCAGACAGTTGAAAAGAACTACGTTCAAACTTTAATTGTCTGAACATCTTCCAATTAGAGAGGAAAATGTAATGTCGCCAGATTAGTTAGAAGTTTTTTACATCACGGTAATTTAATTCTAACTCTTTTAAAACATGGGAAAAAGAGCATAGGCGATTGAATTTTTATGTATTTATTAAAGCCACAATAAGTTCAATAATATTCAGCCAGTATTCTGTCCAGTCTGACTTGATATTTAATTCATTTTAAAATTTTGACAAGACAATTAATTTTCGTGTATTTGACAAGTAACCCGTATTTCTTGTTACAGCAATGCAACCAATCGCATTTCTCGAGTCTGTCCAGTCCGACTTAATAAAATAGTTCTTTTTTGTAAAACGCCAACGATAAAATAATCAATTTTCGTGTTGATAAGTTAATACTCGTCGCGTATTTTTCAACAGCTATGCAGCCAAATGCAACCATAATTCTCGGCTAGGTCGGGAATCGATTCAACATGTTCATCAAACCTTTCGAATAAATATGAATATAGTCCGAATTCATCACTTTTAAGATGTCTACTGCTTTCCCAAATAATGACGAACCATTTGATATAATTAGTTCATGTCAAAGTCGTTATTTTCTTCTACATACGTCGATATATCATAATCTTTAACTATTGTCTATTATGTTAGATACTATTTCTAATACTGCCATGACGTCAAACATTTATATCTCAAAACAAGGCGTTTCACTTTGCGATCAAGGGAAAGTTAGTAAATGTGGCTTTCAAACCGCTATAATTTTTTTATTTTGTCACCAACTTTGATGCGCTTTTCAATATTGTGATATTTACATAATACATAAAACAATTATGTTGAAAACATTTTGGTTACAGGTACCCTTTAAGAGATAAGGTAAAAGTATTGCTAAAGAACCCAAAATGTAATCTAAATAAACTGAAATACTGACTTCCTGTCGCGATAAATAATATTCACAGCCAGAAGAAAGGCACAAAATAGTATCCCTGCACTAGCAAAAACTGTAAGGACGCAGAAAAGTAATTGGTTTACATGTGTCCATTCTTTTATAAGCTTTGGTCCGTCTGTTGGTATTCCTTTTAAATAAAAGTAAGATCAAAGTAAAAGAAAATTTAAAAGTTTACCTAAAAATTAATATCCTTTATTCCATGAACGTTTAATGAAAATTAATGAGAACTTCTGCATTTTCATAATCGATATTTTATGATAAATCTGTTAATTGGAATAATTTCAAATACTTCTGTATAGATTTTATACAAGAGAATTGTAAATGATTTTGTAATGTTATATCATTCTGCCACATACTTGCAATTCGATGAACAATTAAAATGTCTAATTGTATAAAATCCTTTATTCCATAAAGGTTTAACAAAAATTAATAAGAACAATTTATACTATGCTGCTTTTTCAAAATCGATATTTGATGATAAAAAACAAATATAGTTCATTGGAATAATTTTAAATACTTCTGTAGAGATTTTATACAAGAATATTGAGAATAATTTTGTAATGTTAAGCATCCTGTCAAATACTTTTATATAGATGAACAAATGAACAATTAAATTAATGCATAAAAAGCTATTGTTCACAAGTAGTTACCAGGCTCCAGTTTCACAATTGTTCAATCAATTTGGTGTATAATTAACTTAAATTGTGATATTTTCCAATGACAATTTATTAGGACATTACAATGTAAGAATTGACTTATGTTATATTTCTACTGATTAGTGTAGGTTTGTTGAACAAAAGGAAAAATATTGTTTTGTAAAAAACAATTTAAAAAATGATGAAATAAAAATGAATATATTTCAGTTGAGTATACACAAGTGATTGATTGTAAACTTGGACCAGAACAATGAAAAATAAATAACGTTTTTGGTGTTAAGATAATGAATAAACAGATACAATAGAAGACGTTCAATAGACGACGTCCTATCAGTACTTCAGTACAATACGTACCTCCATCTTTTGTCTTCCACAGGAATGAATGACTATCACACTGTTGTAAACCACCTTCCTGATCGTATTTACACACTAATTTATACTCTGTGCCTATTTTATATGAAGAAAAAAAATTTACAATTAACACACACACAGAGAGAGAGAGAGAGAGAGAGAGAGAGAGAGAGAGAGAGAGAGAGAGAGAGAGAGAGAGACTCCAAATTACTAGAACTTTAACTGGATAAAAAAAATTCTTTCCTTTTATTGACATACTTGTATAGCGATGGAACTTTAATTTCTATAATTTCGGTCAGTCTTCGGAGGGTAAAACCAAATGTACTCGGTTTAATATTAACTAGCTGGTCTCGTCAATTAAACAATTTAGAAATTACAGAAGCCATGACTATATTTAAACAATCATATAGTACATTTTTTACAGACAACCAAGAAATATGAAAATAAATATCTGAAAGACATTACTATATGTTTTTACCTTGTAGCTGTTTTATCTGCACATTGCCTACCCTCATTCCATAATAATTAAACTGAATTCTACCCTGTAAGAATAAAAATCATGTCACTTAATCATGAGCTGTTTCAAGACAACAAACAATGTCACGGGGTTGGTGCTACTTTAAACAGCGAGAAACATCAGACCATTTATTTTGAAATATATTTTAAACTAAGGTGTGTTCCCTCATGCAAAGCATTCCTTAGCTGGATTTGGATTTAAATGATTTTGGAACTTTAAATTCACTAATTTTCAACTGTTTGGCTTATGTTTTTTGTCTATCAAACATTTCGGTCTTAGTGTCACTGATGAGAAATGAATTTCCGAAATGTGCACATATGGCATATCAAACCGTAACTGGTATTTGTACATATTATGTATTGAGTGCATCGTCGGTTGTTACGGGTTCAGGACTGCTCAAGATAACATTTATCCATTTATGTATCATTCACATCGTCGGTGGTTACGGAGTCGGGTCTACTTTAGGGAGTAAGTAATATCAATTCAGCGATATTTATAACATGCAGTAAAGAAGCGTTGTTTGGTTTTAAATGCTTTCCCTCTTTATTTCTAGGTAAAAAAAGGTTTAAGAGATATAACTATGATAAAAATGAAATACCAAACTCCACAGTTGTAAGGTTATTAGTATTCATCAATTTTATATGAACCACATAGTACAAAAATAATCGATTCAAGTATAACTGAAGGATTCTTTGAAACCACTTGTTTACGTTTAAAACTTCGTTAAAATATTTGAAAACATGTTTTTCTTGTTTTTAGGGTAGTGGCAATATATATTTATGATCAATAAACAAGATCTTTAAAAAAAAACATACAGATACTCCCATGAAGTCGGTTTTATTTACGGCTTCAAAGATGACTTTTGCAATATCGTTCCTGGTATAATCAAAATCCTCCAATTTTATTCCAGAGGAAGAAAGAATTGTCGATGATCTATTTAAAGCATGCGCAATGACCCAAACGCTATCATATCCTGAAGACGCGTAGGATTTTCCACCATAGTTCAGACCTGCTGTCCTTTCAGCATATTGCTCTACAAACTGACCTGGGTTCTGGAAAAAATATTTTTATGTAATAATAAGATTTTAAAGCAAAATGTTTAAGCTGAATTTCAAATTTAAAAAAACAACAAAATTTATATTTTCAAATTTAAAAATTATTTTTCAATTTTTTAAAAGCAAACCCTGGCTTTGATTTCAAACAATGCTTTATAGCTTATTGCAACGTATATTCTACTTCAAAGATGGATTTTTAATGTCGATGAACTTTGTTTTTAATTTGTTTATATATTATTAAAGACAGAAACATATTTATTGACATCAGACCAGACCATGTTACAAAGTACGATTACAATCCACCTGTTTTATGGTTTAATAAAAATCTTTATACATAAAAAAGAAACTCACAGAAATTTATTGCAGAAAGAAAATTTTAGTTGACTTGCATGCACTTGCAACCATGAAAGCGACAATATCAAAGTCAATAATAGTAAAGCGAAACAAGAAAAAAAAAGAATTTAAAAAAAAAAAGACTATTGTTTTCAAAATTCACTATTTTTAAAAGGGCATTGGAGCATATGTTACAGGAAGTTGCATATTTACTTTAAAAACATCTGTTTCAGTATTTTGTTCAGCGAGTGATACCGTTTCAAATGCAATATGGCTGCCAACTGCCTTCTTCATTTCTGTGTAGGTACATGACGTTTCGTTGAGCTTCCACCAATCGTTTTCGTACCATCCCGGAAGTAACCATGTAAATGTTGCACCAGTCATACCAAGTTTGAAAGCCTTTATAACAAACAATCAAAAATTTTTATTTAGATTCAAAACCGTCAATCTATTTTATCAATTGTCCCGTTTATATTTTGGAATTTTATTTTAAGCGTTTTTGATCGTGTTAAAACCTCGTTTTAATGATTTTGTATTCAGAAATAAATTTATTCCCTGACGTAATAAAACAAACGTACCAGTCGAAGTCTAAATCATAATCCAAAAACTGAAAACTAGTCAATTTAGTTACAGTGTGAACGTTCAATAAGGAAGTTAGACCGGGGGCTCCGTAAAGGGTGAGCACCATATGTCTCGCCACAAGCAAGATCAAATTTTAGTATAAAAGGAACATGTAACTAGTAGACGTCAAATATATGCAGTATAAGTTTGGACACAGCGATTTCATACTTATCAACAATGTGTGATGACCACAATATAATTTTTATGCCTTCAATAGCCTAGGGTTGTAATATTCCTGAGTCAACAATTTTGTTTAAGCAGCTTTATTAGTTGTAAAAAGTAATGGGAATAAATACACAATACGCAGAAAAAGCAGAAATATTTCTGAAAAGAAAGCAAAAGTTGACTATAGAAAGATCGAAGTCATCACGTTTGACACTCGCCTAACATGTAGCCTTTTCTGAGTGTCATAAAAAGGTATAAGTCAAAATATAAAGCAAAGCATGAACAGTCAGTCGTATCTTTTATTTCAAGCTACATATTTCCCACGTATAATCTTATTTAAAAACAGAACATCATCTATATATCTGTTTGTGGAGTTAAATTATTTAGTGAGTCTTTTCTCCAGATTCGTCAACGTTCTGGCAAAATTCTGCCTAATATGAATAACAAAACAATTTTTGCCCGTTTGAATACCGGTTATTTGTTTTGGTATTGCCAAAAAACAACAAATATGCTGTGTATGAGGACATTTTTATGGTGTATTCAGTATATATTTTGTTTGCAGTCTGTATGGTATTTTACAAAATAACAAGAATATCTTAGCTGTTGAGCACTTGATATGTATTTCTTAGCCTACCGTTTTTGTAAAAGAATGACAAGAGAATGGTTGGTTTAATACGTATTTTTCATTTAAATTTAGAGAGAGAGTGATGTAAATTGTAGAAAAAAATAAGCGTTTTTATACTTTTTACCAAAGATTAATTATTGGAAACTAGATGTTCAAGTAATTCTTCTGAATTTAAGAATCTACATTTTGTTGAATAGACTTGTTCTATAAAAAGTGTGTATACTTTTTAAATAATGATTGTTAATTTGTGGATATAAGGGTAAAGCATAAACATTGTTTTTATTTGTGCTTTGAAATTAATACATATACTTTACACGTGATTATAAAATAAAAAAACAACTTTTTAATTTTTGTACTACTTCATCATTGATTTACAAAAACCTGATATCCGGCGAATTGTTAACATAGTGTTGCAACAATCATAAATCTTTTTTTTTTACATTTTTAATCACAAGAATTCAGATATTTATGATCTCGTAACGTGCGTTTAGCATGAAAATTCAAAGGTAAAAACCATATAAACATGTTCAATTTCCTTAACTTCATCCGGTTTATGGTGAAAACACGAAATGAAATAATCTTAAACCGTATTCAATCAAATAATGTTGTTTGTTATAATACTCCAAACTACATCTAGTATTCAGGCATTTTTTGTATGTAGTAATATCAGATTGAATCATGTTTTACACTTTGTAAGGTTTTTTTCAAATACTTTTTTAAAATTTTTATTACGCCTATATTCTACTATACTATTGTGCTGTATTTATAAAGATGAGATCGCATAACCTTCACATCTGATTTAATCTATTGACTTGAAATAATTATTTTTCATTTTTTTCAGTTTCCTTACAGTTTCTATATAAACTTCCCACAAAGATTCGCGAACGAACACATGAATCTCGGTTATGAAAATAATTGACTATTACATGTTCGTTTATCCCACTGGGGATGTCGTTATATAGGTATTGTAAAAAGATTTAAATTTATGAGCAATTCAGAGCTTAACAAAGGTATACTTTGGAGATATACTATACCATTATTCCCAATACTCAAACAGGCCTTTTATTATTAACAATTTTCAAATAATTTTTTTGCCAATTCCATTAAAATTTACATCATCTGATTTGTATTTTAAATTACAACCATCAGCAAGGATAAATTTTCTAACTTAGAAACAGCTGTTCAAGAAGAAGTACTTGCCCAGTCTCCATCTTGAAGAAATAAATATTTGGAAAAAAGCTTACCGAATGTATATTTAACGTATTTACCATGTGCTTTAATTGTTTTTATTCATTTTATGTGTTAAGTTTTAGTAACAATAGACGTAGTGAATCACAGGGCACAAAGCTTTACTGGTTGCACTGAATAAATAATAATCTTTACCTGACATAGAACATGCGTGGCTATATCTGGAAAGAAAAATCCAAAAATTACGCGAGCGTCTTTTCTCTGAAATTTAAAATAATAACAATCTTTAACAAGTTGAAAGAATATAATTTTATTAAATGAAGAATCCTCTAGTTTGACCACTTTGGAGGTCTTTATATAAATGTAACGTAAAATGATAATAGAATTCTTTTCTCAAAAATCCTTTCTACAATATGCAAATTTTTATTACTTTCATAACATGTCTATCAAAACTTTTTTTTGTAGGAAAAAATATAGAGACCTTATTAATAAAAACAGATTCTTTCATACAAGCATTAAATTTAAAATAAAAGTTATAACGGAGAACAATCAATATGAATATTTCCATCTGTTGGATAACACTATCAACTCTGTAAGATGTGTGTGGTTTTGTGATATCTGAATCTAAACCGTCCCAATATTAGTTAAATCAGTTTGGAAATGAGTATTCGATATTTTTGTTTCTGTTTAACCTGCATTTTATTTCATACGTAACTGGTTAGTTTTCGATATAAACTGATTAGGTTTGTTTTTGTTGTCATTAAATGCTGTTGGGTGTGTCATTTTTTTTTTCAACATTCGCACCAGAAGCCACTTTTTTCTTCTCAATCTCAATGACATTTCTAAACACAATTTCATGTGGTCAATTTATTAATTTCCGATTAACTTGTCATAATATCACTAATAGTGACCATTAGAGTGTTTACTGGTACATTTACCCGTAATATTTACAGATCAAAATCAAAGACCACTCGAACATTTACATGAAACAAAGCCTCAAGCAAAATCCTACTAAATGGAAAAACCTTTTACAGTCGGGGTCGATTTCGCAAAAGCAAAAAGACAGTTCTAATAATTTAATGATAAGGTCGTAAATAACGCCAACTGAAACTACGGTTATCTCCTTAAGCAAGCAATCATAGCGTTTAGGTTTCCATTATACTTGACTTTATACATATTAAATCAGATATTTTATGTAGTTCAAGATGCCGTAACATTCCTTTTCTAAATTAAAAATAAATTGAAGTGTTTTTTTTTTATTTTATTTTATTTTATTTTTTTAATTTTTTTGTATTAATTCATTTATTTTATTTTTTTTATTTTTTTGTATTAATTCATTTATTTTATTTTTTTTTTTACATCAAACCCAGTATCAATACCTTTATGTTTAGTAATGCTGTTTGACTGTCAATTGAAAACTGTTCAAAAGTGATTATGTCGATGTGATTGTCAGTAAATTTCTTCAGAAGGTCGCTTGTGATCTGAAATAGAAGATGAAAATTTTTATCATTTAGAAACTTCATATAACGTATCCTTTTTGTCAAGAAAATAATTAAAGTGACATTTATTTGAGCATCGACTTATAATATTTAAAAAAAATAAGTTCGTAAAAAACACGATTTACTAAAGATAGATAGAAATAAAAACGTCATTTTTATGGTGGAGAAAGATGTGTGCAAAGAAAAAAGCAAAAGTTTGCAAAAAGGGTTTAAAGACTTTGAATCTACCATTTTGTCGTATTTGACCTTAATTTTAACATTAAAACCTGACACGCTTTTCAAATCCACTACAGTTTGTTAATAAAAAACCATAATTTTGAAACAATAATGACAAACTCGAAGAATAACTAGTAATTTATGACCATTTAAAGAAAGAGCGCCGTATGGACTGTAACTTTTTGAATAGAGTTTGTTTATTTGAAAATTATTTCAAATGTTGATTTGAGCGCAAAACGGTTAACATTCATGTATACGTCCCAACAAAATTTTGTTTTATAACACAAAAAATTATAGAAATATTGCTTAATAAAAATATAATGTAAGCCAAAAATCTAATCATCTCAAATTTGCAATTTCACCAAGATAGTTGCTTTAAAATCTTTACTTTATACAAGTTCATGCTAGAGAAAGTGAGTAGACCCCTAGCCTTTCAGATAAGGCAATCTTAAAGTGATAAAAAGTTATGTCTTAAAGTGTTTCTGAATATTCATGTAGAGTAAACTATGGTTATGTCTTTAGTTGTAGAAGAACAGGTCAATTTTTACAAGCGTTTACCTAAAAAACTATCCCCCTAAATGTTTTTGTTTTTAAATTCTCAACATGTGACCAGCATGAACATATCAGAAAAAATAAGCCAAAGGAAATAAAAACGTGGAGATAATTTTTTATGTTATTATAGTTTTATGCTATTTCATTCACCATAATAACGATTCGGTAAATGTAAATTTTCATGTTTTTAAAGTAGATTGTAATGAAATTAATAAATTCCCAAAGTAGTAGTAGAAAAATACAATGTTTTCAGTAGTAAAAATCATCCCAAATTAGTAGTAGAAAAATACAATGTTTTCAGTAGTAAATATCATCCCAAACTAGTATTAGAAAAATACAATGTTTTCAGTAGTAAAAATCATCCCGAACTACTAGTAGAAAAATACAATGTTTTCAGTAGTAAAAATCATCCCAAACTAGTAGTAGAAAAATACAATGTTTTCAGTAGTAAATATCATCCCAAACTAGTAGTAGAAAAATACAATGTTTTCAGTAGTAAAAATCATCCCAAACTAGTAGTAGAAAAATACAATGTTTTCAGTAGTAAAAACAGAGTTTGAAGGTGTGTTACCTCTCTTTCTGAAAGTGAATGTTTTAGTTCTATGTTTCTAGCACTATTCCTGATTGAATTATCTTGTTTTTTTAAACTTGTTTGTTTATGATATAAGCGATCCTAAAGCATATACATAGCTTTAATGCATTAATTTTCTCAAAAAACTTTAAGTAGCTAGTTGATATAATGGTAATTAAAATTTCTCTAATTTAAATCTTTTCTTAGCAAACATTTATTTAAAATAAATGACTTATAGAAGGAAAACATTTATACAACGTTAACAGTTACAAAAAAGAAAAATATTGCTCATAGTAATAAACCTTTTATTTAACCAATTTTATCTTGTTTTGTTTTGTTATCTTGACCTAAGGTCAGATCCATAAATACTTACGATATGGAATAACATATAGCAGTACTAAGTACTTATCTAAATAATCCGAAGACCTATATACTAGTTACTTTTTTGTAAGATTATTCTTATCTGCGAATCTCGTGAAAATCAATTTATGAAAAATTGTTAGTTAAAATGCGAAGTGAATAGTATTTGTATGAGTTATAAGGTTTCAGAACTGACCGCCACAATGCAGAAGAATGTTTAATAAATGGAGTTGGATTCAGATGATTTGTTTTTTTAATTTGGAGTTTTTTAAGTGCAACAGAAATAATAACAAAAGGTATTCAATGGTCAACATTGCAAAATCAATTTTTTAAACATTTATTCTTCAAAACAAATTGAATTACTGCTTTTTGTAGCGCATGTTTTGTCAAACGTGATATAGTTAAGATATATTTGAACTTATTTAGATCAAAATACAAATGTTAGGTAAACAAAATGGTTTTATTTTTTTTTTTTTTTTTGTATTAATTATTAATTTTATGATTATCACTTTTATCATTATTATCATTATTATTATTATCTTTTTCTTTAATACGTCTTGATATTTTCTTGTTCATATAATTGAATGGCAAAAACCTACCTTAGTAAAACTTCCGCTACTAGACGCTATAACAGCCGCTTTCTTCCAACCAAACTGCTTAACAAGTGCTACTCTAGGTATATTTGTGTTTGCGTCGCTTGGATACACGCGGAAAAGTAATGGATAAAGGTCACGATTGTCAAGATCGGGTGAAGTAGAAGCATGTGAGACCTGAAACATAAATTGCTATCTAAAATATTTGTCTAAGTAACCTGCTTATAAATATGTTAACTGGGTGATATTATTAGTCTTAGCTTAACAACGCCCCCAAATTATGGTGATATTGTTGATAAGTACAATGCATCCAAAACTATCCTAGATATATTTTCCGTCCGATGTTTCTTTCATTCTCAATTTTGATTTCAAACAGTTCAGTGTAGCATTCTAGTCAGAAAAACTACTGGTTAAAGGGTCACTCTTAAGAATGCAACTGGCTAAATAAACACTAGTTGAAATGCTTCTGGTTAAAGGAACACTGGCAGAAATGATACTGGTTACAAGAACACTCAGGAATGCTACTAGTTAACGAAACACTTTTAGGAATGTTACTGACTACACATAAATGATCGTTAAACTTCAATACACTGTTAAAAACCCTGTTTAAGTGATTATTTTCATACAAGAAAATTATATTTAGATTGATTTGTTGTAGGATAGAATTTTTTGGGATAATTTACCTGGACTAGATTCCAGTAAGGAACGGTTTCCGCAATACTACCTGTACACGTACTGCATCCTGCTCCAAGTAACATAATCTTTGTAGGTTCACTATGAAGCTGCTGAAACAAACCTCGCATCGTTTCACCAGGCATACACTGGAATTGAAACCAAGAAATATATAATCGCCATTTATAAATTTGAAATCAAGAAATAGATAATCGCCATTTTAAAAAATGAGTTCAACTTACGTCAACGAAGAAATTCTTGCGTCATTTTATTTTATGATCTTTTTTCTTTATAAAATATTTATAGTCGTTTGGATTTAGCTAAATATCAGAAACAAAGCGCTAACTGTTAATATTTTGACGTTAATTACCCATTGCATTACACATGAGTCATCATTTAAAACTGTTATCCCTCCCCAAATGGTCTACGATGATAGTGTCAATTATCCGAATAACATTTAATCGAATAAACTCGAATACATAATATTCATATAAAAATTCAGATATTAAGATATATTTATTAATCGCCTTGGAATATGGAACCATCAACTAAATTGAATGAAGCTTAAGATGGTAGAATATAACTATTTTGTGTCATGAAGATTTTTTTTACCCAGAGATAAAACCACTATTGTTAAGATTGTCAACATTAGGCACATGTTGTTTTTTGTTTTTATCGATTAGGTTTTTTTTTTTTTTTTTTTTTTTTTTTTTTTAAAGTTAGCATGTGTTTCATTACAATATTTTGTTTGCTTCACTGTCTTTTGCTAGCTGAACTAATGATATCACAATACCTCAGACTGTTACAGAGCATCGTTTCACCTGGCATACTCTCGACTGGAGTGAGAAAATGGAAAATTGGAATTGATAAAAATGAGTGCTTACTTACATCAACGAAGATTTCTTACTATTTGGGAGCAGTAGCTACACTTCACGTAAAATGCAATAAATCTGTATTTTAACGTTAATTACTCATCAAATTAAACACAGTCATCTTTAAAAATTTTAGTTTGAGAGAGAGAGAGAGACCGTGAACTAAAAACAACTGCGTCGATGACCACGTGTGGAATTTAGTCTGACTAAATCCCATTTTCATATTTGCATCTATATATATATATAATTATCGATACGATATTAACATATGTTCATTTATCGCAATTAAATTTGTAACATTCAGCTAAAATGTGTGAAACTAAATGATTTTGGAGTCAGCAAAATTTTATAAAACACAACAAACAATAGAAAACAAAATCAACAGTAATTGCAAATTCTGTTATTGAATAAATTTGTAATTATTTTATCTTAATTTATTAATAATATTGAATTTACATTTAAAAAACAAATAACAAGTTTAAATAATTGTAAAAAGAGGATCTTGCATGAGTGTTTATGTAATATTGGATTTATTAAACGAGTTGAATTATTTTTTATGCAACGAGCTTTGGCTTTACCTAATTCACATGCTTTTATGACGTCACACTCATTCAATACGATTTGTATTGTATCACCGTATTATATGGATTATTTAGTAGATTATATAATAAAAACTTTTATAAACTCAATAATTATTTCTAGAAATAGGTTTAGCCTTTTTATTTAAGCCTATAGATTTTGAAGCGTAAACATTGCCGAAAATGGTTTCTGTGTTAATTTGTATAAGAATAGTACTAAATACGATATTTTAATTAAACAAATGAACAATTTTAACAAAAAATTATTAATATTAATATATTAATAAAGAGAGATATTTATTTCATAAAGGTAGTGAACAAAGCATACAAATGAAAGTGAAATCCATCAAAAAATCTCAGATAAAACTACAATAACACTCTAATTACCCAAATAATGTTTCTTTATTCGAGAACTTTCAATTCGAATAATCAAGTTTACATCGTTAGAAAAGAGTCGTGTGTTATTCTAAAGGCAAGGCAAGATTTCCTGAAACAGAATATTATCAGTTGTATATGATGACATATAATTACATGAATAAGACATAATGGTTGACTTGGTTACGTGGCCTGTTGCCAAGTACATACTTTTCAGATACAAATGTTAACAATGTTTGAAAAATTAAACTGATGATCAGAAGTTATTTTTAATTATTTTTTCACAGAAAGCATTGTTAGTAATACAACACCAATATTTTTATGATAAGGATTCAAAAAGAAATTTCCGTCATATTTCTATTTTATGATAATTTTGCACGGAAAAATTAAATAAAACAAATAATGTTTTGAAACTTGAAAAAAAGTTAAAGTCATTGAATATTTTATCAATAGGGGAAAACGGTCAAACTACAATTACACAATAATTACCTAAAAATAGTTTAGAAAAAATCTGTCTTTATTAAAAAACTTTCAACTTTAATAATCAGGTTGACATCGTCAGAACAGAGTCGCGTGGTATTCTACAGGCAAGAAAAAATATTCTATGAACTGAATAACAGCAGTTGTATATTGCCTGATGGCATTTAATTAGATGAATCAGATAAAATGGTTGACTTGGTTATGTGGGCTGTTGCCAAGTAAATTCTTTTCAGTTACAAATGTTAGCCAAGTGTGAAAAAAAATTAATTGATGATTTGAAGATATATTAAATTTTTTTATCACACAAAGCATTGTTAGTAATACAACACAAAAAATATGTTTTGTCGATGACAAGGATTCTTAAAAAAATTTCCGTCCCATTCCTACTTTATGAAAATTTTTGTGAATAGTTAAAAAAAATTGTGATATTAAACCAAATTAAATAAAAAGGTAATGATTTTGAAACTTCGAAAAGAAGTAACGATCATTGAATATTTCATCAATAGAAAATCAAGCTTAAACTTAATGCAGCATGAATTTTTAATTGCAAATTATGTTTAAAAAAATAAATAGTAGAGCTTATACAACACATCACAAGTCATAACAGGCAGTTGACAGGTAATATATAAAACATCAATCATAATTTCTTTTGAATTTAATCCCCATGTCTTAGTCAAATAGTGGCGTATGTGATCTTCTAACGAAAGCCAATGCAAAACTTGAGTTCAGAAAACTAGTCTTGTTGCATATATATTTCTTGGTCTTGTTGCTTCATAGGATTTATACCTCAATTATGACACCTAAAAAAGTCTACATTTGAAGTTATAGGACAGATGTGATGACAATTTTTTCTATTATTGTTAACTTTCCGTTATTACGGTATAATAGAGTTTGATTCCACTAGGAGTACTTTCTATAACAAAGCAAGCTTTTAACAAAACAAATTTTGACTCAGAGATATTGCAAGCGTTGGTTTATCAAGTCCCTCAAAAATGTCTCTGGTTGACATCAAAATACTGTTGACAAGTATGGAGTCACTGTATCCAAACTTATCTTATATGTATTTGAGTTCCATAGTTACAATTTCTTTTATTCTCAAATTTGATTGTTAATATATATATTAACGTTAATAAAACATTATTATTATTATTATTATTATTATTATTATTATTATTATTATTATAGTTTATACATGTATCAGTTTAACTACAAAAATTTACATATAAAACAATATACCACAGATTATTATCCATCTAATTTTTTTAAATTGATATGATACATTTTAAAGGACATCAACATATCAAACATAATTATATTAAGTAATAAAGGACAAAGATAATAATGGGAAATCTCTTTCAGAAAATCCAAAACACAGGAATCGCTAAATCCTTTTAATTTAAAGGTTTAGTTATAATCCTTAATGAGCTAGAAGCTTTTAACTAATTTTTTATTACATAATAACTGTTTGTTTCATCATCAGATTATCATAGAACAATTGTTAATGGAATTCCAAGGTAATGAAAAACGGGTTTTGAATATAATTTTACGATGTTGTTCTAAATATTTCATAGGAAATATGTCATTAAAATTAAAAATAGTGATATTAAGAACTTTCACATAATGATCTACATCCGGCCCCAGTTTAACAATCATTCACTCATTTGAGTGTACACTTAACTCAAATTTGGGAATATTTTAACGTCAATTTTTAAGACATAACACAGTTTAAATTAAGTATCTAATGTTATATCTAAATTGTTTAGTGTAGTTTTGTTTAATAAAACAAAATATTGCCTCATAAATCTTAATTTTTTTTTAAATATTGATGAGAGAAAAATTGAAATATTTGAGTTGAGTGTACACTCATTTGAGTAAATGCTTGTGAAACTGGGGCCCGTTTTGTATTCATTCTATTGATGCATATCCGTTTATCACATGGTTTTCGTAATTTATACATGGAATTTCTGAAATTGCATCACATTGTAAGGACAGAAGTTTAAATCCGATTTATATTTTCTTTATTTAAAAAATTGAATGAAATTAGAAAACAAGTTAAAACAGAATTTTTTTATTTTACAAAATTATGTTATTGCAGTTCTGAAATCCAATAATGAATATTATTTTTCTAAATCTAAACAAAGATTTAAATTATCAAAAATCGTAAAAAAAAATTGTATCAAAATTCTTTAAATGTTTGTAACCATGATCTTTAAACGAACACAAAAGACGAATAAATAAACGGAAGTCCTTAATAGAAGGAAAAAAACGCGGATTAGATGTGATTCCCTTCTATATTGTTTCTTTTTAAATTTTTCGTTAATTTGCCTAGAAAACAATGAAATTTGCAACAGAAAATAAACAATGTTACGAATATCAATAAACCATATACATGTACAAACACAAATTGGAATCATTTTTTATGCATTTCCCAAATTTGAGCGAGCCTGTTGATGTGGTTTTCGTATTATTGAATGACCCAAAACAAACCAATGTTTTAACAACTAGTGGTGCACAAATCATGAAGTATTTTTATATACTGGTATTTAAATATAAATATGTAGGTATTTTAATTGAATTTTTGTTTTAGTAACTTATATAAAAATGATTTTTAAGTTGTACTTCTCATTACGGCAAGATTTTTTTTTTTTTTTAAAAAAGTCTTTTCTGATGATATGAAAAAGCAATCTTTTCTTGTTTTCAAAACAAAATTCTACTAATGAGAAAAAAAGGCCATAATATATAACTCATGAAGATTAAAGTTGATCATTAAACTTACAATGTATGTACATCTCATGTCATTTCAAACCAAACATTTTTCTGTAAGACTTAGACAAATGTGTAGATTAGCCGCTTTGTAGCCATTTTAAATAGTTCATCTTTGTTTAATTTCTGCTGCCTTTGTTTTCGAATTCCTGTTTATATATAACATTTTGTATCTGGTCTAGCATAGTAAATCATTTTTACCTTTGAACATATATTTCTCATCGTTCGCTAACAATTTTTTTCCTCTAGTGAAAAGTGTCCAAGTTATCTTATTGTTTTTATTTTCTGTAAATTGTAAAATGATAAAAATTAAAAATGATAAAACTTTTTAGATTCTTTGTTTGTTAATAAAGAAAAGAATTATAAATATATTCAAAGCGCTTTGTGTCTACTAAAAACAGACAGCAATATCGACACGTTTTAAAATACATCCTACGTCATACTTAAGCAAAAACAAGGGGATATAAAATAAAACACAAAATACCGATATGTAAAAGATGCCTTTTATATTGGCAATATTTTTTTTTTGCAAAATTAGGCAAAATCATACAAAAATCGCTACTTAAAATTACAAATTTCCGTAATTTGGCTATGTTAACGTAATTGATGTTTTAATTACTCAGTGCAAAGTGCTGACGGAAAATTTTAAAACTCCGTCTTTTTCAAACGGAATTTGAGTTTTTATTGTTTTGCGTTCTGGACTCAGGTGCTCTGAAAATGCTAAGTATCATTTCATTAAAATAATATCGATTTAAATTAAAAATGTAAAATTAAAGCTATGATTTATGTTGCATTTTTAGTTTCCCCCTTACAAAAAGTTAACATTCCTTAATTAATATTACATCATGTAAGGAACAGTATTTAAAGCTTCAAAAGATATCTTCATTCTATTAACTACATACAACCACACGTATCCTAAGCATAGCACAATTTTATTGTCCGACGTAATTAGCTGACAATAAGAAAAACTAATCTTTATAGAATTTTAGAATTTTAATCTTAACAATGGTTTTAGTTAACACTACTGTTAAATCTTAAAAGCATTTTCATTGTTACACCTGCGACATTAGACGGATCATTGGATTGTGCTATGTGTTTAAATGTATAGTTGACAAGCTGCAATTTCTGAAAAAAATGTTGTTATAAAATATTTTCTAAAAGGATGTGAATATATCTTAATGTCAACATTTCCCTATTAGAATATGATCATACGAGTGGAGTGGAGTAATGGTGTTTTACGCCCCAGTCGAAATTCTTTCACTTATTTCGATGTAATCAGTTCTGGGACGGTGGAAGAAACGGCAGGCCCGGAGAAAACCACCGACCTTCGGCAAGCAAACTAACAAACTTTCTCACACTAAGATCTCTCCTGAGTGGGATTCGAACCTAGGCGGTGAGAGGCAGTGTGATCTGTGAGAGTATCTTTATACGAAAATAGGATATTAACATCGTTTTTAAGTAATTGCATATCACCAGGTCAAACTTTAATATTCTGTTCATTTTCAAAATTTTAGATGTAACATTTTGTTCATGTATTAAATGAATGAAAACAATCAAGATGTTTATCGTTTTTCAATTCTTTCCTGGTCATACGAAAATAAGATATTAACATCGTTTTTGTTCATATATCAAATGAATAAAAACAATCAAAATACGTAATGAAGTTGTTTATCATTTTTCAACTCTTTCCTTGTATGTATATCTTAAGTATCCTTATCTTTTATGTGACAAGCTATATATTTCGATTTCCGAGTACAAATGAAATTGTACACCGCGCTAATTAAATCCCCTTAATAGCTACTGATTTTGGCGTTTTTTTTCTATGATTTATTATTACAAGTCGCGTCAAAGCTGCAGTCAATATTTGCATACTCAAAGAAAAAAAAAACAAATATACCAGTGTATATCCAAATCACAATCCAAAACAAGAGGCCCATAGGCCTTAACGCTAACCTAAAGATATGGCTTTTTTTTTTTTTTTTTTTTTTTTTTTTTTTTTTTTTTTTTTTTTTTTTTTTTTTTTTTTTTTTTCAGTTCTTTTCTGTAGTGACTGTTCTTTCACCAAGCACTTGGCATAACGACATGAAAGTCAAGGTTCTTTCGGATGGGAACTTAAAATAAATGAGGTCCCGTGTCATGGCGTGGCACGATAAAGAACCCTGCTGTATAATGCCATCAGCGCAACGCACAGGCAAAATTTCTGCACTTTCGCCTATAGCTGGCGACGTCTCGATATAAGTGAAATATTCTTGACTGGGACGTTAAACACCATTACTCAACTCTCAACTCCAAATGGCCACCATCTCAATACCTACAGTATTCTTATATACATGCCTATACAAAAAGTTAAATAGTTTTCAAGAAAATGAACGATTTCAGTCTTCTTTAGCAGCTATGAACTTGACCGTTGAACGTAAGACCATGAATCATATATCAAAATAATCATCATATCAATACCTACAGTATTCTAATAAATATGCATATACAAAAAAGTTAAATAGTTTTCAAGATAATTAACTATTTTTAGTCTTTTTAGCAGCTATGACCTTGACCTTTGAACGTAAGACCATGAATCATATATCAAAATAATCATCATATCAATACTTACAGTATTCTTATATACATGCCTATACAAAAAGTTAAAAAGTTTTCAAGTTAATTGACTATTTAGTCTTCTTATGCAGTTTTTCAGTCTTTTTTGCAGTTGTGACCTTGACCTTTGCACCTATGAATTATATATCAAAATGATTTTCATATCAATACTTACATTATCCTGATATATATGCCTAATATACAAAAAGTTAATAGTTTTCAGGATATGTTAAAAAAAATATAATTGTTTAGCAATTTCCCCACTAAGTTCATTGACACTTTTCCATTTTGAGCCCAATGGCTAACATTTCTGCAAATCTGAAACTAGATGACCTAAGAATGGTATTAGTGAAATAACTATTGTATACTTGCTGTATATTAAGAGGAGAAGATTTTTAAAGTTTTTCACTATTTTCCCATTATCGCCCAAGAGGACATAACTCTTCATTTGTGCAAATCTTAAAGGCCTTCATTCAGACACAGCCAAGTTTCATTGAATTTTGCCCAGTGGTTTTGGAAAAGAAGATTAAAATGTTAAAAGTTTACGTACGACGGACGACGCACGATGGACGAAGATGGATAGCAATAGCTCATCTAAGCTTTCAGCTCAGGTAAGCTTAAAACTTTAGAAAACTGACCAATTTAATTAAACACGTAAACTTTCATAAAGGAAGTAAGGCCGGGTTTCGAGGAGAGTATGCACATCATCTCTAGCTAGCTAAATACGTCAAGTTCAAAATCAAAGTGAATAATAGGATTGCATTATCATGTATGGCGTATGGTGACCTAAAGTGTTTGCTTTTGTAATGATATTTGTGATATAAACTAAATTCATTAGTGACAATATAATCTGAATTAAATCGTTGTATTTTATCCGTTTGTGATTTGAATTAAAAATACCAGGAAAAAAACAAAAAATTAAGCAATAAAACTAACAAATTTAAATTTCAGTTAAAATCATAACTATGTAATTGTCTGTTTTTTCAGCGCTTTTTTATATTTGTATCAGTTTTTTTTCAAATTTATAAGAACAAAATTCAGTACATAAGTTAGATACATACAAAACACATATTGAAGTTTTGATGTGCTGAACCTAACGATCTTAATTCTACACAATATTCAATTTCATTGTTGCTATTATAAGCCCTCCGGTATGTCATTTTACGGTATCATTAATTTAAAATATACACATAGGTATATCAATTATAATGTTTAATTATTGTTTATTTTATCTAAAATAAACATTTTCTCAATGCTTCTGTCCAGTAAAGATATATCACTTAATCCATAGGGATAATCAGGAGTTCTAAAATCATATATAACTTACCTGAATTTTCATTTTACTATGTATATATTT
Source organism: Tegillarca granosa (assembly GCA_029721355.1). NCBI lineage: Eukaryota > Metazoa > Mollusca > Bivalvia > Arcoida > Arcidae > Tegillarca > Tegillarca granosa. The sequence continues at coordinate 16,356,505 of CM056611.1, read as the reverse complement.
GTTATATATTTGTTAATTTGAATATTGAAGTATTTTGATTACATTTTACATATAAACTCTACAACTATAATAAAAATGGTTTTGGTAGGCATGTTTTTAACTCAGATTCTGCGGAATTAACCTAAGTTGTCGATAATAAAATGTTTCTGATTTTATTCTAATTAAATTAAAGTCTTAAGAAATAAAGTTAAAAAATCGTCTCATATCAAAACTATTGAAAAAAATACATTTTAAAATTGATTTTTAAAATGTGCAGTTTTGTATGTATTTTATGTATACACAAGCCCAATTGGCTAGATCGAGACGTGTACTTGACAAGTATTAAAACACCAGTATAAACCCTTGCGTGAATACCAAGTGACCAGTAAGAAAATATATTACTAATGTTTATAAGCATCGTATCATAGAGCTACTTTAAATCTTAAGAGAAATGTTTTTTTTAGTGCTTTGTTTTTGCTTGTTTAGTTTGTAGCTATAAACATTTCTTAATTCTTTATCTAAAAGACTGTTAATCAATGATTCAAATTAAAATATACAAAAAGAAAGATGGTAAGCTATTTGATTCTGGTTTGATAAACATATTTTCCAATACATCAGACTTTTACATTTATGACTTATAATTATTGACCAAAATTAACGATACTTAACACTTTTTTATATTTATCACTGATAATCAATAATCTCAAAGAACGAAGATAAATTAAACATTTTATTCCTAAATGTAATTAACAACTTCGAAGAAGAACTTTTCTATTTGTTACTCAACGACCTCAAAGTACAACAAGCGAATCTTCTTTTTTATCGATAATCAACGGCATCAGAAATAAAAATCATCAGAGACTTCAACGCAAGAAGAGAGATCAACTTTTAATGTTTGTAATTAAAGATCGGCGGCTTAGATCGCATATTTAAGCATTGTTTTTTATTTTTTGATATTTTGATGGAGGATAACATGTCGATGACGGATCACAAATCGTTTAAAATCGTGTAGCGTAGCATAGCGATTTTATACAATTAGTGATCCGTCATTAACATGTTATTAATTTGTTTGTAATTATAATCTAATTGAATTAACGTCCCAGTCGAAAATATTTCACTTATAGCGCAGCTGTAAGTGAAGTGGTAGAAATTTTAACATTTTGCAGTGCGCTAAGGGCAATTTACAGGGTGAGGAGGTCTTTTAAATGTTACGCCTGACGTGACACGGGGAATCGGTTTTTAAGGTCTACTCCAAAGGACCTCGTAAATTTCAATTCTGAATACCAAGTGCTTGGCAAAAGAACAGTCACCAAAGTACCAATTTTTCAGTCTTCATCAGACCTTAATACGAAGCGAGCATGCGATTAGAGACTCTACCAACTGAGCTACCGTAGTAGTATCGGCGATAAGAAGTGCAACGAAGAATCAAATTTTATAACTGATAATCAACGGCTCAATAGTACGACGATACATCATACTCTTGTATTTATTACTGATGATCAGACCCTAAAGATGGGCGAGAGGAAGACTTTCCCATTTGTAACTGATAATTAAAGATTTCAAGGAACAGTGGGAGTGAAGACTTTCTCATTTTTTACCGATAATCACGGACCTCATTCTCATTGTACGACGAGATATGAAACTTTTTTTCATTTGTTACGATACGGTAAGAGCCTCTTGTTTCTCATTTGTTGCTGATATTCAAAGACCTAAAAGAACGGTGGGAGTCAAGACTTTCCCATTTGTTACTGATATTCAAAAACTTGAAGAAAGATGAAGCATTAGGCTTTCTCATTTGTAACTGATAACCAGAGACCGTAAATTACTGCGAGAGTTAAGACATACTTATTTGTTACTTATGATCAGACCTAAATAGCGGCAAAAGTGAAGAATTCGTGAATTAAGACTTTCTTATTTGTTACTGATGATCAACGACCCCAAAGTACGGCGAGACATCAGAGAAAAGTTAAGATCTTTAGTACATTGGGAACTCAATCACCTCACTTATTTTACGACCTATCAAATTAAAAAGACGACTAACTTAGAACTATGTTTTTTATAGATTAGTAAATATACACTTTATTAATATAGTAATATCAGGAGTAGAATTAAAATAACGCAACCAAAAAATTGCCATCTAATTTTCGGAGGAGTAATGAGATGAGATATTTTGTATAAAATTGATTTTGATCAAATATACTTATTTTCGAAATGGCTGATTACCCATGACCTAGCGAGGAAAACGCTAATAAAGTTTAAAAATTGCTTTTTTGAAATTTGACCGACAGCATACTTGTAATTAAATAGTAAAAATAATAAATTTGTTTGATTATAACGACGCAATTTCAAAGTGTGACAAGAAAAGCATAAATATATCAAGTAAAATTATCTTGCCTAATTAGAGATGACTACAGATTCAACCAACTTCGAAAAAAATTAGCTAAAAACACACCTATGTCTTTTATCGATCTATATTTCTGACATAAAAACGATTATGTTGACAACACCTTAATTATTTTTAATTTGATACCAAAGACGTGTATTAACACATACTCTAGAATGTTGTCTAAGCGTGCCATCCAAAAAAAAAAAAAAAAAAAGAAAAATAAACAAAAACAAGTTTTCTGACAGGGGCATGTTTTTATACTATCAATCAATATTTATACATTATTTTGAAACATTTTCTAAAACTTATTGTTTGATAAAAGATAATAGATGACCATGCGAAAGATCTTACTTGACATTTAGAAAAACATTTGATGTATATACATTAACGCTGCATTAAGTTTTTTTCAATTTTTCCGAATTTTTTCTTTTTCTTTTATTTTTTTATTATTATTTTTTAAATAGACAACTCACGTTCCGTGAGTTGCATTTTCTAAAAGCTATTAGATGTCAATAAATGGAATCCTCTAACGTGTTGGTCACTCATTAACGATGACGTTGAAAGGACCAAAGGGGAACCTAACTGATTGCATTCATTGTCCGTCACAAATATCCTGATGTATTCGCAATGGTATTATTTATCCCTTACGGTCCCAAATGACAAATTTAAATGACATTCCTAGGTTAATTTATCGTATTTAACCGTTTTGTAAGTATTGTTTACTCAACCTGGTTTTATATGACGTAACTTTGTTCAATTACATCCCACAGGTCTATATCTCGCTGGGAAATTACTGCTATTTCTATATTTAGTCGAGTTTTAATCGTTGAACCAAATGTAACATTGTTCAGTAGGAACATAATTAGCACTGTTTTAATTTTTTCCTAGGAAAACCCACAGCAGCTTTTATATGTAGAATAAAGACCACCAAATAAAAGTTGTTGTAGTAGCGTAATAAAAGTACACGGACAATCAGGGTCCATCAGACGATTTTCTTTAAAAACTTTGGATTATTAAATTTCAACTGTTTGACTTATGTTTTTATCTACCTGTCTTTTTGGTCCCTAGTGTCACTGATGAGGAATGATTTTCCGAAACGTGCAATTATGGCACATCAAGACTAAACTGATATCACAACTCATGAGCGGGTGTTGCTGTTTGTAGAATAAAACTCTTCGAGGGTATCCTTCACTCAGTAACCAGTATTTTTTTGCTGACAGAAAATTTATACCATGTTGCAAAAATTTCAGCAGTCTTTTTTATTTTTATTTTATTTTATTTTATTTATTTATTTTTTTTTTTTTTTAAAACTAAACCATTGCTTAGCAGGATTTGGATTTATATAATTTTGGAACTTTAGATTCATTTTTGTCAATTGTTTGGCTTATGTTTTTTATCTATCTATGTTTTTTATCAAACTTTTCGGTCTTAGTGTCACTGATGAGGAATGAATTTCCGAAATGTGCATATCTGGCTCATCAAAATTTAACCGGTTTTTGTGCTATATATTACTACGCTTGAGCGGGTATCCATAACTCTGTAGGCAGTACTTTGTGCTGCCAGAAAATGTACCATTTAGCAAAATTTTCAACCGTCTAAAATTTGAAATTTATTTAAAACTAAGGTTTGTTACCTCATGCAAAGCATTCCCTAGCTGGATTTGGATTTGCATAATTTTGGAACTTTACATTCATTATTTTCAACTGTTTGACTTATGATTTTTATCTATCAAACTTTTCGGTCTTAGGGTCATTGATGAGGAATGAATTTCCGAAATGTGCCCATCTGGCACATCAAAATTTAACCGGTATTTGTGTTAGTGTTATATATTTACTACCCCTGAGCGGGTACCGCTGCTGGTGGAGTAAAACTCCCCGAGGGTATCCATAACTCAGTAGGCAGTACTTTGTGCTGCCGGAAAATGTAGCATTTAGCAAAATTTTCAGCCTTCTAAAATTTTTAATTTATTTAAAACCAAGGTTTGTTCCCTCATGCAAAGCATTCCTTAGCTGGATTTGAATTTATATAATTTTGGAACTTTACATTCATTATTTTCAACTGTTTGACTTATGTTTTTAATCTATCAAACTTTCGGTTTTAGTGTTACTGATGAGGAATGAATTTCCGAAATGTGCACATCTGGCACATCAAAATTTAACCGGTATTTGTGCTATATATTTACTACCCTGAGCGGGTATCGCTGCTTGTGGAGTAAAACTCCTCGAGGGTATCCATAACTCAGTAGGCAGTTCTTTGTGCTGCCGGAAAATGTACCATTTAGCAAAATTTTCAGCCGTCTAAAATTTGAAATTTGTTTAAAACTTACGTTTGTTCCCTCATGCAAAGCATTCCTTAGCTGGATTTGGAATTATATAATTTTGGAACTTAAGATTCATTATTTCAACTGTTGTGCTTATGTTTTTAATCCATCAAACTTTTTTGTCTTAGTGTCACTGACGACTCATCAAAATTTAACCGGTATTTAAGTTATATTTATAAAACTATGATTTGTTTCGTCATACAAAGCGCTCCTTAGCTGCATTTGGATTTATACAATTTTGTTACTTTGAATTTATTGATTTGTAACTGTATGGTTTATATTTTTTCCAACAACGTTTTCGGCCCCTAGTGTGATATACAAGGATTTATTTTCCGAAATGTGCACATATTGCGCATGAAAATTTAACAGGTTTTTGTAAGATTCATACAAAGAGGTAAATTCGTTGCGAGTGATTTAAAGCACTAATGAACGCATCAACATCCCTGCTCAAACAAAACCTAGAGTTAGGAAGTTTGTCGAATTTGATGCTTCTTCCGGGTTCACAAATTGATCTATGATTCAATATCTGACCGTTTAATATAAGATATCTTGATGACAAAGTGTCAGATGTAAGAAAAAATATTCTAAACAAACTCTGTTAAAGTATTTAAGCATTGTAAAAAGCCTTTAATGGTAAAAACATGTGCAGTTTCGTATCTAGTCTCCGGACCTATTCTAGTCCTTCCAGGAAAAGTCGTCAAGCTGGCAACAACAGCAATTGTTAAATATATATATATTATTATAATATATATATATATATATATATATATATATATATATATATATATATATATATATATATATATATATATATATATTATAATAATATATATATTTCTTCTCAAATAAAAAAAGAGCATACCTTGCTGTTATTCCAGACCATTCTTAATTCATAGTCAGCTAAAATTGATGAATCGTTATTTACATCTTCTATCGCCATCTCAGCCGCCGGAAGTATACCGGATCCATCCCATCCGCCATCTTGCATAGGAAAAAATCCTCCTATGTAGAGAGGTATTTTATTTCCTGATGTTATCGTTTGGGTTAAAAAATAAAAATGAATGTTCCCTTCATCTCTGCAATGTTTGATTCCAGAAAATACAACATACAATACTTTTATATTAACACATAAAAAATACTTCCAAACAAAACATATAAACTCTACTGTCATTTGTTGAGATACACCCACTTATCATGGTATAAAGCCAATCAGATTGCGTGTTATGAAAACGCTTTGTTTTGATGCAGTCACAAACTTAATGACAGTTCGGAATTTTGATACCTTGATGCTTTAAGCTGGTTTCACAAATCATTTGAAACCTTATAAAGTAGCTATCACGGCTATAGAATAATGTCAGTATTCATATTTGGCTTTGATCTGCTATACATCGATCTAAAATTGGAAATTAAAAAAAAACTAATTCTTATTTTAATCAAATATTAGTGAGACAAAATTATTACAACACATATCAGGTCTAGTGCAGATTATTAAACAATAATAGCAAAATGATTATAAAGTGCATCATAAGGTATCGATATGATTGACCGGATCGATCATTCTTAATGTCAAAAATGTGCAAAACAAGATTTTTTTTTCTTGCTTTACAAGATAACAGTTTTATAACAAATTTGCCCAATTTATCCTCTGAAACCTGAGTGATGAATTGTAATTACATGAGGTATTTATCTGTTCTTATAGCCTTGTTGAGATAGGACAATGATGATCCTTTACCATAGCTTTTTAAAGCAAACTGAAACAGCGCTTAATCTCCTATGGATTATTTATGGCAAAAACAGGGTCATATCTACATAAACAGTGTAATGCTTACCATTCAGAATTATATTGATCCCCTATCAGATGGTCGCAACGCTTTAACTTTTAAATATCCGTTTTAAGCAAGACAACTATTGGACGCCACTAAATAGCTGTGATGTTGAATCACGTTTTCAAGTTTTTATGAAATGGGGGTGTTGTGACGTTGTATATGTACAGGTCTCGCGCTACACGTCAATTAAGGTCAGGCCCAAGTTTCACAATTAACTTAAATTTAGCAAATTTTGGCAATATCTTTTTGAATTACAAATAAACTTTTGTAGTTAAACTAAATGCAAATGATACAAGCATGAAGTGATCTTCAAAATGACACCTTAAAGCTGCATTAAGTTTTTCAATTTTCTGATTTTTATTTATTTTCTAAAAATATATATTTTTTTAAAACAGATATCTTCTAACCACGATCCGTGACATTCATTTTCTAAAATTTCATTTCTTTAGCTGTAAATAAACGGAATCTTCTGACCGGTTGGTCAGTGTTTTACAATGGTAATATTAGCTTGGAGCATGCGCACGGACGTACGGAAAACCCTAGAATCGAAGGTGAAACATGACAGATTGCATTAATTGTCCTTCATTAATATCCAGATGTATTTGAAATGGTGTTATATTTCCCTTACTAAGTCACAAATGACAAATTCAACGAAGTTCTGTGATTGATTTATCGTATTTCATCGTTTTAAAAGTTAAGTTTAAATGATGACGTAACCATGTTTCTAATATTAGATCCCAAATGCTGCATCTCGCTGGGTAAAGTATTTATTCGAACTTTTATCGTTGAAGCAAATGTAACATTGTTCATTTAGAACATCATTAATGAGATTAGCACCGTTTTAATTTTTTTTTCTTTGGAAAACATAATGCAGCTTTAAATGTCGTAATAACCAAACAATTAACCAAATTATTAAGATTTTAAATTTGCCAGATTTAAGCTATTTAAGAAAATCTAAGTTAGGTAATGATCGTCTAACAACCAAAAAGGATAATACTCTCCTTAATTTTACGCTAAGGAACAAACAGCATTGTTGGTAAACTCGAAAAACGTCATTACGTATTTGAAAAAGCATATTGTTTATGGATTTCAGAGATTGCAAAATGGCGCTTGACACGTGATATAACTTAATAATTGAAATGTTGAAATAGAAAAGGTTCTCGTACTATTCCTGAAATCAATATTTTGAAAATGATATTAATTCTATGATTTATTTTGTAAGCTTTTACGTTATTACGCGTATTGTTATTTTATGTGTAAAATAGAGAAAAATGTCATTTGGAAGTAACGTCAACGACGTGAACTATTTCTGACATCAAAGAAAAGAAAAAAGAAAAAAAAATCTTGCATAAAGCAAACGTTTAACGAAATAAAAGATAACAATTAAAATGAATTTCGTTTACAAATAAAAATTTTCAAAATTCTCCACATGACGATTGTATTGATCTAGAAATATGTTTATACGAGTAATCGATTGCTTCACAAGTGACTTTTTCAAGGTCACAAAAAGTTAGTGACATCTCGTTTCCAGTTTAATAGTGGTCTACGATGTGTACCTGTGACTAGCCCTCTAAAAGTCGCTATAGGTACGCAATAGTACAATTTATATCAGTAACACTCACACATCCCATGAATTTGTGTTAAGAATATTCCTTGAGATTTATAAAAATTGACTGGTCACAAATAGCAAGGGCGTCGGTGCCCAAGTGGTCTAAAGCGTGCGCTTACGGATCACAGTGCCTCTCACCGCCTTGGTTGGAACCACACTCGGGACAAAAGTTTTCAGTTCGCTTGCCGACCGAAGGTCGATGGTTTTCTTCGGGCACTCCGGTCTCCTCCACCATTCCAGAACTGACCACCTCGAAATGAGTGAAAGAATCTTGACTGGGATGTAAAACATCATTACTCCACTCCACTCCACTCGTCACAATAGCGGAAAAATTGTTGATTTGACAATAAAAAAATAACCTACCAAATAAAGAAAAAAATCATATCATTTTTTCTTACCTTCTAAATATTGACTTGATTGGGACTTACTGAATGGTATATTGGATATCTGTATAGACAAATTATTCAGCATCGCCATTTTTTTATTTTCTACCTTCCACTTACCTATAGGAAAATACTGATGGTATTTGGTCCTTGCAATCCCATAATCACCTACATTGGGTTTTTATACACTTGGCTTCTTGTAGCTTCGAATTCTAGATATGATGTTCTACATTTGCCGTTGTAAAATAACTGTGAAAAATTTTAACAAGCACTTGGTATAACATCAATTTTCCGATAATGTTATATATGTAAAATTTGCTGTGTTTAAATATGCCCTGTTTTAACTTGTTTTTCTACTTACTTAGTATACCATCTGTTAGTTGTACTATTGTACTGTGTCATAAGTAACCAGTCATTAACCACAACAGATGTCCGTAATAACAGCAGCATTAAGCACTGTTATTTTGTCGTTAAGTTTATGGTATTTTTCTAATCTCTAAAAAAATAGTTTGTATATTATTTTCACAAAGTGTGTGTGTGTGTGTGTGTGTGTGTGTGTGTGTGTGTGTGTGGGGAGAGAGAGAGAGAGAGAGAGAGAGAGAGAGAGAGAGAGAGAGAGAATAATTATTAATTCAAAAGTATATTTAGTGATGAAGGAATTCTTTTAATTAACTTTCATTACTTCATCTGTACGGATCACTTAACGGATCTAAACTCGGTTTTGGATGTATAATTTATGGATCTGTTAACAAATAATAATTTAAAGACCTTGATACAATCCATCGCAAAGGTTTACGTATTTGTATAAGCTTATAAAACGTCTCTGATTAAATGTTGAGGCTAATAAGCCTCCATTTCGTGTGAGGCGGTATAAACTAATCTTGCAGTATGCTACAATTTTTTTTATCAAAGCCATCAAATCCGGCATTTGATTGCAATTTAAGCTCAACTGACTATAGCCAGCTGAGTTGACGGCATGGTGAAGCGTGCGTGCGTGCGTAAACTTAAATCTTCTCCTCTGCAAGTGATAAATGGCAATACAAGCTTATTTTTCGACCGATTAAGAACTTTTTATAGGGTCATTGTTAGCGGAATATGCAAATAAGATGCTATTAAAAGCTAATCTCCTGTGAAACTACCTAGCCAAATAGAATGAAAATTGGCGTGGAAGGTCCCTAGGTGGTGCAGATTAAAGTTTGCACAAATCAACTTCCTGTGGCCTCCAAAATAGCATAAAGTGATAAATTGCCGATGTATGCTTATTTTTCAACTGATTTAGTTCAAAATCGATATCTAAAAAGCAGAGTTATAGCCATTTAACATATGTAACTGGGTTTTCCCTCACATTTTTAATTAGCTTTTTATTAGCTGGATATTCAAATAAGCTATCAATAGTTGATTTTTTGAAAATCTTCTACTCTGAAACAACTTGGCCAAATAGAACTATTTGGTGTGGAAGGTCACTAGATGGAGTAGTTTAAGTTTTAAAAAATCAGCTTTTTATGTCATCCAATAAGGCCATCATTGCTATAAAAAGTTGCAACTTGTCTGCCAGTTGAGCGATACAGGTCCAATTGGGCCTCTTGTTTATCCTCCATTTCAAGGTCTTAACAATAAAATGGTCAACGCTTTTGCACCTTTAGATATTCACTCAAAACCAAAATTTTAGTAATGTTGTTTTAACCTGATCTTATTTTAACAAAAAAACAAAAAAACAAAACAAAACAAAAAAAAAAAAAAAAAAAAAACACACACACACACACACACACACACACACACACACACACACAGATTATCATCCTTGGCTTCTTGATAAGCCATATGTCAATCTGGATTCAATGAAAAAAAAAACAAAAGTCGGAAACAAACATAGAAGTTTATCAGCATGAAGTAAAAACAACGTGTAAAAACACGGTTAATTTCTGCTATAATTAGACAATAGTTTCGATATTGGGGTTTAGTAAATACTGATGAATCAAAAGATGGTGTTCGGGATTCCTCGGCCGCGATCTTTGGGAATAAAACAATAAGTATGCGTCTTCCAAATGTAAGTTCCATATTAACTGCAGAGGCTAATGTAATAATGTTTGACTTTTTTTTTTTACAAAAATCGCCTCATCACAATTTATTTTATCATAATACTTAATATTTTCTGACTTTTTTTCAGTGCTTCGGACATTAAAAAGCAGAAAAATTAGAGCACCCCTTTCGTTTGTGAAAACATGAAATTGCATTCATTGATTACATATGCAGTCTTAGATTTTTAAAAAAAAATATTTGGTTGGCCAACCATGTTTTTTAAAAGGCAACAGAAAAACCGATTCAGCTGCTAATGCAGCATTATCTAAATCAATAGCCCTTTTTTCATTCCTCATACGGATTTCAAAACCATTTGTATTATATAATTATATCAATGTTCAATGTTCAAAGAAATCATTTGCTCAACCAGAAACATAATGAGTTTTACTCGGTTCAGCCGTATCTAGGAATAAAACCTTTGTCTCAGTACTGCAAGTGTGAAGGTATTGTCCTCCTACTCTGTAGAACTTTCCAGTTATTTTACTCATTATCTTATATTAAAGGGGGGAACAAGTTCCCTAATGTATTCATTGTCAAAGTTAACTATTTGTTCAACACATCTTGCTGAATTTTGTTGGGTTTGCGCTGTTCCTTGTCAAAGTCAACGGTCTTTTAAACGCATTTTGCTGGATTGTATAGCCTTTGCACTGTTCCTTGTCAAAGTCAACGATCTATTGAACGCATTTTGCTGGATTGTATAGCCTTTGCACTGTCCCTTGTCAATGTCAACAATCTGTTCAACATATTTTGCTGGATTGTGTTGACTTTGCACTGTCCCTGGTCAATGTCAACAATCTGTTCAACATATTTTGCTGGATTGTGTTGACTTTGCACTGCCCTGGTCAATGTCAACAATCTGTTCAACACAATTTGCTGGATTGTGTTGACTTTGCACTGTCCCTGGTCAATGTCAACAATCTGTTCAACACAATTTGCTGGATTACATTGCCTTACCACTGTTCATTGTCAAAGTCAACAATCTGTTCAACACAGTTTGCTGGATTGTATTGACTTTGCACTGTTCCTTGTCAAAGTCATCGATCTGTTCAACACAATTTGCAGGATTGTATTGACTTAGTACTGTTCCTTGTCAAAGTCAACAATCTGTTCAACACAATTTGCTGGATTGTATTGACTTTGCACTGTTCCTTGTCAAAGTCATCGATCTGTTCAACACAATTTGCTGGATTGTATTGACTTTGCACTGTTCCTTGTCAAAGTCAACAATCTGTTCAACACAATTTGCTGGATTGCATTGACTTTGCAACGTTTCCTTCTCAAAGTGAACAATCTGTTCAACACAATTTGCTGGATTGCATTGACTTTGCACTGTCCCTTGTCAAAGTCAACAATCTGTTCAACACAATTTGCTGGATTGTATTGACTTAGCACTGACGAGGGATATTTTCTATTTAACGTCATCGATACAATTAGTGATGTTAGTGAAAGTCAAAGTTTGATTTTTCTTTGAGAAACAACCTTGCTCAATATTTTTTAAGAATTTATCACATATCATCAAGTGTTTCATTCATAAGTTATCTGGAATCCTACTTGGTTCTTATCAGTTAAGTATTACAGTTTCAAAATCTTTTTATTTCGTTTTTATTTCTTACATTTATATTTTGTTTTATTGGTACTTTCGTATCTTTTACATTTTCTATCCTCGAAAAGCTGGAATAATGCTGATACTGATTTAACCAGAAATTAACTTGAAATGGAGTTCATATACCATAATTAAACTCTGTGTGTGTGTGTGTGTGTGTGTGTGTGTGTGTGTGTGTGTGTGTGTGTGTGTGTGTGTGATATCGTGTTTACACCCCAGTTAAGAGTTTAACACTTATTTTTAGAGACGCTCATTAATAAGATCGTTGTGAAAAACATTGACCTTCAGCAAGCGAGCTTTCTCCCCTTGCGATCTTTCTGTGTGGTATTAGAACCTAGGTGGTGAGAGAGAGAGAGAGAGAGAGAGAGAGAGAGAGAGAGAGAGAGAGAGAGAGAGAGAGAGAGAGAGAGAGAGAGAATCTATTCCTAAAGTGATTTATCAGAATAAATGCCTTCTTTAACTAACCTTTTGATTTTATCTTACCCGAATAGCAATAAACCAGTTACCATTACCAAACATTATATATATATATAATCGACAAGAAAAGGGGGATAACTCGTATGTTTAATCTTTACAAAATTACCTCGAAATTTCATAAAATCACGCTGAAGGTAACTTTTCATTGGTTTTCGCAAGGCCCTGGTTTCACAATTATACGTTACCTGAGATTTCCCTTAACTTAAATCTGTCAAATTTGAAATCTTAATAATTTGGTTAATTGTTTAGTAACTTAGTAATTTAAGGTGTCATTTTGAAGATCACTTCAAGCGTGTAAGAAATGTATTAAGTTTTTCACAAATATTTATTTGTAATTCAAAAAGATTGTCAAAATTTCCTTAATTTAAGTTAAGAAAAAGCTCAGTTAGGGATTGATTGTGAAACCAGGGCCTCTACTTAGTACATTTTGTGCATACATTATACAGCTATTTCTAAAATATTACAAAATTGTTTCGTTTAAAAAAAGGCTTCCACACTTGTCCTTAGTCTTTTACTCTGGGAACAATTTAATTTATGTATTCCGTATTTTACTTGATCTTATTTGCGAGATGAAGGAAGTATAAGAATACAGGAGACAGCGTCTCAAAAGCCAAGCGAGGAGATTGATTTTTTTCTTTTATGTTATTTATGCGCAAGTTGCCTTTAAGTTGTCGGATTTCTCTACAAAATGATATCTTAACCGCATCCCTTTCCAAGATATGACAAATCAGATTGTTGTATTTACTGCAGTATCAAGATGTCAAATGTTAAGACAAATACAGCAAGAATTGTTATCTAAAAGAAACCCTCGGTTCGTATGTTTGACACAAAGAAATATTAACCGCTGTTGTCTTCTTGTAGACAGATATTGTAATACTAAAATATTTACATTATAGCGAGTATGTGTCAGAATATAATCACATAATCAAGACGTTAATAGATGCTGGTACTAAAGAAGCTATTGTTGCAGTAAATCTAAAGGCCATCAATACCGTAACTGTGGGCAACAGCTGAAGGAACAAACTATTTCTGGAGAGCACGCTTGCTGTTATTTTCAATTGTATCCCATTAATCAAAATTTTGGAAGGCTTAAACAAATCAATCCACCCGTTCGTCTCAATATATTGTTCACAATACACTTCAACATATTTGGGTGAATTTCAATCAATTTTGGTGTCAATGAACACTAAGATAAGACGATGTTGTGTATACCAAATTTCGGTTTGTAGGTCAAAAGTCAAGGTCTCGAGGTCAAATATAGATTGTTCTTCCATAGTGGACGAAGTCTATTCACTAACTGGCTCTCATCGTGAAAATCATAAAAATACTGATGCGATGTTTAATAACCTAACAAACAGACAATATTCTTGTTTGAAGGTGCATTAAAATTTTCAATTTTCTGATTTTTTTTTCTAAAAATATATTCTAATCAGGATCCGTAAGATTCATTTTTTAAATTCAATTTCTATGAGTCGTAAATAAACGGAATCCTCTAACGGGTTGGTCACTTGTTTTTAACGATAATTATTTTAAGCTTGGAGCATGCGCACTTCTGTACAGAGACTCGAAAAACTCAAAGGGTTAACCTGACTAATTGCATTGATTGTTTATTCCTTACAGAGTCAGAAATTGAAAATATAATGACATTTTGTGTTTATCGTATTTCACCGTTTTGTAAGTTGTATTTATATGACACGTGGTTTTTTTTAATTATGTAACTTAGAAATTAGATCCCCATGTCTACATCTCGCTGGGACATTACTGCTATTTCTATATTTATTTGAGCTTTTATTGTTAAACTAAGTGCAACTTTGTTCATTAGGAACATCATTAATTAGATCAGCGCCGTTCTAATTTTTTCCTAGGAAAACTTATTGCAGCTTTAATGAGTTACCAGAAACCATCGTCATTCGACGAACGAACTAACATTTTTAGAGACGTCAATATCGATGTATTTTTGCATAGCCAATAAAAAGTAGAATGCAGAGATAAAAGAGAACTACATGTAATTTGTTCCTAAATCAAACAACACTTTACATATAGAAGAAAAGACAAGCGCTTTTTGACGAATACGGATAAAAATTGAGTTATCTCCCTTTATACACAATTCATTTTACGTCTTCGTCAAAGACTATGTAGAAATAAGCGCAAATGGTTGTTTGAAGGCCATCCTTTATGTTCAGTTTTCAGTTTTGAGCCTTTGAAGCTGGTAACTTTATAGTTTTACTTTTATCTTCAAAATTATTTGGATAAGAACGTAAAACATCACTTCTTTGCTTCCCTTTTCAAGAACCGACCGCTGCGATAAAAAAAAAACTGGAGCGTAGAAATCCAAAACTCAGCTTCAACATTAACGAAGTGACCACTTCAATTTAACTTAAACATCACTGACTGGCTCGTAAGACGCCATTTCTCCACTCCAACATTAATAAACTGGCCTCACGAACCGAAAGCCTTCGTATAAGTAACATGATATAGGCTGCAGGGGCGTAATTCATCATTCAAACTCATCAAAATAGGTTAAAAAGTATTATCTTATTCGTCCTGTAGTTAATCCCAGTCTGAATCAAATTAAAATAAAAACTATTAATTATTATTTGTAGTTGGATATTTTTTTTCAAAAATCGAGCTATTAAAGCGGGAAAAGAATTTTTAAAAAGTGGATTGGTTGAACGTTGTTTTACGTCATATTAGCCATTTTTCACCATCTGTGTGACGAGACAATATTTAATAATCTCGTGGATTAATTTTCAAAGATGACCTTAACGTACGAGAGTGTGCAAATGTTTCTGATAAAAGTTCGTGTGTGTGTGGGGGGGGGGGGGGGGGGGGTAGTGCCCTCTCATGGGCAACTTTAGATGTGCTATTACACTCGCCAGCTATATCGCAGATAAACATCACAGACCATTCAGTCTGTTATACTGGTACCGAGCCAACCAGAAAACGCTTACGACAAGGAAAAATCCTTTTTCACTTGCGGTCGATATGGGACAAACCCAAAAAGGTGCAACGCCTTGAGTTGAATGCCTTTACCACTCGGTCTCATCACGATAAAAAAAACGCTGCAAAACAAATATGCCCACATTTATTCGGAGGAAATAAAATCAAAGCGATGAGAATTTTTAAGGTTTTAATATAAAACTTCCGCTACGTGTAGTTACAGAACATGAAACTTAAAACGCCCTCTATAGGCTAAGAACATGGAACTTCAAACGCCCTCTATCGACTAAAACACAGATTTAAATGACATGCATAATCAATAGCATAGATTTTTTTAAAATCCATTCATCCATTCATGTTGAATCGATTGTGCATTTTGAAAAAATACAATACATTTTCTGTTTACCCTGTTATAAGTACACACGTGCAAATTAAACAAAAATGTCATAAATAATTGGAATGTTATAAACAGTAGTCTTAATGACAGGTGATTAGCGCAATAATAAACATCGATAACTTATGTAAAAATGCTGACAATTAAAAACTGGTATCGATAACAAGTATAAATAAATGTCATACTGGACCAAAGTAAATACTGAAAGATAAGATAAAACATTTAAGAGACCTATTTTACAATCGACAATTTTAAAAAATACAAAAACTACGGCGGCACAGAGATGACATGAATTTGTTTTTAATGTTGTGTGCTTCACGTGAAAGGTATTGCGTGTTTCACTGAAAGTTATCGCGTGCTCACGCAAAATATTGCGGGCTCACGTGAAAGTTATTGCGTGCTCATGAGAAAGCAATCACTTTTACGTGATCACGCAATAACTTTTTCGTAAGCCCGCAATACATTTCACGCGAGTATTCGACACCTTTCGCGTAAGCACGCAATAACTTTGCGTGTGCATACAAAACCTTTTTGCTCTAGCATGCGGTACCTTTTACGTGAGCATGCACATCCTTTTTGAGGGAGCATGCAAGACCTTTATGCGTGAGCACACGTTATCTTTCAAGTGATAAAAAATATTTCCTTTGTCACCTCTGTGTAGCCGTAAAAAAACAAGTAACCTTATTTGTGTTCGGCTTTAAAAGACACCCAAGCATTCGTACAGACAATTAAACAATGTTAACGATTTTAAAACAAGTACATATAGCACTACATCATTTACATAAAATACATTATCTCACAACTTCTATAAATAACTACCTTCGTGTTTAAACAGATTTTTGTTTGCCCCACGCCGTGCTACAGAGCACTAGGACAGTTGAGATTTTAAAAAAATATAACAGAAACAAATTTTTTCATTGTTTGTTAAAAGATTTATCAGATTATGAATGTATTGTTATTTTGTTAATGGTGGGACATGCGAGTTTTGAAAATTATTTCATTTAGAGAAAAATATATATATGAACATTGTATCCAAATTTCAATCAAAATGAGAATATAGATTTAACAATAGCTTATAATTTATAATAATTGTGTGTGTGTGTGTGTGTGTGTGTGTGTGTGTGTGTGTTGATTATTCATATCGCTGTGTTCCCTAAAAATATTTGACAAAGAACTTTTATTTCCTTTCCTTCGCCTTAGATATTTTTAATGATAGAATGAAGTCTATTGTATTTAGAAACACTAAAATTTAGGTATGATGCAAAACGAGGTGAGATTTCGTTCCGTTTTGTAAAACTTTTTAGATATTTAAAATAAACAATAATATAGTAAAAAGTGGTATATGACAATATGGTTATTTGAAAACTTATTGAAAATGACTGACTTGAGTCACTAAATCCCATACATACTGCATCGTATATACATAATTTAACACATAGAACTAAGCCACACATCAAAATATGTTTGTGTTCACCCTGCAAAAATGGACATTTAACTCTCTCTCTCTCTCTCTCTCTATCTCTCTCTCTCTTCTGTTACATAATTTATACAATGCTATTTACAATTGTAATTTAGAAAATTACATAAATATATATATAAGTATATAGGACATTCGCCATTCTGTATCGTTGACAACAGCATTGATGAAATAAATGACAGAATTGTTCATTTAAGGCAGTAATTACATCGACAATTCGTTCAATATGATCAAACTCTCTCTCTCTCTCTCTCTCTCTCTCTCTCTCATTTTTTACATAATTTATACAATGCTATTTACAATTGTAATTTAGAAAATTACATAAATATATATAAGTATATAGGACATTCGCCATTCTGTATCGTGGATAACAGCACTGATGAAATAAATTGCAGAATTGTTCAAATAAGGCAGTAATTACATCGACAATGCGTTCAATGCGACCAAACGTTAAACGTTTTTGTTTAAAATAGGTGGCGCTTTTCCCATTACTTCCGTTTACGGAAACAGAAAAGCTATCTGATGATTGGTGTAAACAATATGATTATACAATGTATGTTTAATTTTTATTTCACTAAAACATAAGAATTATATTATAATACTTTATTGATGATTAAAACAAAAATATTTATTACACTTCGTGACTAGAAAGCAATACTAAATAACTTAAGTTGCACATGATTCTAGTACCAATACATATGAAGGTTTTGTTGGTTAAACATCCAGTTCCTTTTAACTCACTACCGATTATATCCAGTTCACGTACAAAAATCTATTCTCCTTACATTTTACGTTATTATTCGATGACGTAATATGAAGTATGCCGAAAGTTGCGGGGGAAAATTTAAATTTATCGCAATAACTTTGCGAATTTTTTTTATTTCTATTTTAAAAATAAATTCATGCAGTATAGTATGGCAAAAATGACAAAGATGGCTAGGATCCTTATTAACCATGTCCATTGCCAGTACCTTAACTAGACCCTCAAATAAAACGAGACAAGAACTAAAGATCAATATATATATATATATAAATATATATATATATAATGACATACAGTACCAACAGTCTCAATGTTTTACATATTTCACATGTAAGGAAGGTATTGTAATACAGTATAATTGGAAAGCTAAAAATTAGATGAGCTGTTGTAAAATAAGTGGGATGGTTTGCGTCATGAAATGTAGTTTAACCACACCACTAAATCTCGTAATCCAGGTTAGAGAATAGTTTTAACTTTTTAATTGTATGTGTGCGGGTATCAGACAAAAATAGGTTTATCGTTTTACCTGGATTTTACATATCACTATTGTGAGAAAAAGAACTTGGTTAAATTTCTATCGAGCCAGTTGCCTCGGTTGCAACACAGGTAGTTAGGCTACTGAACTTGCTTGATAATGATGTTTTTAAATACTTTTCTTCAATCTTTGGAACGTCTATTACAATTTAATAAATACTCTTATTGCCTTTGTGTTCAAATAGCTGCCAATTCGTTAACCTAAGGCAAACAGGCGTTACGTTAACCCGTGGGTTGATATGATGGAATACAAAAGTCCTAATGATGTACAGAGTAAGCTCCCTTTATTCCATGAACTGCTGTCTGAAATTTAAAAATCACAGAAGCATAAGTCTCATGTTAATTATTTAGTAAACAATTGTGCTTTAAGTATAGAATGAAATATATGTAGAAAGATACAGTTCTAAAAATAAACTCGGCAGACCATTGCCCATCAATACAGGTTTCAATTTTATTACTTGGTAAAAACGATTACGGCGTATAAATCTATTTAATAGAACGAAAAGTTCAGAAGATAACTAACAGAACATAGAATCGATCAAAAAAAAAACCCCCATCATCTCCGGTTTGATTGGAGATGTTTAGCGAGCCATGTATGATAACCTTCACCTCGTGTCACTAGACACCTTACAGCATTTTATTCTAAGCAGTGTTATAAAGGATAAACTATAATTTACAAGATCTTTTGAAAACAACTGGGACATTATGAGGGATATATAAACATATTAAAAAACAACATTTTTCAAAATCTTAGATGCATAAGGGAGACAATTTAGGATTATCTCCCTTTTGATTTTTTCAATATGCTTTTTTTCAGTACGTCATCACAGGCTGTATGTGATATACGTCTGGCAGTATATACATCGCAGGGTAACCAGACTAAAGTACCGTATAAAAGTAGCGAATAAAAACTAGAATAACATGTTTAGATTTAAAAACTCATATTAATATTATTAAGAAAATTTAATAAAAGTTTCTCAAATTATTTAGAGTCTAACATTCTCATTAAAGTACTGATATTTATTTTTCATTTATATCGAGGGGAAAAGTTCTCTTGGAAAAAAAACACTACAATCCTGCAAGCGACCAAATAAACTTTCTCAGACAAGGACCTGTCCGAATGGGATTCGAGCTGTGATCCGTAAGCTCGCGCTTTAGACCACTCGTCCACCGAGGTCCCTATCAGTATGTTGGGAAACATTTTCATACTAGCAATATCTTTCAAAATATAATTAAAGCAGCAAACGGATGTTTAGAAAAAATAACATTGTCAGTAATCATAGAAACATATATTAGTATAGTATTATTCCTTGTTTGGCAGTTCGCTTGCGGGGTTTTTTCCGGGCGCTCTGATTTCCCCATCATACAAGAACTGTCCGCCTCGACATAAGTGAAAAAATCTTGACTGGGATGTAAAACACCATTGTTCCTTTGCATTTCATTCCTTGTTTGTAAATAAAACAATTCATCTTGATAAAGTTGGTGCATATTTTAAACAGACAATACTTACTATCTTGAATTCCTTTTTTGCAGGAATCTCCCTCACATGGCTGTTCCACTTTATATGTTTGATCTGGCTTAAGTGTTGCAGGTGTTTTTGCTGTGAATGTAAAATTAATTTATAATGATATTTTTTTTTTTTTTTGATATGTTTTTTTCCTATAAAAATATTTTTAGAGCAAATGTATTTTATGAGGTATATAATTACCATTGATGACATGTCTTGCAACTTTTTGCTGACGCATACGTGTAAAGTCATTTATTGGTTTTTCATGCGACTGGAATTCCATGCCGTAGATGCTATTGTTTTATTATTAAGGGTATAGAATTTTTTTTTTTTTTTTTTTTTAATCGAAATGTAAATTTAAACATTAAACTGTCTAGAAATGGCATTTATAGTGCTATAACTTCCATTACCGTGCAAAACAAACTAACATAACGCCCAAGTTATAAAACAATCTTTGTATGAGCTTATTCAGCGTTAAAATTAAAAAGTAAGTATCCTTAAATCTTTATAAAAACAATTCTTACATCTAACTTCAAGTTTTACATCAGCATAGCAGTTTTGATTGCCTCCACCACAATTTGAACTATTAACCAAACATCTATATGTTGTGCCACTAGACTTTTCTGAAGCTTTTACAAGCTAGTTCCTGTCTAGCACGTGGTCTGCAATCGGTAGTTCCTGGCTTCATTTGTACTTCCGGTTGCGGTTGTACCAGTATGAATTTTAGTTCGTCTGGTTTCCGGTAATACCAGTGTATTTCAGCTGGTGGGATCCCGACTATCGCCTCACATTCTACTGGATATGACTCATTCTCTTCTAGTTCTAACACATTGGTGTGAACTTTTGGCGCCAATGGATTCGCTATAAATAACATATAATTGTGTGTAAGTATTTTCAGACATGGGATTTTCAGAATACAAATATCTTTCAGCTAATCTAGGTCATTATTCAGTTAAATTCATTCAGTTATTAACTGTTTAAGGTTATTTTAATATCATTTTGCAAGTTCTGTTAGGTTTGTTTTAGAACTTAAAAGCGAGTTATTAATAAAGTATCCCCAACGCCTGTCCTTAACTTTTAGATGAAACTAGAATTTGATGTAATTAAACAATTTCAACTAAACGCCTTCCGAAAACAGTGTAATCCCAAGCAGACATCTCATTTTAATTTAAATCATTAACTATAAATATTTACATCATTTTTAAGAATCATCTTTACTTAAGTTCAATAGGGTATTAAATGTTAATCAAAGTTCTAACAGTACTGAAAGAGGGCTTTTCAATGACAAACTGTGAACTTTATTTTTCACAATAGTGGACATACATCTTTGACAATTTTACAAAATATATGATATTAATACAAAAATGGGGTCCAATTTTGAAAAAAAAGTTCGGGATCATTGTGTCAGAATATTTAAAAAATAAAGTAAATTAAAGTTTTAAAAACCCATATGTATAAATCCTGAAACTCAACGATAAAGATTTTCGGTGAAACTAACTATTATTTTGTCAATTATTTTACAGATTAATGTAGTTTTATTTCTACATGTAACTTTGTGGCCAATGTGTAGACCAAATCAAATACTTCGGTTAGTATCTTACCTTTTATGGTAACATTGGTAACGCCCACTTTTCGACTATTTGATACTACGTCACAAAAGTACATCCCTTCGTCACGGCATGAAAAGTCATATATAGTTAAATTAAACGTCACAGAAGACTGATCTTTAAATACATTTGTTCTGGCTCTGGTCTTAAATTCAGAGACAGGCTTGATCTAATGTCCACCGGGGAGTCAGCTCATCCGTAAATGTGTTGCTAAGTGTAACTAAGGTCATGCTGCTGTTGTTGACGGTTTTCTTCCACTGCACGACGTACCACAGATCTGTATTGCTGTAGGTTATTTTACATGGTATAGTCACTGTAGTGCCCATCATACCGACTACATTCTGTTCTGTTATTACTGACGCTACAATTAGAAAGAATTTAATATATATGTCAAAAACTTAAAATCATATGGGAATATTTTTACATTTCGCTAAGTCAATTGTTTGCTAGTATATTGCATTTTGAATTTATTCCTTTATTTATGACAAAGTTTATATTAGTGTAAAATGCAAAAGACGCAAAGTCTATCTTAAAGAATTACTAAATTTATATGAATCACTACACAAAAAGGTGGGCACATATATTCGGTGATCCTCTTAGCGTTGATGTGGAACTGTAAATTTCATTGAATAAGGATTTCATATTATTGGATTAGCCAATTATCCAAAACGTAAGCGATCTGCCAAATAAATTATCTTTTGTGTGTAGTGCAAGGCAAAAATTAATCTGTAAAACAGCTAGTTGCCAAGTAGACTGGTCAAGTTTTCAAGGGAATTATTTATTTCTTTATTTATTTACTTATTTATTTATTTATTTATTTATTTATTTATTTATTTATATTTAAATGAAGCTTTATTTCAAATTTTATTAAAGACTTGTGTATGTCCCGGTCGGGTTCAAACCCACGACCTCCCATTCTCGAGGCAGACGCTAACGAGACGGTAACGATAAAACAAGTTCATTCATTCATTCATCAATCCATCCATTTATCCATTTATCCATTCATTCATTCATTCATTCATTTGTTAAATCTTTATCTATCTATCCATCCATCCATTTAACCATTCATTCATTCATTCATTCATTCATCCATCCATCTGTTCATCCATTTTTATATATCGAAACATACAAATATTAAAATAATTTAGGAATCCCATATCTTATCTTAAAATAGAAATCCGACATTCGGTTGACTGGATAAGCTACATTTTGACAAGGATCTCCAGATTTATTTCTAATTAGACAAAAGCTTTTTAATTACGGTTGATTAATCAGTCCTATCAGTTCATTTGTCGATGTAAAGTAGTGACAGACCTTACAATGACTTCTAGAGATTAATTCTATGTTCAACAGATAAACCGCTATTATACATATATAATGATGATGATTTATCAGTACAACTTGACGTGAGAATGGTAAACAGAGTCATTCTGTGTTTGAGAACAATCTGTGTAGTACACAAATTTGTCGGACTCTTTTATGTGGCAAATGCAGCAATGTTAAAAATGGATGGAATAATGCTGT
>CM056611.1:16271877-16332997 GCA_029721355.1 Tegillarca granosa | reverse complement strand
TTAGAGGTAAGAATTGTTTTTATAAAGATTTAAGGATACTTACTTTTAATTTTAACGCTGAATAAGCTCATACAAAGATTGTTTTATAACTTGGGCGTTTATGTTAGTTTGTTTGCACGGTAATGGAAGTTATAGCACTATAAATGCCATTTCTAGACAGTTTAATGTTTAAATTTACATTTCGATTAAAAAAAAAAAAAAAAAAAAAATTCTATACCCTTAATAATAAAACAATAGCATCTACGGCATGGAATTCCAGTCGCATGAAAAACCAATAAATGACTTTACACGTATGCGTCAGCAAAAAGTTGCAAGACATGTCATCAATGGTAATTATATACCTCATAAAATACATTTGCTCTAAAAATATTTTTATAGGAAAAAAACATATCAAAAAAAAAAAAAAAAATATCATTATAAATTAATTTTACATTCACAGCAAAAACACCTGCAACACTTAAGCCAGATCAAAACATATAAAGTGGAACAGCCATGTGAGGGAGATGCCTGCAAAAAAGGAATTCAAGATAGTAAGTATTGTCTGTTTAAAAATATGCACCAACTTTATCAGATGAATTGTTTTATTTACAAACAAGGAATGAAATGCAAAGGAACAATGGTGCTTTACATCCCAATCAAGATTTTTCACCTATGTCGAGGCGGGCAGTTCTTGTATGATGGGGAAATCGGAGCGCCCGGAAAAAAAACCCGCAAGCGAACTGCCAAACAAGGAATAATACTATACTTATATATGTTTCTATGATTACTGACAATGTTATTTTTTCTAACATACGTTTGCTGCTTTAATTATATTTGAAAGATATTGCTAGTATGAAAATGTTTCCCACATACTGATATAGACCTCGATGGACGAGTGGTCTAAAGCGCGAGCTTACGGATCACAGCTCGAATCCCAATCGGACATGTCTTTGTCTTATAAAGTTTATTGGTCGCTTGCAGGATTGTAGTGTTTTTTTTCCAAGAGAACTTTTTCCCCTCGATGTAAATGAAAAATAAATACTAGTACTTTAATGAGAATGTGAGACTTTAAATAATTTGAGAAACTTTTATTAATTTTCTTAATAATATTAATATGAGTTTTTAAATCTAAACATGTTATTCTAGTTTTTATTCGCTAGTTTTATACGGTACTTTAGTCTGGTTACCCCGCGATGTATTTACTGCCAGACGTATGTCACATACAGCCTGTGATGACGTACTGAAAAAAGTATCTACTTGCCAGTAGTTTTATGTATAAGTCTCATATTGAAAAAATCAAAAGGGAGATAATCCAAAAACTCTTGTAAATTATAGTTTATCCTTTATAACACTTCGTAGAATACAATGCTATAAGGTGGTCTAGTGACATGAGGTGAAGGTTATCATACATGGCTCGCTGAACATCTCCAATCAAACCGGAGATGATGGGTTTTTTTTTGATCGATTCTATGTTCTGTTAGTTATCTTCTGAACTTTTTCTTTCTATTTAATAGATTTATACGCCATAATCGTTTTTACCAAGTAATAAAATTGAAACCTGTATTGATGGACAGTGGTCTGCCGAGTTTATTTTTAGAACTGTATATTTCTACATATATTCATTCTATACTTAAAGCACAATTGTTTTGCTAATAATTAACATGAGACTTATTCTTCTGTGATTTTTAAATTTCAGACAGCAGTTCATGGAATAAAGGGAGCTTACTCTGTACAGCATTAGGACTTTTGTATTCCATCATATCAACCCACGGGTTAACGTAACGCCTGTTTACCTTAGGTTAACGAATTGGCAGCTATTTGAACACAAAGGCAATAAGAGTATTTATTAAATTGTAATAGACGTTCCAAAGATTGAAGAAAAAGTATTTTACAAACATCATTATCAAGCAAGTTCAGTAGCCTAACTACCTGTGTGGCAACCGAGGCAACTGGCTCGATAGAAATTTAACCAAGTTCTTTTGCTCACAATAGTGATATGTAAAATCCAGGTAAAACGATAAACCTATTTTGTCTGATACCCGCACACATACAATTTAAACGTTCAAACTATCCTCTAACCTGGATTACGAGATTTAGTGGTGTGGTTAAACTACATTTCATGACACAAAACCATCCCACTTATTTTACAACAGCTGGTCTAATTTTTAGCTTTCCTATTATACTGTGTTACAATACCTTCCTTACATGTGAAATATGTAAAACATTGAGACTGTTGGTACTGTATGTCATTATATATATATATATATTGATCTTCAGTTCTTGCCTCGTTTTATTTGAGGGTCTAGTTACGGTATTGGCAATGGACATGGTTAATAAGGATCCTAGCCATCTTTGTCATTTTTGCCATACTATACTGCATGAATTTATTTTTAAAATAGAAATAAAAAAAATTCGCAAAGTTATTGCGATAAATTTAAATTTTCCCCCGCAACTTTCGGCATACTTCATATTACGTCATCGAATAATAACGTAAAATGTAAGGAGAATAGATTTTTGTACGTGAACTGGAAATAATCGGTAGTGAGTTAAAAGGAACTGGATGTTTAACCAACAAAAACCTTCATATGTATTGGTACTAGAATCATGTGCAACTTAAGTTATTTAGTATTGCTTTCTAGTCACGAAGTGTAATAAATATTTTGTTTTAATCATCAATAAAGTATTATAATATAATTCTTATATTTTAGTGAAATCAAAATTAAACATACATTGTATAATCATATTGTTTACACCAAGCATCAGATAGCTTTTCTGTTTCCGTAAACGGAAGTAATGGGAAGAGCGCCACCTATTTTAAACAAAAACGTTTAACGTTTGGGTCGCATTGGACGCATTGTCGATGTAATTACTGCCTTACATGAACAATTCTGCAATTTATTTCATCAATGCTGTTATCCATGATACAGAATGGCGAATGTTCTATATACTTATATATATTTATGTAATTTTCTAAATTACAATTGTAAATAGCATTGTATAAATTATGTAGCAGATGAGAGAGAGAGAGAGAGAGAGAGAGAGAGAGAGAGAGAGAGAGAGAGAGAGAGTTTAAATGTCCATTTTTGCCGAGTGATCACAAACATAATTTAATGTGTGGCTTAGTACTGTGTTTAATTATGTATATACCATGTAGTATGTATGGATTTCGTGACTCAAGTCATTCATTTTCAATAAGTTTGTTGTGTATTCCATATATCTTAAAATTTTACAAAAACGGAATTAAATCTCATCTCGTTTTGCATCATTCTTATATTTTAGTGTTTCTAAATACAATAGGCGTCATTCTATCATTAAAAATATCTTAGGCGAAGGAAAGAAAATAAAAGACAATAAAAGTTTTGAGGGAATACAGCTATATGAGGGAATACAGCTATGTGAATAATCACACACACACACATACACACACACACACACACACACACACACACGTGTACACACAATTATTATAAATTATAAGCTATTGTTAAATCTATATTCTCATTTTGATTGAAATTTGGATACAATGTTCAGATATTTTTTTTTCTCTAAATGAAATATTTTCAAAACTCGCATGTCCCACCATTAACAAAATAACAATACATTCATAATCTGATAAATCTTTTAACAAACAATGAAAAAATTTGTTTCTGTTATATTTTTAAAAATCCCAACTGTCCTAGTGTTCTGTAGCACGGCGTGGGGCAAACAAAAATCTGTTTAAACACGAAGGTAGTTATTTATATAAGTTGTGAGATAATGTATTTTATGTAAATGATGTAGTGCTATATGTACTTGTTTTAAAATCGTTAACATTGTTTAATTGTCTGTACGAATGCTTGGGTGTCTTTTAAAGCCGAACACAAATAAGGTTACGTGTTTTTTTACGGCTACACAGAGGTGACACAGGAAATATTTTTTATCACGTGAAAGGTAACGTGTGCTCACGCATAAAGGTCTTGCATGCTCCCTCAAAAAGGATGTGCATGCTCACGTAAAAGGTACCGCATGCTAGAGCAAAAAGGTTTTGTATGCACACCCAAAGTAATTGCGTGCTTACGCGAAAGGTACCGAATACTAGTACTCGCGTGAAATGTATTGCGGGCTTACGAAAAAGTTATTGCGTGATCACGTAAAAGTGATTGCTTTCTCATGAGCACGCAATAACTTCCACGTGATCCCGCAAAACATTTTGCCTTAGCACGCGACAGCTTTCAGTGAAACACGCGATACCTTTCACGTGAAACACACAAAATTAAAAACAAATTCATGTCATCTTTGTGCCGCCGTAGTTTTTGTATTTTTTAAAATTGTCGATTGTAAAATAGGTCTCTTAAATGTTTTATCTTATCTTTCAGTATTTACTTTGGTCCAGTATGACATTTATTTATACTTGTTATCGATACCAGTTTTAATTGTCAGCATTTTACATAAGGTATCGATGTTTATTATTGCGGTAATCACCTGACATTAAGACTACTGTTTATAACATTCCAATTATTTATGACATTTTTGTTTAATTTGCACGTGTGTACTTATAACAGGGTAAACAGAAAATGTATTGTTTTTTTTTTTCAAAATGCACAATCGATTCAACATGAATGGATGAATGGATTTTAAAAAATCTATGCTATTGATTATGCATGTCATTTAAATCTGTGTTTTAGTCGATAGAGGGCGTATGAAGTTCCATGTTCTTAGCCTATAGAGGGCGTTTTAAGTTTCATGTTCTGTAACTACACGTAGCGGAAGTTTTATATTAAAACCTTAAAAATTCTCACCGCTTTGATTTATTTCCTCCGAATAAATGTGGACATATTTTTTGCAGCGTTTTTTTTTATCGTGGGTGAGACCGAGTGGTAAAGGCATTCAAACTCAAGGCGTTGCACCTTTTTGGGTTTGACCCATATCGACCGCAAGTGAAAAAGGATTTTTCCTTGTCGTAAGCGTTTTCTGGTTGGCTCGGTACCAGTATAACGGACTGAATGGTCTGTGATGTTTATCTGCGATATAGCTGGCGCGTGTAATAGCACATCTAAAGTTGCCCATGAGAGGGCACTACCCACAAACACATACACACACACACACACACACACACACACGAACTTTTATCAGAAACATTTGCACACTCTCGTACGTTAAGGTCATCTTGGAAAGTTAATCCACGAGATTAATAAATATTGTCTCGTCACACAGATGGTGAAAAATGGCTAATATGACGTAAAACAACGTTCAACCAATCCACTTTTTAAAAATTCTTTTCCCGCTTTAATAGCTCGATTTTTGAAAAAAAAATATCCAATTACAAATAATAATTAATAGTTTTTATTTTAATTTGATTCAGACTGGGATTAACTACAGGACGAATAAGATAATACTTTTTAACCTATTTTGATGAGTTTGAATGATGAAATTACGCCCCTGAAGCCTATATCATGTTACTTATACGAAGGCTTTCGGTTCGCGAGGCCAGTTTATTAATGTTGGAGTGGAGAAATGGCGTCTTACGAGCCAGTCAGTGATGTTTAAGTTAAATTGAAGTGGTCACTTCGTTAATGTTGAAGCTGAGTTTTGGATTTCTACGCTCCAGTTTTTTTTTTTTATCGCGGCGGTCGGTTCTTGAAAAGGGAAGCAAAGAAGTGATGTTTTACGTTCTTATCCAAATAATTTTGAAGATAAAAGTAAAACTATAAAGTTACCAGCTTCAAGGGCTCAAAACTGAAAACTGAACATAAAGGATGGCCTTCAAACAACCATTTGCGCTTATTTCTACATAGTCTTTGACGAAGACGTAAAAATGAATTGTGTATAAAGGGAGATAACTCAATTTTTATCCGTATTCGTCAAAAAGCGCTTGTCTTTTCTTCTATATGTAAAGTGTTGTTTGATTTAGGAACAAATTACATGTAGTTCTCTTTTATCTCTGCATTCTACTTTTTATTGGCTATGCAAAAATACATCGATATTGACGTCTCTAAAAATGTTAGTTCGTTCGTCGAATGATGATGGTTTCTGGTAACTCATTAAAGCTGCAATAAGTTTTCCTAGGAAAAAATTAGAACGGCGCTGATCTAATTAATGATGTTCCTAATGAACAAAGTTGCACTTGGTTTACCAATAAAAGCTCAAATAAATATAGAAATAGCAGTAATGTCCCAGCGAGATGTAGACATGGGGATCTAATTTCTAAGTTACATAATTAAAAAAAACCACGTGTCATATAAATACAACTTACAAAACGGTGAAATACGATAAACACAAAATGTCATTATATTTTCAATTTCTGACTCTGTAAGGAATAAACAATCAATGCAATTAGTCAGGTTAACCCTTTGAGTTTTTCGAGTCTCTGTACAGAAGTGCGCATGCTCCAAGCTTAAAATAATCATCGTTAAAAACAAGTGACCAACCCGTTAGAGGATTCCGTTTATTTACGACTCATAGAAATTGAATTTAAAAAATGAATCTTACGGATCCTGATTAGAATATATTTTTAGAAAATTTAAAAAATCAGAAAATTGAAAATTTTAATGCACCTTAAAACAAGAATATTGTTTGTTTGTTAGGTTATTAAACATCGCATCAGTAATTTTTATGATTTTCACGATGAGAGCCAAATATTGAATAGCTTTCGTCTACTGAATAAGACCAATTTATACTTTGACCTCGAGAGCTTGACCTTTGACCTACAAACCTAAATTTGGTA
Organism: Tegillarca granosa; assembly: GCA_029721355.1. NCBI lineage: Eukaryota > Metazoa > Mollusca > Bivalvia > Arcoida > Arcidae > Tegillarca > Tegillarca granosa. Next base: position 16,326,315 of record CM056611.1, on the reverse strand, counting down.
TACACAACACCGTCTTATCTTAGTGTTCATTGACACCAAAATTGATTGAAATTCACCCAAATATGTGGAAGTGTATTGTGAACAATATATTGAGACGAAAGGATGGATTTTTTTCTTAAACCTTACAAAATTTTGATTAATGTCATGCAATTAAAAATAACAGCAAACGTGCTCTCCAGAAATAGTTTGTTACTTCAGCTGTTGTCCACAGTTACGGTATTGATGGCCTTTAGATTTACTGCAACAATAGCTTCTTTAGTACCAGCATCTATAAACGTCTTGATTATGTGATTATATTCTGACACATACTCACGAAAATGTAAATATTTTAGTATTACAATATCTGTTTACCAGAAGACAACAGCGGTTAATATTTCTTTGTGTCAAACATACGAACCGAGGGTTTCTTTTAGATAACAATTCTTGCTGTATTTGTCTTAACATTTGAAATCTTGATACTGCAGTAAATACAACAATCTGATTTGTCATATCTTGGAAAGGGATGCGGTTGAGATATCATTTTGTAGAGAAATCCGACAACTTAAAGGCAACTTGCGCATAAATAACATAAAAGAAAAAAATCAATCTCCTCGCTTGGCTTTTGAGACGCTGTCTTCTGTATTCTTAAACTTCCTTCATCTCGCAAATAAGATCTAGTAAAATACGGAATACATAAATTAAATTGTTCCCAGAGTAAAAGACTAAGGACAAGTGTGGAAGCCTTTTTTTAAACGAAACAATTTTGTAATATTTTAGAAATAGCTGTATAATGTATGCACAAAATGTACTAAGTAGAGGCCCTGGTTTCACAATCAATCCCTAACCGAGGTTTTTCTTAACTTAAATTAAGGAAATTTTGACAATCTTTTTGTATTACAAATAAATGTTTGTGAAAAACTTAATACATTTCTTACACGCTTGAAGTGATCTTCAAAATGACACCTTAAATTACTAAATTACTAAACAATTAACCAAATTATCAAGATGATTTAAGTTAAGGGAAATCTCAGGTAACGTATAATTGTGAAACCAGGGCCTTGCGAAAACCAATGAAAAGTTACCGCCAGCATGATTTTATGAAATTTCGAGGTAATTTTGTAAAGATTAAACATACGAGTTATCCCCCTTTTCTTGTCGATTATATGTATATATATATATTATATATATATATATATATATATATATATATATATATATATATATATATATATATATATATATATATATATAATGTTTGGTAATGGTAACTGGTTTATTGCTATTCGGGTAAGATAAAATCAAAAGGTTAGTTAAAGAAGGCATTTATTCTGATAAATCACTTTAGGAATAGATTCTCTCTCTCTCTCTCTCTCACCACCTAGGTTCTAATACCACACAGAAAGATCGCAAGGGGAGAAAGCTCGCTTGCTGAAGGTCAATGTTTTTCACAACGATCTTATAAATGAGCGTCTCTAAAAATAAGTGTTAAACTCTTAACTGGGGTGTAAACACGATATCACACACACACACACACACACACACACACACACACACACACACACACACACACACAGAGTTTAATTATGGTATATGAACTCCATTTCAAGTTAATTTCTGGTTAAATCAGTATCAGCATTATACCAGCTTTTCGAGGATAGAAAATGTAAAAGATACGAAAGTACCAATAAAACAAAATATAAATGTAAGAAATAAAAACGAAATAAAAAGATTTTGAAACTGTAATACTTAACTGATAAGAACCAGGTGGGATTCCAGATAACTTATGAATGAAACACTTGATGATATGTGATAAATTCTTAAAAAATATTGAGCAAGGTTGTTTCTCAAAGAAAAATCAAACTTTGACTTTCACTAACATCACTAATTGTATCGATGACGTTAAATAGAAAATATCCCTCGTCAGTGCTAAGTCAATACAATCCAGCAAATTGTGTTGAACAGATTGTTGACTTTGACAAGGGACAGTGCAAAGTCAATGCAATCCAGCAAATTGTGTTGAACAGATTGTTCACTTTGACAAGGAAACGTTGCAAAGTCAATGCAATCCAACAAATTGTGTTGAACAGATTGTTGACTTTGACAAGGAACAGTGCAAAGTCAATACAATCCAGCAAATTGTGTTGAACAGATTGTTGACTTTGACAAGGAACAGTACTAAGTCAATACAATCCTGCAAATTGTGTTGAACAGATCGATGACTTTGCCAAGGAACAGTGCAAAGTCAATACAATCCAGCAAATTGTGTTGAACAGATTGTTGACTTTGACAATGAACAGTGGTAAGGCAATGTAATCCAGCAAATTGTGTTGAACAGATTGTTGACATTGACCAGGGACAGTGCAAAGTCAACACAATCCAGCAAATTGTGTTGAACAGATTGTTGACATTGACCAGGGACAGTGCAAAGTCAACACAATCCAGCAAAATATGTTGAACAGATTGTTGACATTGACCAGGGACAGTGCAAAGTCAACACAATCCAGCAAAATATGTTGAACAGATTGTTGACATTGACAAGGGATAGTGCAAAGGCTACACAATCCAGCAAAATGCGTTCAATAGATCGATGACTTTGACAAGGAACAGCGCAAACCCAACAAAATTCAGCAAGATTTGTTGAACAAATAGTTAACTTTGACAATGAATACATTAGGGAACTTGTTCCCCCCTTTAATATAAGATAATGAGTAAAATAACTGGAAAGTTCTACAGAGTAGGAGGACAATACCTACACACTTGCTGTACTGAGACAAAGGTTTTATTCCTAGATACGGCTGAACCGAGTAAAACTCATTATGTTTCTGGTTGAGCAAATGATTTCTTTGAAAATTAAACATTGATATAATTATATAATACAAATGGTTTTGAAATCCGTATGAGGAATGAAAAAAGGGCTATTGATTTAGATAATGCTGCATTAGCAGCTGAATCGGTTTTTCTGTTGCCTTTTAAAAAACACGGTTGGCCAACCAAATATTTTTTTAAAAATCTAAGACTGCATATGTAATCAATGAATGCAATTTCAGGTTTTCACAAACGAAAGGAGTGCTCTAATTTTTCTGCTTTTTAATGTCCGAAGCACTGAAAAAAAGTCAGAACATATTAAGTATTATTATATATTAAATTGTGATGAGGCGATTTTTGTAAAAAAAAAAAAAAGTCAAACATTATTACATTAGCCTCTGTAGTTAATATGGAACTTACATTTGGAAGACGCATACTTATTGTTTTATTCCCAAAGATCGCGGCCGAGGAATCCCGAACACCATCTTTTGATTCATCAGTATTTACTAAACCCCAATGTCGAAACGTTTGTCTAATTATAGCAGAAATTAACCGTGTTTTTACACGTTGTTTTTACTTCATGCTGATAAACTTCTATGTTTGTTTCCGACTTTTGTTTTTTTTTTCATTGAATCCAGATTGACATATGGCGTATCAAGAAGCCAAGGATGATAATCTGTGTGTGTGTGTGTGTGTGTGTGTGTGTGTTTTGTTTTGTTTTGTTTTTTTTTTTTTTTGTTTGTTTTTTTTGTTAAAATAAGATCAAGTTAAAACAACATTACTAAAATTTTGGTTTTGAGTGAATATCTAAAGGTGCAAAAGCTTTGACCATTTTATTGTATAGACCTTGAAATGGAGGATAAACAAGAGGCCCAATTGGACCTGTATCGCTCAACTGGCAGACAAGTTGCAACTTTTTATAGCAATGATGGCCATATTGGATGACATAAAAAGCTGATTTTTTTAAACTTAAACTACTCCATCTAGTGACCTTCCACACCAAATAGTTCTATTTGGCCAAGTTGTTTCAGAGTAGAAGATTTTCAAAGAATCAGCTATTGATAGCTTATTTGAATATTCAGCTAATAAAAAGCTTATTAAAAATGTGAGGGAAAACCCAGTTACATATGTTAAATGGCTATACATCTGCTTTTTAGATATCGATTTTGAACTAAATCAGTTGAAAAATAAGCATACATCGGCAATTTATCACTTTATGCTATTTTGGAGGCCACAGGAAGTTGATTTGTGCAAACTTTAATCTGCACCACCTAGGAACCTTCCACGCCAATTTTCATTCTATTTGGCTAAGTAGTTTCAGAGGAGATTTTCAAAGAATTAGCTTTTAATAGCATCTTATTTGCATATTCCGAAAAATAAGCTTGTATTGCCATTTATCACTTGCAGAGGAGAAGATTTAAGTTTACGCACGCACGCACGCTTCACCATGCCGTCAACTCAGCTGGCTATAGTCAGTTGAGCTTAAATTGCAATCAAATGCCGGATTTGATGGATTTGATAAAAAAAATTGTAGCATACTGCAAGATTAGTTTATACCGCCTCACACGAAATGGAGGCTTATTAGCCTCAACATTTAATCAGAGACGTTTTATAAGCCTATACAAATACGTAAACCTTTGCAATGGATTGTATCAAGGTCTTTAAATTATTATTTGTAAACAGATCCATAAATTATAAATCCAAAACCGAGTTTAAATCCGTTAAGTGATTCGTACAGATGAAGTAATGAAAGTTAATTAAAAGAATTCCTTCATCACTAAATATACTTTTGAATTAATAATTACTCTCTCTCTCTCTCTCTCTCTCTCTCTCTCTCTCTCTCTCTCTCTCTCCACACACACACACACACACACACACACACACACACACACACACACTTTGTGAAAATAATATACAAACTATTTTTTAGAGTTTAGAAAAATACCATAAACTTAACGACAAAATAACAGTGCTTAATGCTGCTGTTATTACGGACATCTGTTGTGGTTAATGACTGGTTACTTATGACACAGTACAATAGTACAACTAACAGATGGTATACTAAGTAAGTAGAAAAACAAGTTAAAACAGGGCATATTTAAACACAGCAAATTTTACATATATAACATTATCGGAAAATTGATGTTATACCAAGTGCTTGTTAAAATTTTTCACAGTTATTTTACAACGGCAAATGTAGAACATCATATCTAGAATTCGAAGCTACAAGAAGCCAAGTGTATAAAAACCCTAATGTAGGTGATTATGGGATTGCAAGGACCAAATACCATCAGTATTTTCCTATAGGTAAGTGGAAGGTAGAAAATAAAAAAATGGCGATGCTGAATAATTTGTCTATACAGATATCCAATATACCATTCAGTAAGTCCCAATCAAGTCAATATTTAGAAGGTACGAAAAAATGATATGATTTTTTTCTTTATTTGGTAGGTTATTTTTTTATTGTCAAATCAACAATTTTTCCGCTATTTGTGACGAGTGGAGTGGAGTGGAGTAATGATGTTTTACATCCCAGTCAAGATTCTTTCACTCATTAAGAGGTGGTCAGTTCTGGAATGGTGGAGGAGACCGGAGTGCCCGAAGAAAACCACCGACCTTCGGTCGGCAAGCGAACTAAAAAACTTTTGTCCCGAGTGTGGTTCCAACCAAGGCGGTAAGAGGCACTGTGATCCGTAAGCGCACGCTTTAGACCACTTGGGCACCGACGCCCTTGCTATTTGTGACCAGTCAATTTTTATAAATCTCAATGAATATTCTTAACACAAATTCATGAGGTGCGTGAGTGTTACTGATATGTATTGTACTATTGGTACCTATAGCGACCTTTAGAGGGCTAGTCACAGGTACATATCGTAGACCACTATTAAACTGGAAACGAGATGTCACTAACTTTTTGTGAACTTGAAAAAAGTCACTTGTGAAGCAATCGATTACTCGTATAAACATATTTCTAGATCAATACAATTGTCATGTGGAGAATTTTGAAAATTTTTATTTGTAAACGAAATTCAATTTTTATTTCGTTAAACGTTTGCTTTATGCAAGAATTTTTTTCTTTTTCCTTTTCTTTGATGTCAGAAATAGTTCACATCGTTGACGTCGGAAGATACGTCCAAATGACATTTTTCTCTATTTTACACATAAAATAACAATACGCGTAATAAACGTAAAAGCTTACAAAATAAATCATTTTCAAAATATTGATTTCAGGAATAGTACGAGAACCTTTTCTATTTCAACATTTCAATTATTAAGTTATTTCACGTGTCAAGCGCCATTTTGCGATCTCTGAAATCCATAACAATAGGCTTTTATTTAAATACGTTTTGCATGCGTTTTTCGAGTTTACCAACAATGCTGTTAGTTCCTTAGCGTAAAATTAAGGAGAGTATTATCCTTTTTGGTTGTCAGACGATCATAACCTAATTAGATTTTCTTAAATAGCTTAAATCTGGCAAATTTAAAATCTTAATAATTTGGTTAATTGTTTAGTTATTGCGACATTTAAAGCTGCATTAAGTTTTCCAAAGGAAAAAAAAATTAAAACGGTGCTAATCCTATTAATGATGTTCCTAATGAACAATGTTACATTTGGTTCAACGATAAAAGCTCGAATAAATACTTTACCCAGCGAGATGCAGCAGTCGGGATCTAATATAAGAACATGGTTACGTCATCAAAAGCCGGGTCATTTAAACTCAACTTTTTAAAACGGTGAAATACGATAAATTAAACACAGAACTTCGTTGAATTTGTCATTTATGACTTAGTAAGGGATACATAACACCATTTCAAATACATCTGGATATTAATGAAGGACAATTAATGCAATCTGTCATGTTTCACCTTCGATTCTAGGGTTTTCCGTACGTCCGTGCGCATGCTCGAAGCTCATAATTACCATCGTAAAACACTGACCAACCGGTCAGAGGATTCCGTTTATTTACAGCTAAAAGAAATGAAATTTTAGAAAATGAATTTCACGGATCGTGGTTAGAAGATATCTGTTTTAAAAAAATATATATATTTTTAGAAAATAAAAAAATCAGAAAATTGAAAAACTTAATGCAGCTTTAAGGTGTCATTTTGAAGATCACTTCATGCTCGTATCATTTGCATTTAGTTTAACTACAAAAGTTTATTTGTAATTCAAAAGATATTGCCAAAATTTGCTAAATTTAAGTTAAGGAATAATTGTGAAACTTGGGCCTGACCTTAATTGACGTGTAGCGCGAGACCTGTACATATACAACGTCACAACACCCCCATTTTATAAAAACTTAAAAACGTGATTCAACATCACAGCTATTAAGTGGCGTCCAATAGTTGTCTTGCTTAAAACGGATATTTAAAACTTTAAGCGTTGCGACCATCTGATAGGGGATCAATATGATTCTTAATGGTAAGCATTAAACTGTTTATGTAGATATGACCCTGTTTTTGCCATAAATAATCCATAGGAGATTAAGCGCTGTTTCAGTTTGCTTTAAAAAGCTATGATAAAGGATCATCATTGTCACATCTCAACAAGGCTGTAAGAACAAATAAATACCTCATGTAATTACAATTCATCACTCAGGTTTCAGAGGATAAATTGGGCAAATTTGTTATAAAACTGTTATCTTAGGGAATAAACTTGTAAAGCAAGAAAAAAATCATTTTTGACATTAAGAATGATCGATCCGGTCAATCATGTCGATACCTGTTAATTATATCGATACCTTATGATGCACTTTATAATCATTTTGCTATTATTGTTTAATAATCTGCACTAGACCTGATATGTGTTGTAATAATTTTGTCTCACTAATATTTGATTAAAATAAGAATTAGTTTTTTTTTAATTTCCAATTTTAGATCGATGTACAGCAGATCAAAGCCAAATATGAATACTGACATTATTCTTTAGCCGTAATAGCTACTTAATAAGGTTTCAAATGATTAGTGAAACGAGCTTAAAGCATCAAGGTATCAAAATTCAGAACTGTCATTAAGTTTGTGACTGCATCAAAACAAAGCGTTTTCATAACACGCAATCTGATTGGCTTAATACCATGATAAGTGGGTGTTTCTCATCAAATGACAGTAGAGTTTATATGTTTTGTTTGGAAGTATTTTTTATGTGTTAATATAAAAGTATGGTATGTTGTATTTTCTGGAATCAAACATTGCAGAGATGAAGGGAACATTCATTTTTATTTTTTTAACCCAAACGATAACATCCGGAAATAAAATACCTCTCTATATAGGAGGATTTTTTCCTATGCAAGATGGCGGATGGGATGGATCCGGTATACTTCCGGCGGCTGAGATGGCGATAGAAGATGTAAATAACGATTCATCAATTTTAGCTGACTATGAATTAAGAATGGTCTGGAATAACAGCAAGGTATGTTCTTTTTTTTATTTGAGAAGAAATATATATATATATATATATATATATATATATTTTACAATTGCTGGTGTTGCCAACTTGACGACTTTTCCTGGAAGGACTAGAATAAGTCCGGAGACTAGATATGAAACTGCACATGTTTTTACCATTAAAGGCTTTTTACAATGCCTAAATACTTTAACAGAGTTTGTTTAGAATATTTTTTCTTACATCTGACACTTTGTCATCAAGATTACTTATATTAAACGGTCAGATCTTGAATCATAGATCAATTTGTGAACCCGGAAGAAGCATCAAATTCGACAAACTTCCTAACTCTAGGTTTTGTTTGAGCAGGGATGTTGATTCGTTCATTAGTGCTTTAAATCACTCGCCACGAATTTACCTCTTTGTATGAATCTTACAAAAAGCCTGTTAAATTTTCATGTGCAATATGTGCACATTTCGGAAAATAAATCTTCGTATGTCACACTAGGGGCCGAAAACGTTGTTGAAAAAAACATAAACCATACAGTTACAAATCAATAAATTCAAAGTTACAAAATTGTATAAATCCAAATGCAGCTAAGGAGCGCTTTGTATAAGGAAACAAATCATAGTTTTAAATATATAACACAAATACCGGTTACATGTTGATGTGTCATCAATGACACTAAGACAAAAAAGTTTGATGGATTAAAAACATAAGCCCAACAGTTGAAAATAATGAATCTAAAGTTCCAAAATTATATAAATCCAAATCCAGCTAAGGAATGCTTTGCATGAGGGAACAAACGTAAGTTTTAAACAAATTTCAAATTTTAGACGGCTGAAAATTTTGCTAAATTGTACATTTTCCGGCAGCACAAAGTACTGCCTACTGAGTTATGGATACCTTCGAGGAGTTTTACTCCACCAGCAGCGGTACCCGCTCAGGGGTAGTAAATATATAACACAAATACCGGTTAAATTTTGATGTGCCAGATCTGCACATTCCGGAAATTCATTCCTCATCAGTGACACTAAAACCGAAAAGTTTGATAGATTAAAAACATAAGTCAAACAGTTGAAAATAATGAATGTAAAGTTCCAAAATTATATAAATTCAAATCCAGCTAAGGAATGCTTTTGCATGAGGGAACAAAATAAATTTCAAATTTTAGACGGCTGAAAATTTTGCTACATTTTCCGGCAGCACAAAGTACTGCCTACTGAGTTATGGATACCCTCGGGGAGTTTTACTCCACCAGCAGCGGTTCCCGCTCAGGGGTAGTAAATATATAGCACAAATACCGGTTAAATTTTGGTGAGCCAGATTTTCACATTTCGAAGATTCATTCCTCATCAGTGACACTAAGACCGAAGAGTTTGATAAAAACATAGATAGATAAAAAACATAAGCCAAACAGTTGACAGTAATGAATATAAAGTTCCAAAATTATATAAATCCAAATCCAGCTAAGGAATGCTTTAGTTTTAAAAAATAAACAAAAATAAAAAAAATAATAAAAAAGACTGCTGAAATTTTTGCAACATGGTATAAATTTTCTGTCAGCAAAAAAATACTGGTTACTGAGAGAAGGATACCCTCGAGGAGTTTTATTCTACAAACAGCGACACCCGCTCATGGGTTGTGATATCAGTTTAGTCTTGATGTGCCATATTTGCACGTTTCGGAAAATCATTCCTCATCAGTGACACTAGGGACCAAAAAGACAGGTAGATAAAAACATAAGTCAAACAGTTGAAATTTAATAATCCAAAGTTTTTAAAGAAAATCGTCTGATGGACCCTGATTGTCCGTGTACTTTTACTATGCTACTACAACAACTTTTCTTTAGTGGTCTTTATTCTACATATAATAGCTGCTGTGGGTTTTCCCAGGAAAAAATTAAAACGGTGCTAATTATGTTCCTAATGAACAATGTTACATTTGGTTCAACGATTAAAACTCGACTAAATATAGAAATAGCAGTAATTTCCCAGCGAGATATAGACCTGTGGGATGTAATTGAACAAAGTTACGAAATAAAAAAAACAAGGTTGAGTAAACAATACTTACAAAACGGTTAAATACGATAAATTAACCTAGGAATGTCATTAAATTTGTCATTTGGGACCGTAAGGGATAAATAATACCATTGCGAATACATTAGGATATTAGTGACGAACAATTAATGCAATCTGTTAGGTCCCCCTTTGGTCCTTTCAACTCCCTGTACATCAATGTGCATGTTCCAAGCTAATAAAAGTCATCGTTAATCAAGTGACCAACACGTTAGAGGATTCCATTTATTTACAGCTTATAGCTTTTAGAAAATGCAACTCACGGAACGTGAGTTGTCTATTTTAAAAAATAGATTTTTTGAAAAAAAATAACAATAAAAAAGTAATAGAAAAAGAAAAACTTCGGAAAAATTGAAAAACTTAATGCAGCGTTAATGTATATACATCAAATGTTTTTCTAAATGTCAAGTAAGATCTTTCGCATGGTCATCTACTATCTTTTATCAAACAATAAGAATATGTTTCAAAATATTGTATAAATATTGTTTGATAGTATAAAAAACATGCCCCTGTCAGAAAACTTGTTTTTGTTTATTTTTCTTTTTTTTTTGGATGACACGCTTGGACAGCGTTCTAGAGTATGTGTTAATACACGTCTTTGGTATCAAATTAAAAATAATTAAGGTGTTGTCAACATAATCGTTTTTATGTCAGAATTATAGGTCGATAAATGACATAGATATGTTTTTAGCTAATTTTTTTCGAAGTTGGTTGAATCTGTAGTCATCTCTAATTAGGCAAGATAATTTTACTTGATTTTTTATGCTTTTCTTGTCACACTTTGAAATTGCGTCGTTATAATCAAACAAATTTATTATTTTTACTATTTAATTACAAGTATGCTGTCGGTCAAATTTCAAAAAAAGCAATTTTTAAACTTTATTAGCGTTTTCCTCGCCAGGTCATGGGTAATCAGCCATTTCGAAAATAAGTATATTTGATCAAAATCAATTTTATACAAAATATCTCATCTCATTACTCCTGCGAAAATTAGATGGCAATTTTTTGGTTGCGTTATTTTAATTCTACTCCTGATATTACTATATTAATAAAGTGTATATTTACTAATCTATAAAAAACATAGTTCTAAGTTAGTCGTCTTTTTAATTTGATAGGTCGTAAAATAAGTGAGGTGATTGAGTTCCCAATGTACTAAAGATCTTAACTTTTCTCTGATGTCTCGCCGTACTTTGGGGTCGTTGATCATCAGTAACAAATAAGAAAGTCTTAATTCACGAATTCTTCACTTTTGCCGCTATTTAGGTCTGATCATAAGTAACAAATAGGTATGTCTTAACTCTCGCAGTAATTTACGGTCTCTGGTTATCAGTTACAAATGAGAAAGCCTAATGCTTCATCTTTCTTCAAGTTTTTGAATATCCGTAACAAATGGGAAAGTCTTGACTCCCACCGTTCTTTTAGGTCTTTGAATATCAGCAACAAATGAGAAATAAGAAGCTCTTACCGTATCGTAACAAATGAAAAAAAGTTTCATATCTCGTCGTACAATGAGAATGAGGTCCGTGATTATCGGTAAAAAATGAGAAAGTCTTCACTCCCACTGTTCCTTGAAATCTTTAATTATCAGTTACAAATGGGAAAGTCTTCCTCTCGCCCATCTTTAGGGTCTGATCATCAGTAATAAATACAAGAGTATGATGTATCGTCGTACTATTGAGCCGTTGATGATCAGTTATAAAATTTGATTCTTCGTTGCACTTCTTATCGCCGATACTACTTCACTTACAGCTGCGCTATAAGTGAAATATTCTCGACTGGAACGTTAATTCAATTAGATTATAATTACAAACAAATTAATAACATGTTACTGACGGATCACAAATTGTATAAAATCGCTATGCTACGCTACACGATTTTAAACGATTTGTGATCCGTCATCGACATGTTATTCTCCGACAAAATATCAAAAAATAAAAAACAATGCTTAAATATGCGATTTAAGCCGCCGATCTTTAATTACAAACATTAAAAGTTGATCTCTCTTCTTGCGTTGAAGTCTCTGATGCTTATTCTGATGCCGTTGATTATCGATAAAAAGGAGATTCGCTTGTTGTACTTTGAGGTCGTTGAGTTACAAATAGAAAAGTTCTACTTCGAAGTTGTTAATTACATTTAGGAATAAAATGTTTAATTTATCTTCGTTCTTTGAGATTATTGATTATCAGTGATAAATATAAAAAAGTGTTAAGTATCGTTAATTTTGGTCAATAATTATAAGTCATAAATGTAAAAGTCTGATGTATTGGAAAATATGTTTATCAAACCAGAATCAAATAGCTTACCATCTTTCTTTTTGTATATTTTAATTTGAATCATTGGTTAACAATCTTTAAGATAAAGAATTAAGAAATGTTTATAGCTACAAACTAAACAAGCAAAAACAAAGCACTAAAAAAACATTTCCCTTAAGATTTAAAGTAGCTCTATGATACGATGCTTATAAACATTAGTAATATATTTTCTTACTGGTCACTTGGTATTCGCGCAAGGGTTTATACTGGTGTTATAATACTTGACAAGTATACGCCTCGATCTAGCCAATTGGACTTGCGTATACATAAAATACATACAAAACTGCACATTTTAAAAATCAAATTTAAAATGTATTGTTTCAATAGTTTTGATATGAGACTTTAGATAAAATAAACAATAATTAAACATTATTAACATTAATTGATATACCTATGTGTATATTTTAAATTAATGATACCGTAAAATGACATACCGGAGGGCTTATAAAAGCAACAATGAAATTGAATATTGTGTAGAATTAAGATCGTTAGGTTCAGCACATCAAAACTTCAATATGTGTTTTGTATGTATCTAACTTATGTACTGAATTTTGTTCTTATAAATTTGAAAAAAAAAAAAAAACTGATACAACTATAAAAAAGCGCTGAAAAAAACAGACAATTACATAGTTATGATTTTAACTGAAATTTAAATTTGTTAGTTTTATTGCTTTATTTTTTGTTTTTTTTCCTGGTATTTTTTAATTCAAATCACAAACGGATAAAATACAACGATTTAATTCAGATTATATTGTCACTAATGAATTTAGTTTATATCACAAATATCATTACAAAAGCAAACACTTTAGGTCACCATACGCCATACATGATAATGCAATCCTATTATTCACTTTGATTTTGACTTGACGTATATAGCTAGCTAGAGATGATGTGCATACTCTCCTCGAAACCCGGCCTTACTTCCTTTATGAAAGTTTACGTGTTTAACTAAATTGGTCAGTTTTCTAAAGTTTTAAGCTTACCTGAGCTGAAAGCTTAGATGAGCTATTGCTATCCATCTTCGTCCGTCGTGCGTCGTCCGTCGTACGTAAACTTTTAACATTTTAATCTTCTTTTCCAAAACCACTGGGTAAAATTCAATGAAACTTGGCTGTGTCTGAATGAAGACCTTTAAGATTTGCACAAATGAAGAGTTATGTCCTCTTGGGCCCCATAATGGGAAAATAGTGAAAAACTTTAAAAATCTTCTCCTCTGAATATACAGCAAGTATACAATAGTTATTTCATTAATACCATTCTTAAGTCATCTAGTTTCAGATTTGCAGAAATGTTAGCCATTGGGCTCAAAATGGAAAAGTGTCAATGAACTTAGTGGGGAAATTGCTAAACAATTATATATTTTTTAACATATCCTGAAAACTATTAACTTTTTGTATATTAGGCATATATATCAGGATAATGTAAGTATTGACATGAAAATCATTTTGATATATAATTCAAGGTCATAGGTGCAAAGGTCAAGGTCACAACTGCAAAAAAGACTGAAAAACTGCATAAGAAGACTAAATAGTCAATTAACTTGAAAACTTTTTAACTTTTTGTATAGGCATGTATATAAGAATACTGTAAGTATTGATATGATGATTATTTTGATATATGATTCATGGTCTTACGTTCAAAGGTCAAGGTCATAGCTGCTAAAAAAGACTAAAAATAGTTAATTATCTTGAAAACTATTTAACTTTTTTGTATATGCATATTTATTAGAATACTGTAGGTATTGATATGATGATTATTTTGATATATGATTCATGGTCTTACGTTCAAAGGTCAAGTTCATAGCTGCTAAAGAAGACTGAAATCGTTCATTTTCTTGAAAACTATTTAACTTTTTGTATAGGCATGTATATAAGAATACTGTAGGTATTGAGATGGTGGCCATTTGGAGTTGAGAGTTGAGTAATGGTGTTTAACGTCCCAGTCAAGAATATTTCACTTATATCGAGACGTCGCCAGCTATAGGCGAAAGTGCAGAAATTTTGCCTGTGCGTTGCGCTGATGGCATTATACAGCAGGGTTCTTTATCGTGCCACGCCATGACACGGGACCTCATTTATTTTAAGTTCCCATCTGAAAGAACCGTGACTTTCATGTCTTCAGGTTAGCGTTAAGGCCTATGGGCCTCTTGTTTTGGATTGTGATTTGGATATAGACTGGTATATTTGTTTTTTTTCTTTGAGTATGCAAATATTGACTGCAGCTTTGACGCGACTTGTAATAATAAATCATAGGAAAAAACGCCAAAGTCAGTAGCTATTAAGGGGATTTAATTAGCGCGGTGTACAATTTCATTTGTACTCGGAAATCGAAATATATAGCTTGTCATTTAAAAGATAAGGATACTTAAGATATACATACCAGGAAAGAGTTGAAAAATGATAAACATCTTCATTACGTATTTTGATTGTTTTTATTCATTTGATACATGAACAAAAACGATGTTAATATCTTATTTTCGTATGACCAGGAAAGAATTGAAAAACGATAAACATCTTGATTGTTTTCATTCATTTAATACATGAACAAAATGTTACATCTAAAATTTTGAAAATGAACAGAATATTAAAGTTTGACCTGGTGATATGCAATTACTTAAAAACGATGTTAATATCCTATTTTCGTATAAAGATACTCTCACAGATCACACTGTCCCCCACCGCCTAGGTTCGAATCCCACTCAGGGTAGATCTTAGTGTGAGAAAGTTTGTTAGTTTGCTTGCCGAAGGTAGGTGGTTTTCTCCGGGCCTGCCGTTTCTTCCACCGTCCCAGAACTGATTGCATCGAAATGAGTGAAAGAATTTCGACTGGGGCGTAAAACACCATTACTCCACTCCACTCGTATGATCATATTCTAATAGAGAAATGTTGACATTAAGATATATTCACATCCTTTTAGAAAATATTTTATAACAACATTTTTTTCAGAAATTGCAGCTTGTCAACTATACATTTAAACACATAGCACAATCCAATGATCCGTCTAATGTCGCAGGTGTAACAATGAATATGCTTTTAAGATTTAACAGTAGTGTTAACTAAAACCATTGTTTAGATTAAAATTCTAATATTCTATAAAGTTTAGTTTTTCTTATTGTCAGCTAATTACGTCGGACAAAAAAAATTGTGCTATGCTTAGGATACGTGTGGTTGTATGTAGTTAATAGAATGAAAATATCTTTTGAAGCTTTAAATACTGTTCCTTACATGATGTAATATTAATTAAGGAATGTTAACTTTTTGTAAGGGGGAAACTAAAAATGCAACATAAATCATAGCTTTAATTTTACATTTTTAATTTAAAT
Source organism: Tegillarca granosa (assembly GCA_029721355.1). Taxonomy (NCBI): domain Eukaryota; kingdom Metazoa; phylum Mollusca; class Bivalvia; order Arcoida; family Arcidae; genus Tegillarca; species Tegillarca granosa. Next base: position 16,310,434 of record CM056611.1, on the reverse strand, counting down.
CGATATTATTTTAATGAAATGATACTTAGCATTTTCAGAGCACCTGAGTCCAGAACGCAAAATAATAAAAACTCAAATTCCGTTTGAAAAAGACGGAGTTTTAAAATTTTCCGTCAGCACTTTGCACTGAGTAATTAAAACATCAATTACGTTAACATAGCCAAATTACGGAAATTTGTAATTTTAAGTAGCGATTTTTGTATGATTTTGCCTAATTTTGCAAAAAGAAGTATTGCCAATATAATAGGCATCTTTTACATATCGGTATTTTGTGTTTTATTTTAAATCCCCTTGTTTTTGCTTAAGTATGACGTAGGATGTATTTTAAAACGTGTCGATTTTGCTTTCTGTTTTTAGTAGACACAAAGCGCTTTGAATATATTTATAATTCTTTTTTTTTTTATTAAAAAACAAAGAATCTTAAAAGTTTTATCATTTTTAATTTTTATCATTTTACAATTTACAGAAAATAAAAACAATAAGATAACTTGGACACTTTTCACTAGAGGAAAAAAATTGTTAGCGAACGATGAGAAATATATGTTCAAAGGTAAAAATGATTTACTATGCTAGACCAGATACAAAATGTTATATATAAACAGGAATTCGAAAACAAAGGCAGCAGAAATTAAACAAAGATGAACTATTTAAAATGGCTACAAAGCGGCTAATCTACACATTTGTCTAAGTCTTACAGAAAAATGTTTGGTTTTAAAATGACATGAGATGTACATACATTGTAAGTTTAATGATCAACTTTAATCTTCATGAGTTATAGATTATGGCCTTTTTTTCTCATTAGTAGAATTTTGTTTTGAAAAACAAGAAAAGGATTGCTTTTTCATATCATCAGAAAAAACTTTTTTTTTAAATCTTGCCGTAATGAGAAATACAACTTAAAAATCATTTTTATATAAGTTGCTAAAACAAAATTTCAATTAAAATACCTTCATATTTATATTTAAATACCAGTATATAAAAATACTTTATGATTTGTGCACCACTAGTTGTTAAAACATTGGTTTGTTTTGGGTCATTCAATAATACGAAAACCACATCAACAGGCTCGCTCAAATTTGGGAAATGCATAAAAAATGATTCCAATTTGTGTTTGTACCTGTATATGGTTTATTGATATTCGTAACATTGTTTATTTTCTGTTGCAAATTTCATTGTTTTCTAGGCAAATTAACGAAAAATTTAAAAAGAAACAACATAGAAGGGAATCACATCTAATCCGCGTTTTTTCCTTCTATTAATGAACTTCCGTTTATTTATTCGTCTTTTGTGTTCGTTTAAAGATCATATTAACAAACATTTAAAGAATTTTGAAACAATTTTTTTTACGATTTATGATAATTTAAATCTTTGTTTAGATTTAGAAAAATAATATTCATTATTGGATTTCAGAAAAGCAATAACATGACTTTTTTTAAACAAAAAAATCTGTTTTTATTTGTTTTCTAATTTCATTCAATTTTTTAATTAAAGAAAATATAAATCGGATTTAAACTTCTGTCCTTACAATGTGATGCAATTTCAGAAATTCCATGTATAAATTACGAAAACCATGTGATAAACGGATATGCATCAATAGAATGAATACAAAACGGGCCCCAGTTTCACAAGCATTTACTCAAATGAGTGTACACTCAACTCAAATATTTCAATTTTTCTGTCATCAATATTTAAAAAAAATTAAGATTTATGAGGCAATATTTTGTTTTATTAAACAAAACTACACTAAACAATTTAGATATAACATTAGATACTTAATTTAAACTGTGTTATGTCTTAAAAATTGACGTTAAAATATTCCCAAATTTGAGTTAAGTGTACACTCAAATGAGTGAATGATTGTTAAACTGGGGCCGTATGTACATCATTCTGTGAAAGTTCTTAATATCACTATTTTTAATTATAATGACATATTTCCTATGAAATATTTAGAACAACATCGTAAAATTATATTCAAAACCCGTTTTTCATTACCTTGGAATTCCATTAACAATTGTTCTATGATAATCTGATGATGGAACAAACAGTAATTACGTAATAAAAAATTAGTTTAAAGCTTCTAGCTCATTAAGGATTATAACTAAACCTTTAAATTAAAAGGATTTAGCGATTCCTGTGTTTTGGATTTTCTGAAAGAGACTTCCCATTATTATCTTTGTCCTTTATTACTTAATATAATTATGTTTGATATGTTGATGTCCTTTAAAATGTATCATATCAATTTAAAAAAAATTAGATGGATAATAATCTGTGGTATATTGTTTTATATGTAAATTTTTGTAGTTAAACTGATACATGTATAAACTATAATAATAATAATAATAATAATAATAATAATGATAATGTTTTATTAACGTTAATATATATATATTAACAATCAAATTTGAGAATAAAAGAAATTGTAACTATGGAACTCAAATACATATAAGATAAGTTTGGATACAGTGACTCCATACTTGTCCACAGTATTTTGATGTCAACCAGAGACATTTTTGAGGGACTTGATAAACCAACGCTTGCAATATCTCTGAGTCAAAATTTGTTTTGTTAAAAGCTTGCTTTGTTATAGAAAGTACTCCTAGTGGAATCAAACTCTATTATACCGTAATAACGGAAAGTTAATAATAATAGAAAAAATTTTCATCACATCTGTCCTATAACTTCAAATGTAGATTTTTTTAGGTGTCATAATTGAGGTATAAATCCTATGAAGCAACAAGACCAAGAAATATATATGCAACAAGACTAGTTTTCTGAACTCAAGTTTTGCATTGGCCTTCGTTAGAAGATCACATACGCCACTATTTGACTAAGACATGGGGATTAAATTCAAAAGAAATTATGATTGATGTTTTATATATTACCTGTCAACTGCCTGTTATGACTTGTGATGTGTTGTATAAGCTCTACTATTTATTTTTTTTAAACTTAATTTGCAATTAAAAATTCATGCTGCATTAAGTTTAAGCTTGATTTTCTATTGATGAAATATTCAATGATCGTTACTTCTTTTCGAAGTTTCAAAATCATTACCTTTTTATTTAATTTGGTTTAATATCACAATTTTTTTTAACTATACACAAAAATTATAAAGTAGGAATGGGACGGAAATTTCTTTAGGAATCCTTGTCATCGACAAAACATATTTTTTGTGTTGTATTACTAACAATGCTTTGTGTGATAAAAAAATTTAATATATCTTCAAATCATCAATTAATTTTTTTTCACACTTGGCTAACATTTGTAACTGAAAAGAATTTACTTGGCAACAGCCCACATAACCAAGTCAACCATTTTATCTGATTCATCTAATTAAATGCCATCAGGCAATATACAACTGCTGTTATTCAGTTCATAGAATATTTTTTCTTGCCTGTAGAATACCACGCGACTCTGTTCTAACGATGTCAACCTGATTATTAAAGTTGAAAGTTTTATAATAAAGACAGATTTTTTTAGGTAATTATTGTGTAATTGTAGTTTTACCGTTTTCCCCTATTGATAAAATATTCAATGACTTTAACTTTTTTTCAAGTTTCAAAACATTATTTGTTTTATTTAATTTTTCCGTGCAAAATTATAATAAAATAGAAATATGACGGAAATTTCTTTTTGAATCCTTATCATAAAAATATTGGTGTTGTATTACTAACAATGCTTTCTGTGAAAAAATAATTAAAAATAACTTCTGATCATCAGTTTAATTTTTCAAACATTGTTAACATTTGTATCTGAAAAGTATGTACTTGGCAACAGGCCACGTAACCAAGTCAACCATTATGTCTTATTCATGTAATTATATGTCATCATATACAACTGATAATATTCTGTTTCAGGAAATCTTGCCTTGCCTTTAGAATAACACACGACTCTTTTCTAACGATGTAAACTTGATTATTCGAATTGAAAGTTCTCGAATAAAGAAACATTATTTGGGTAATTAAAGAGTTATTGTAGTTTTATCTGAGATTTTTTTGATGGATTTCACTTTCATTTGTATGCTTTGTTCACTACCTTTATGAAATAAATATTTCTCTTTATTAATATATTAATATTAATAATTTTTTATTAAAATTGTTCATTTGTTTAATTAAAATATCGTATTTAGTACTATTCTTATACAAATTAACACAGAAACCATTTTCAGCAATGTTTACGCTTCAAAATCTATAGGCTTAAATAAAAAGGCTAAACCTATTTCTAGAAATAATTATTGAGTTTATAAAAGTTTTTATTATATAATCTACTAAATAATCCATGTAATACGGTCATACAATAAAAATCGTATTGAATGAGTGTGACATCATAAAAGCATGTGAATTAGGTAAAACCAAAGCTCGTTGCATAAAAAAATAATTCAACTCGTTTAATAAATCCAATATTACATAAACACTCATGCAAGATCCTCTTTTTACAATTATTTAAACTTGTTATTTGTTTTTTAAATGTAAATTCAATATTATTAATAAATTAAGATAAAATAATTACAAATTTATTCAATAACGGAATTTGCAATTACTGTTGATTTTGTTTTCTATTGTTTAATTTAATTGCGATAAATGAACATCTGTTAATATCGTATCGATAATTATATATATATATATAGATGCAAATATGAAAATGGGATTTAGTCAGACTAAATTCCACACGTGGTCATCGACGCAGTTGTTTTTAGTTCACGGTCTCTCTCTCTCTCTCTCTCTCTCTCTCTCTCTCTCTCTCTCTCTCAAACTAAAATTTTTAAAGATAACCGTGTTTAATTTGATGAGTAATTAACGTTAAAATACAGATTTATTGCATTTTACGTGAAGTGTAGCTACTGCTTTCAAATAGCAAGAAATCTTCGTTGATGTAAGTAAGCACTCATTTTTATCAATTCCAATTTTCCATTTTCTCACTCCAGTCGAGAGTATGCCAGGTGAAACGATGCTCTGTAACAGTCTGAGGTATTGTGATATCATTAGTTCAGCTAGCAAAAGACAGTGAAGCAAACAAAATATTGTAATGAAACACATGCTAACTTTAAAAAAAAAAAAAAAAAATTAAAAAAAAAAAAAAAAAAAAAAACCTAATCGATAAAAACAAAAAACAACATGTGCCTAATGTTGACAATCTTAACAATAGTGGTTTTATCTCTGGGTAAAAAAAATCTTCATGACACGAAATAGTTATATTCTACCATCTTAAGCTTCATTCAATTTAGTTGATGGTTCCATATTCCAAGGCGATTAATAAATATATCTTAATATCTGAATTTTTATATCAATATTATGCATTCGAGTTTATTCGACTAAATGTCATTCGGATAATTGACACTATCATTGTAGACCATTTTGGGAGGGATAACAGTTTTAAATGATGACTCATGTGTAATGCAATGAGTAATTAACGTCAAAATATAAACAGTTAGCGCTTTGTTTCTGATATTTAGCTAAATCCAAACGACTATAAATATTTTATAAAGAAAAAAGATCATAAAATAAAATTACGCAAGGATTTCTTCGTTGACGTAAGTTGAACTCATTTTTTAAAATGGCGATTATCTATTTCTTGATTTCAATTTTATAAATGGCGATTATATATTTCTTGGTTTCAATTCCAGTGTATGCCTGGTGAAACGATGCGAGGTTTGTTTCAGCAGCTTCATAGTGAACCTACAAAGATTATGTTACTTGGAGCAGGATGCAGTACGTGTACAGGTAGTATTGCAGAAACCGTTCCTTACTGGAATCTAGTCCAGGTAAATTATCCCAAAAAATTCTATCCTACAACAAATCAATCTAAATATAATTTTCTTGTATGAAAATAATCACTTAAACAGGGTTTTTAACAGTGTATTGAAGTTTAACGATCATTTATGTGTAGTCAGTAACATTCCTGAAAGTGTTTCGTTAACTAGTAGCATTCCTGAGTGTTCTTGTAACCAGTAGCATTTCTGCCAGTGTTCCTTTAACCAGAAGCATTTCAACTAGTGTGTATTTAGCCAGTTGCATTCTTAAGAGTGACCCTTTAACCAGTAGTTTTTCTGACTAGAATGCTACACTGAACTGTTTGAAATCAAAATTGAGAATGAAAGAAACATCGGACGGAAAATATATCTAGGATAGTTTTTTATCAACAATATCACCATAATTTGAGGGCGTTGTTAAGCTAAGACTAATAATATCACCCAGTTAACATATTTATAAGCAGGTTACTTAGACAAATATTTTAGATAGCAATTTATGTTTCAGGTCTCACATGCTTCTACTTCACCCGATCTTGACAATCGTGACCTTTATCCATTACTTTTCCGCGTGTATCCAAGCGACGCAAACACAAATATACCTAGAGTAGCACTTGTTAAGCAGTTTGGTTGGAAGAGAGCGGCTGTTATAGCGTCTAGTAGCGGAAGTTTTACTAAGGTAGGTTTTTGCACTTCAATTATATAAACAAGAAAATATCAAGACGTATTAAACAAAAAGATAATAATAATAATGATAATAATGATAAAAGTGATAATCATAAACTTAATAATTAATACAAACAAAAAAAAAAAAAATAAAAATAAAACCTTTTTATTTACCTAACATTTGTATTTTGATCTAAATTAGTTCAAATATATCTTAACTATATCACGTTTGACAAAACATGCGCTACAAAAAGCAGTAATTCAATTTGTTTTGAAGAATAAATGTTTAAAAAAATTGATTTTGCAATGTTGACCATTGAATACCTTTTGTTATTATTTCTGTTGCACTTAAAAAACTCCAAATTAAAAAAAAATCATCTGAATCCAACTCCAGTTATTAAACATTCTTCTGCATTGTGGCGGTCAGTTCTGAAACCTTATAACTCATACAAATACTATTCACTTCGCATTTTAACTAACAATTTTTCATAAATTGATTTTCACGAGATTCGCAGATAAGAATAATCTTACAAAAAAGTAACTAGTATGTAGGTCTTCGGATTATTTAGATAAGTACTTAGTACTGTTATATGTTATTCAATATCGTAAGTATTTATGGATCTGACCTTAGGTCAAGATAACAAAACAAAACAAGATAAAATTGGTTAAATAAAAGGTTTATTACTATGAGCAATATTTTTCTTTTTTGTAACCGTTAACGGTGTATAAATGTTTTCCTTCTATAAGTCATTTATTTTAAATAAATGTTTGCTAAGAAAAGATTTAAATTAGAGAAATTTTAATTACCATTATATCAATTAGCTACTTAAAGTTTTTTGAGAAAATTAATGCATTAAAGCTATGTATATGCTTTAGGATCGCTTATATCATAAACAAACAAGTTTAAAAAAACAAGATAATTCGTTCAGGAATAGTGCTAGAAACATAGAACTAAAACATTCACTTTCAGAAAGAGAGGTAACACACCTTCAAACTCTGTTTTTACTACTGAAAACATTGTATTTTTCTACTACTAGTTTGGGATGATTTTTACTACGGAAAACATTGTATTTTTCTACTGCTAGTTTGGGATGATTTTTACTACTGAAAACATTGTATTTTTCTACTGCTAGTTTGGGATGATTTTTACTACTGAAAACATTGTATTTTTCTACTACTAGTTTGGGATGATTTTTACTACTGAAAACATTGTATTTTTCTACTGCTAGTTTGGGATGATTTTTACTACTGAAAACATTGTATTCTTCTACTACTATTTTGGGAATTTATTAATTTCATTACAATCTACTTTAAAAACATGAAAATTTACATTTTACCGAATCGTTAATATGGTGAATGAAATAACGTAAAAATATAATAACATAAAAAATGATCTCCACGTTTTTATTTCCTTTGGCTTATTTTTCCTGATATGTTCATACTGGTCACATATTGAGAATTCCAAAAAAAAAAAAAAAAAACATTTAGGGGGATAGTTTTTTTAGGTATACGCTTGTAAAAATTGACCTGTTCTTCTACAACTAAAGACATAACCATAGTTTACTCTACATGAATATTCAGAAACACTTTAAGACATAACTTTTTATCACTTTAAGATTGCCTTATCTGAAAGGCTAGGGGTCTGATCACTTTCTCTAGCATGAACTTGCATAAAGTAAAGATTTTAAAGCAACTATCTTGGTAAAATTGCAAATTTGAGATGATTAACTTTTTGGCTTACATTACATTTTTATTATTATCGTTTTTAAGCAACTTTTCTATATTTTTTGTGTTATAAAACAAAATTTTGTTGGGACGTATACATGAATGTTAACCGTTTTGCGCTCAAATCAACATATGAAATAATTTTCAAATTAACAAACTCTATTCAAAAAAATACAGTCCATACGGCACTCTTTCTTTAAATGGTCATAAATTACTAGTTATTCTACGAGTTTGTCATTATTGTTTCAAAATTATGATTTTTTTAAACAAACTGTAGTGGTTTGGAAAAGCGCACATCTTCCTCCACCATAAAAATGACGTTTTATTTCTATCTATCTTTAGTAAATCGTGTTTTTTTACAAACTTATTTTTTTTTAATATTATAAGTCGATGCTTAAATAAATGGCCATTTAATTATTTTCTTGACAAAAAGCATACGTTATATGAAGTTTCTAAATGATAAAAATTTTCATCTTCTATTTCAGATCACAAGCGACCTTCTGAAGAAATTTACTGACAATCACATCGACATAATCACTTTTGAACAGTTTTCAATTGACAGTCAAACAGCATTACTAAACATAAAGGTATTGATACTGGGCTTGATGTAAAAAAAAAATAAAATAAATGAATAAATACATAAAAATAAAAAAAATAAAATAAAATAAAATAAATAAAAAAAATCAACTTCAATTTATCTTTAATTTAGAAAAGGAATGTTACGGCATCTTGAACTACATAAATTATCTGATTTAATATGTATAAAGTCAAGTATAATGGAAACATAAATGCTATGATTGCTTGCTAAAGGAGATTACCGTAGTTTCAGTTTGCGTTATTTACGACCTTATCATTAAATTATTAGAACTGTCTTGTTGCTTTTGCGAAATCGACCGCGACTGTAAAGGTTTTTCCATTTAGTAGGATTTTGCTTGAGGCTTTGTTTCATGTAAATGGTCGAGTGGTGTTTGATTTTGATCTGTAAATATTACGGGTAAATGTACCCGTAAACACTCTAATGGTCACTAATAGTGATATTATGACAAGTCTAATCGGAAATTAACAAATTGACCACATGAAATTGTGTTTAGAAATGTCATTGAGATTGAGAAGAAAAAAGTGGCTTCTGGTGCGAATGTTGAAAAAAATGACACACCCAACAGCATTTAATAACAACAAAAACAAACCAAATCAGTTTATATCGAAAACTAACCAGTTACGTATGAAATAAAATGCAGGTTAAACAGAAACAAAAATATCGAATACTCATTTTCAAACTGATTTAACTAATATTGGGACTGTTTAGATTCAGATATCACAAAACCACACACATCTTACAGAGTTGATAGTGTTTTCCAACAGAAGGAAATATTCATACTGATTGTTCTCCGTTATACCTTTTATTTTAAATTTAATGCTTGTATGACAAATCTGTTTTTATTAATAAGGTCTCTATATTTTTTCCTACAAAAGTTTTGATAGACATGTTATGAAAGTAATAAAAATTTGCATATTGTAGAAAGGATTTTTGAGAAAAGAATTCTACTATCATTATACGATACATTTATATAAAGACCTCCAAAGTGGTCAAACTAGAGGATTCTTCATTTAATAAAAATATATTCTTTCTACTTGTTAAAGATTGTTATTATTTTAAATTTCAGAGAAAAGACGCTCGCGTAATTTTTGGATTTTTCTTTCCAGATATAGCCACGCATGTTCTATGTCAGGTAAAGATTATTATTTATTCAGTCCAACCAGTAAAGCTTTGTGCCCTGTGATTCACTACGTCTATTGTTACTAAAACCTAACACATAAACTGAATAAAAACAATTAAAGCACATGGTAAATACGTTAAATATACATTCGGTTAGCTTTTTTCCAAATATTTATTTCTTCAAGATGGAGACTGGGCAAGTACTTCTTCTTGAACAGCTGTTTCTAAGTAAGAAAATTTATCCTTGCTGATGGTTGTAATTTAAAATACAAATCAGATGATGTAAATTTTAGTGGAATTGGCAAAAAAAATTATTTAAAAATTGTTAATAATGGCTTGTTTGAATATTGAGAATAATGGTATAGTATATCTTCAAAGTATACCTTTGTTAAGCTCTGAATTGCTCATAAATTTAAATCTTTTTACAATACCTATAAAACGACATCCCCGACATCGACGATAAAAGAACATGTAATAGTCAATTATTTTCATAACCGAGATTCATGTTTTCGTTCGCGAATCTTTGTGGGAAGTTTATATAGAAACTGTAAGGAAACTGAAAAAAATGAAAAATAATTATTTCAAGTCAATAGATTAAATCAGATGTGAAGGTTATGCGATCCCATCTTTATAAATACAGCACAATAGTATAGTAGAATATAGGCGTAATAAATTTTTTAAAAAAGAATTTAAAAAAACCTTACAAAGTGTAAAACATGATTCAATCTGATATTACTACATACAAAAAATGCCTGAATACCAGATGTAGTTTGGAGTATTATAACAAACATTATTTGATTGAATATGGTTTAAGATTATTTCATTTCGTGTTTTCACCATATACCGGATGAAGTTAAGGAAATTGAACATGTTTATATGGTTTTTACCTTTGAATTTTCATGCTTAACGCACGTTACGAGATCATAAATATCTGAATTCTTGTGATTAAAAATGTAAAAAAAAATAATGATATATGATTGTTGCAACAATATGTTAACAATTCGCCGGATATCAGGTTTTTGTAAATCAATGATGAAGTAGTACAAAATGTTAAAAAGTTGTTTTTCATTTTATAATCACGTGTAAAGTATATGTATTAATTTCAAAGCACAAACAAAAACAATGTTTATGCTTTACCCTTATATCTACAAATTAACAATCATTATTTAAAAAGTATACAAACTTTTATAGAGCAAATCTATTTAACACAATGTTGATTCCCAAAATTCAGAAAAATTACTTGAACATCTAGTTTCCAATAATTAATCTTTGGTAAAAAGTATAAAAAACGCCTATTTTTTCTACAATTTACATCACTGTCTCATTTTTAATGAAAAGAACGTATTTAACCAACCATTCTCTTGTCGTCCTTTTACAAAAAAGGTAGGCTAAGAAATACATATGAAGTGCTCAACAGCTAGGATATTCTTGTTATTTTGTAAAATACTATACAGACTGCAAACAAAATATATACTGAATACACCATAAAAATGTCCTTATACACAGCATATTTGTTGTTTTAGGCAATACCAAAACAAATAATTGGTATTCAAACGGGCAAAAATTGTTTTGTTATTCATATTAGGCAGAATTTTGCCAGAACGATGTCGATTCTGAAAAAGACTTGCTAATTAATTTTACTCCACAAACAGATATATAGATGGCGTTCTGTTTTTAAATAAGATTATACGTGGGAAATATGTAGCTTGAAATAAAAGATACGACTGACTGTTCATGCTTTGCTTTATATTTTGACTTATACCTTTTTTATGACACTCAGAAAAGGCTACATGTTAGGCGAGTGTCAAACGTGATGACTTCGATCTTTCTATAGTCAACTTTTGCTTTCTTTTCAAAAATATTTCTGCTTTTTCTGCGTATTGCTGCGTATTGTGTATTTATTCCCATCACATTTTACAACTAATAAAGCTGCTTAAACAAAATTGTTGACTCAGGAATATTACAACCCTAGGCTATTGAAGGCGTAAAAATTATATTGTCGTCATCACATATTGTTGATAAGTATGAAATCGCTGTGTCCAAACGTATACTGGATATATTTGACGTCTACTAGTTACATGTTCCTTTTAAACTAAGATTTGATCTTGTGGCGAGACATATGGTGCTCACCCTTTACGGAGCCCCGGTCTAACTTCCTTATTGAACTTTCACACTGTAACTAAATTGACTAGTTTTCAGTTTTGGGATTATGATTTAGACTTTGACTGGTACGTTTGTTTTATTACGTCAGGGAATAAATTTATTTCTGAATACAAAATCATTAAAACGAGGTTTTAAACATGATCGAAAAACGCTTATAATAAAATTCCAAAATATAAACGGGACAATTGATAAAATACATTGACGGTTTTGAATCTAAATAAAATTTTTTGATTGTTTGTTATAAAGGCTTTCAAACTTGGTATGACTGATGCAACATTTACATGGTTACTTCCGGGATGGTACGAAAACGATTGGTGGAAGCTCAACGAAACGTCATGTACCTACACAGAAATGAAGAAGGCAGTTGGCAGCCATATTGCATTTGAAACGGTATCACTTGCTGAACAAAATACTGAAACAGATGTTTTTAAAGTAAATATGCAACTTCCTGTAACATATGCTCCAATGCCCTTTTAAAAATAGTGAATTTTGAAAACAATAGTCTTTTTTTTTTTAAATTCTTTTGTTTTCTTGTTTCGCTTATTATTATTGACTTTGATATTGTCGTTTTCATGGTTGCAAGTGCATGCGAGTCAACTAAAATTTTCTTTCTGCAATAAATTTCTGTCAGTTTCTTAAACCATAAAACAGGTGGATTGCAATCGTACTTTGTAACATGGTCTGGTCTGATGTCAATAAATATGTTTCTGTCTTTAATAATATATAAACAAATTAAAAACAAAATTCATCGACATTAAAAATCCATCTTTGAAGTAGAATATACGTTGCAATAAGCTATTAAGCATTGTTTGAAATTTAAGCCAGGGTTTGCTTTTAAAAAATTGAAAATAATTTTTTGATTTGAAAATATAAATTTTGTTGTTTTTTAAATTTGAAATTCAGCTAAAACATTTTGCTTTAAAATCCTAATATTACATAAAAATATTTTTTTCAGAATCCAGGTCAGTTTGTAGAGCAATATGCTGAAAGGACAGCAGGTCTGAACTATGGTGGAAAATCCTACGCGTCTTCAGGATATGATAGCGTTTGGGTCATTGCGCATGCTTTAAATAGATCATCGACGATTCTTTCTTCCTCTGGAATAAAATTGGAGGATTTTGATTATACCAGGAACGATATTGCAAAAGTCATCTTTGAAGCCGTAAATAAAACCGACTTCATGGGTGTATCTGTATGTTTTTTTTAAAGATCTTGTTTATTGATCATAAAAATATTACCACTACCCTAAAAACAAGAAAAACATGTTTTCAAATATTTTAACGAAGTTTTAAACGTAAACAAGTGGTTTCAAAGAATCCTTCAATTATACTTGAATCGATTATTTTTGTACTATGTGATTCATATAAAAATTGATGAATACTAATTACCTTACAACTGTGGAGTTCGGTATTTCATTTTTATCATAGTTATATCTCTTAAACCTTTTTTACCAAGAAATAAAGAGGGAAAGCATTTAAAACCAAACAACGCTTCTTTACTGCATGTTATAAACATCGCTGAATTGATATTACTTACTCCCTAAAGTAGACCCGACTCCGTAACCACCGACGATGTAAATGATACATAAATGGATAAATGTTACTCGCTATCTTGAGCAGTTCTGAACTCGTAACAACCGACGATGCACTAAATACATAATATGTACAAATACCAGTTACAGTTTGATGTGCCATATGTGCACATTTCGGAAACATTGACACTAAGACCGAAATGTTTGATAGACAAAATACATAAGCCAAACAGTTGAAAATTAGTGAATTTAAAGTTCCAAAATCATTCAAATCCAAATCCAGCTAAGAAATGCTTTGCATGAGGGAACACACCTTAGTTTTAAATATATTTCAAAATAAATGGCCTGATGTTTCTCGCTGTTTAAAGTAGCACCAACCCCGTGACATTGTTTGTTGTCTTGAAACAGCTCATGATTAAGTGACATGATTTTTATTCTTACAGGGTAGAATTCAGTTTAATTATTATGGAATGAGGGTAGGCAATGTGCAGATAAAACAGCTACAAGGTAAAAACATATAGTAATGTCTTTCAGATATTTATTTTCATATTTCTTGGTCGTCGTCTGTAAAAAAAATGTACTATATGATTGTTTTAACATAGTCATGGCTTCTGTAATTTCTAAATTGTTTAATTGACGAGACCAGCTAGTTAATATTAAACCGAGTACATTTGGTTTTACCCTCCGAAGACTGACCGAAATTATGGAAATTTAAGTTCCATCGCTATGCAAGTATATCAATAAAAGGAAAGAAAATTTTTTATCCAGTTAAAGTTCTAGAAATTTGGAGTTTCCTCTCTCTCTCTCTCTCTCTCTCTGTGTGTGTTTTATTGTAAATTTCTGGTTGAAAAATCAAAATCTTAATTCTTTTTTTTTCTTCATATAAAATAGGCACAGAGTATAAATTAGTGTGTAAATACGATCAAGAAGGCGGTTTACAACAGTGTGATAGTCATTCATTCTTGTGGAAGACAAAAGATGGAGGTACGTATTGTACTGAAGTACTGATAGGACGTCGTCTATTGAACGTCTTCTATTGTATCTGTTTATTTATTATCTTAAGACCAAAAATGTTATTTATTTTTCATTGTTCTGGTCCCAGTTTACAATCAATCACTTGTGTATACTCAACTGAAATATATTCATTTTTATTTCATCATTTTTTAATTTTTTTTTTACAAAACAATATTTTTCCTTTTGTTAAACAAACCTACACTAATCAGTAGAAATTTAACATTAGTTAATTCTTACAGTATTATGTCTTAATAAATTGTCATTAGAAAACACCCAAATGTAAGTTGATTATACACCCAATTGATTGAACGATTGTGAAACTGGAGCCTGGTAACTACTTGTGAACAATAGTTTTTTTGCATTAATTTAATTGTTCATCTAATTAAAAGTATTTGACAGGAGATATAACATTACAAAATTATTCTCAATATTCTTGTTTAAAATCTCTACAGAAGTATTTAAAATGATTTCAATGAACCATATTTGTTTTTTATCATCAAATATCGATTTTGAAAAAGCAGCATGGTATAAATTGTTCTTATTAATTTTCGTTAAACCTTTATGAAATAAAGGATTTTATACAATTAGACATTTGAATTGTTCATCGAATTGCAAGTATTTGGCAGAATGATATAACATTACAAAATCATTCTCAATTCTCTTGTATAAATTCTCGACAGAAGTATTTTAAATTATTCTAATGAACAATTTTTTGTGATTTATCATAAAATATCGATTATGAAAATGCAGAAGTTCTCATTAATTTTCGTTAAACGTTCATCGAAGAAAATATTAATTTTAAGGTAAACTTTGAAGAATATTTTTTAAAATTTTCTTTTACTTTGATCTTACTTTTTTTTTAAAGGAATACCAACAGACGGACCAAAGCTTATAAAAGAATGGACACATGTAAACCAATTACTTTTCTGCGTCCTTACAGTTTTTGCTAGTGCAGGGATACTATTTTGTGCCTTTCTTCTGGCTGTGAATATTATTTATCGCGACAGGAAGTCAGTATTAAAGTTTATATAGATTACATTTGGGTTCTTTAGCAATACTTTTACCTTAAAGGGTACCTGTAACCAAAATGTTTTCAACATAATTGTTTTATGTATTATGTAAATATCACAATATTGAAAAGCGCATCAAAGTTGGTGACAAAATAAAAAAGTTATAGCGGTTTGAAAGCCACATTTACTAACTTTACCTTGATCGCAAAGTAAACGCCTTGTTTTGAGATATAAATGTTTGACGTCAGTACTATCCAAACCGTGACTTTTGAACCCAGTCCGAAAGATTCTCATGAAACTTGCAACGATCGGGGGACCCATGTGTGATGGCAGGTTTCTCTATATGTTTATATAGGAGAACAAAGGGTGCAAAAATGATCGCAACCAATCAGAGATCTGACATGCCTGGCAGCAAGTACTATCCAAACCGTGACTTTTGAACCCAGTCCGAAAGATTCTCATGAAACTTGCAACGATCGGGGGACCCATGTGTGATGGCAGGTTTCTCTATATGTTTATATAGGAGAACAAAGGGTGCAAAAATGATCGCAACCAATCAGAGATCTGACATGCCTGGCAGCAAGTACTATCCAAACCGTGACTTTTGAACCCAGTCCGAAAGATTCTCATGATACTTGCAACGATCGGGGGACCCATGTGTGATGGCAGGTTTCTCTATATGTTTATATAGGAGAACAAAGGGTGCAAAAATGATCGCAACCAATCAGAGATCTGACATGCCTGGCAGCAAGTACTATCCAAACCGTGACTTTTGAACCCAGTCCGAAAGATTCTCATGATACTTGCAACGATCGGGGGACCCATGTGTGATGGCAGGTTTCTCTATATGTTTATATAGGAGAACAAAGGGTGCAAAAATGATCGCAACCAATCAGAGATCTGACATGCCTGGCAGCAAGTACTATCCAAACCGTGACTTTTGAACCCAGTCCGAAAGATTCTCATGAAACTTGCAACGATCGGGGGACCCATGTGTGATGGCAGGTTTCTCTATATGTTTATATAGGAGAACAAAGGGTGAAAAAATGATCGCAACCAATCAGAGATCTGACATGCCTGGCAGCAAGTACTATCCAAACCGTGACTTTTGAACCCAGTCCGAAAGATTCTCATGAAACTTGCAACGATCGGGGGACCCATGTGTGATGGCAGGTTTCCCTATATGTTTATATAGGAGAACAAAGGGTGCAAAAATGATCGCAACCAATCAGAGATCTGACATGCCTGGCAGCAAGTACTATCCAAACCGTGACTTTTGAACCCAGTCCGAAAGATTCTCATGAAACTTGCAACGATCGGGGGACCCATGTGTGATGGCAGGTTTCTCTATATGTTTATATAGGAGAACAAAGGGTGCAAAAATGATCGCAACCAATCAGAGATCTGACATGCCTGGCAGCAAGTACTATCCAAACCGTGACTTTTGAACCCAGTCCGAAAGATTCTCATGAAACTTGCAACGATCAGGGGGACCCATGTGTGATGGCAGGTTTCTCTATATGATTATATAGGAGAACAAAGGGTGCAAAAATGACGTGGCAGTATTAGAAATAGTATCTAACATAATAGACAATAGTTAAAGATTATGATATATCGACGTATGTAGAAGAAAGTACTGGCTTTGACATGAACCTAATCATATCAAAAGGTTCGTCATTATTTGAGAAAGCAGTAGACATCTTAAAAGTGATGAATTCGGACTATATTCATATTTATTCGAAAGGTTTGATGAACATGTTGAATCGATTCCCGACCTACCCGAGAATTGTGGTTGCATTTGGCTGCATAGCTGTTGAAAAATACGCGACGAGTATTAACTTATTAACACGAAAATTGATTATTTTATCGTTGGCGTTTTACAAAAAAGAACTATTTTATTAAGTCGGACTGGACAGACTCGAGAAATGCGATTGGTTGCATTGCTATAACAAGAAATACGGGTTACTTGTCAAATACACGAAAATTAATTGTCTTGTCAAAATTTTAAAATGAATTAAATATCAAGTCAGACTGGACAGAATACTGGCTGAATATTATTGAACTTATTGTGGCTTTAATAAATACATAAAAATTCAATCGCCTATGCTCTTTTTCCAATGTTTATACAGAGTTAGAATTAAATTACCGTGATGTAAAAAACTTCTAACTAATCTGGCGACATTACATTTTCCTCTCTAATTGGAAGATGTTCAGACAATAAAAGTTCGAACGTAGTTCTTTTCAACTGTCTGACGACTAATTAATGCTGGGGTAATTAAAACGAACAACACCAGGATATTCCATCTCGATTTTTTTGCACAAAAATATTCCAATTGCTTAAAACTAAATGACACGGATTTTAGAATGAGACCACATTTTAAAAAACGAGATAATAATGACAATAATAATAATAATAATTTTTTGCAAATGAAAGGATGGATTTGTTTATATAGAATAAAGAATTCAACAATACACAGCTAAATGTATGCCCAAAGAAAAGTGAAAACTAAAATCTAATAAAAACAAATGCTGTAAGTAGATCAATAAACATGTTTTAAAAAGGCTAATGCTGTTGTCAGTTTTCAATTTGCCAAAAAGTTATATTTTATTATTATTATTATAATTATTTACATGAAAACTAAGGAAAATTTTTCTTTTTCTTCCCTTTTAAGATTTAAAAATGAAATGTCCATTTTTTCCGAAGTGAAATCTTTATATTGTATATGACAAATAACGTTTACCAAATAAAAATATTTTACTTTACTCGAACTTTAAATTATATTATTGTATCAACAGGCAAATCAATTTTTAAAATTATAAGTGACATCCTGTTAATTACAGGTGTAGGTCTGAATCTAAGGAATAAACAAAAGAAATAAAAATCTTTATTATCGGTACATGTCAAACGGATATTTCAATTCATCAGATAATTTTATCGTAAAAAAATCATAGAATGTTAAACTACGACTTATTTTAGTAGTTGGTAAATAATATTCTGTGGAAGTATGTTACTAGTATGACGTTACTACACGGGAGTCTTGATATCGACCTTTTTGATTCTGATTTCTGGAGATGTATTAGAATTTCACCGATATCGTCTTTATTTTGGAATGTAATTTTATGGAGTTTTCGCCATATTACAGTATGAAATTAAAAAAAGTCAAAACTGAAAATCGTTACAGGTACCTTTTAATGTTTACTCAAGTACATGTTCTGAATTCAGAATTTTTAAAAAAGTACTTAATCTGGGTTATTTTTATTTGTTTCTTTTCTCTTAATATTGGTTACTTGCTTTTTGCTATTTTTTTTTTACATTTGCTGATGCAAAGTAAATGTTTTACTTAGATATCTCTTCCTCTATGACCACTGCGGTCGCTCAGTTGATAGAGTGCTCGCTTCGTTAGTGGGAGGTCGCGGGTCTGACCCAAGACTTAAAAGTGATAATTGGCTGTTCATTCGCCAAGCAATCGGCATTACGAAATGAAAGTCACGGTTCTTTCGGAAGGGAACTAAAAATAAACAAGGTCTCGTGTCACGGAAGGGCTGGCACGATAAATAACCTTGCTGTACAATGCCATCGGCGCAACGCACAGGCAAAATTTCTGCACTTTCGTCAATAACTGCCGACGTCTCGATAAAAGTGAAATATTCTTTACTGGGACATTAAACACTATTACTCAACTCTCAACTCTTTCCTCTATGTAAATGTTATATGCGATAAGAAAACTTAGTCTCTAAGCAAAGCTACTTGGAAATAAATTCTACGCAAACATACGGAGAACAGTACAGATATCCTTTGTACTTTAAATATTATATCGATTTGGAATATCGCAAAAGTATTTATTATGCTCATTAACATACGGAAATTGTCCCGATGAGATTCTTTGACCTTTTCAATTTAAATTATAACTGTTTAGGATATTGTATTTATAATAAACCACAAACATACCAGTCAATGTCTAAATCACAATTCAGTAACACACGTGAACTTTTATCAATGAAATAAGGCCGGGTGCTACGGAAGGATAAACACCTCATGTCTAGCTAAGTAAAAATTTACAAAATTGTATACGTAGTAATTCCCAAAAGGTTAGTTTGTTTCTCGAAAGTTCATTTTTAAGGGAAGATAACCTTTGCTTAAGATTACAAACGTTCCTAAACTCGGGAGACCTTACGATCGGGATGGGTTTTTTTCTGCTACTTGTATGCATTGTTTCTTTTCTTATATTCATAATATTACTCTAATTTTTGTATTGTTTCAATTTGATTTACGTCACTTATTTGACAATGGTTTTTGAGGGACACATAAATTTTAAAAAAAACTTACCATATACTTTTATTATCTGTTCATTTACTAAGTTTAGTAAAAGGAATTCGATAAATTTAATGATCGGATAAGAAAGCAAATACCTATCATCGCCTAAGTTTGAATCCTTATCGAGTTTATCAAAGTGTGAGGAAGTATTCCGTTTGCTTGTTAAAGCTTGGTGTTTTTACCAAGTAAAAATGTCATTAAATTATCATATCTTAACACATTTTTATTTATCATTTTCAGGCTTTTGAAAATGTCAAGTCCTAACATTAATTACCTTATTATTGCTGGAAGTTTTATACTGTATGTAGCAGCCATTTTGCTAGGTATACATGAAAACGATCCACCAGAATTTGAAGTCAAATATAACACTTTGGCTAACATATGTATAGTAAGTAAGAAAGATATAAATAAACAAAACGACTTGTAAGTCACGTGATGAAAGTAGGGTGAATTCGCAATTACTTGAAGCAAAATGCGTGATTAGTTATTAGATAGCAATTCTACTGAGGTAACCTACTACAAAAGCTTGGTTTTCTTGCGTCATTTCGGGTACGTGTTTATATCAGGATAAAAAACAAACATTAACGAAAAGACTTACGATTATGTTACATATAAATAAAACGCAAACATACCAGTCCTTGTCCAAATCACAATCCCAACAAACAAAGTGAAAACTTTGAAAGCTGGCAATTTTGGTTATACACGTCAACTTCAATCTAATATAATTCTACCACTTTGATATAATTGCAATCTGTGTTTACTTTCGTTATTCATGTTTCTTTAAAACTTTTGTGTAGTCGGTCGGTTGCATTAAAAATTAAAATATTATGGTACCTTTTGAAATAACTAGTATTACTATTATTTTTAAATATTTTGTTGACTTTTATAATTTATGCTTGTTTAATTTTAGATACGACTTTGGCTTTTGACTTTGGCTTTTACTGCAAGTTTTGGCTCTATAACTGCTAAGGCGTGGCGCATTTACAGAATCGCAACAAATGCTAAAATGAAGAAAACGGTATGTTATCTTGCAATCTTTGTTTATTGCTAGATATAGAATTCCAAACAGCAGTGAATTATTTGCTGCCGAAGATTGGTTAGATAATTTTGTTTCAATCTTTCGACTTTTATCGTTTTTAAAACGATTTTTAAACAATTTTTAAATAGTTTAAAATAAATTGTTTTTTACGTGTAAGGACTTCATAAATGAAATAAATTGTGCCATAAAATCGCATCGTGTCAAATCTCAATTTGAAATTTGTTGCAAGACGCTAACCGTTTTCTCAATAAAAGCGAGATACTCTCGTCTTGTACGCGGAACACTATAAATTTAATCAAATCGTCTAGTTTAAATACAGGTGAATGTCAGGTTTGCCAATCGAGCCAGCACAGTTCCTTCCATCTCTAGTTATGTTAAAATGTTTTATATCTTTCGGTTTATTCCTCATAATACATAAAGCTTACAGATATGCAATCAAATTTCAAATATTTTTAATTTAGACGTAAGAAAACTACTAAAGATATTTTTAACAGAAGCGGAAAAAAACAAAAAAAATAATATAATAATAAAACAAATATACCAGTCCTTGTCCAAACCACAATCCAAAAAAAAAAAAACAAAAAACAAAAAAAAAAACAAAGTAAAAACTTTGAAAGCTGGCAAAATTAGTTATACACGTAAACTTCCATCAAGGAAGTGAGGCCGGGTGCTCCGGAAGAGTAAGCTTCTCCTGTCTAGCTAGCTACACCCGTCACGTGCAAGTACCACATAAGCAATTAATATATATAACAAAAATACCTGTTAAATTCTGATATGTCATATGTGTACATTTCGGAACATCATTCCTCATCAGTGACACTAGGGGCACTAAGTCTTATACGTGATTATTTATAATATATAGGAGCGTTTGTTACCATCTTGATTCATCATAATCAGAAAGTTTTTTGTAAAGCGCCCTCAAGCGTTGTTTCTGTTTTTCTTTAGGTTATAAAAGACATCCAGCTATTCATGATTGTTGGTGTGTTGATTTTGATAGATTTATTCATTCTTATCGTCTGGGTTGTAGTTGATCCGATGACGTATAGCGTGACAGCTTTTGACAAAAAGGTATATGTTTGCTTTTATTAGTTGTATGCATAATCTGTATAAAAAAAAAAAGAAAAAAAATAAATTTTGAAAACTGGTAAATTTAATTATAAAAGTGAACTGGCATCAAGAAAGTGAGGCATGGTGTTATCATAACAGATGATAATTCAAGTTTAAAGCTTCAAAGTTAGTGGAAGATGACATTTACTGCAGGAAAATTTGTATCCAAAATTATTGACTTGTCATTTCTGTCATTTGTCCATGCATTATGGTTTATAAATTATAAATTTGGCTAGTCAGAAGTCAAATAATGTTTATCAAACAATCTTCAATTAACTTGAACCAAATAAAAACGTAAGTTTATTAATTAGTTTAATGAGACCAACTCTAAGATCTAAAACATTTTGACAAGTACATATATAATATAAAAAAGATATAAAGTGCTAAGACCAATAAGGCTTTTGCTTTATAAACTCATTTGAATGAGCGTCAAAATTAATAATCTAGGTTGAACCTGTAGTTCTCTCAGTTATCGAATAATGGAAAAATCCTAAAAAAAAAAACAGTAAAAATAACTTATCTTTTTATAAATATTTCTTTCATGACTATTCCAAGACTTTGACCTTTCTAAAATTTTTAACGATACTAACGTTCGAGAGGTGAAAAGCGGTTTTTTTTAGGTCACTCTTTGTTGTTAAGAATTTGTTTCTTTTCAAACTTTATTCCCATTAAAGTAACGTGGGTTGTCTCGCTTGTAATGATATCCGATAATTCAAGACCATTTCTTATTAATACAAATTAAAATAAAAGAAATATTGTGTGTTAAATAAATAAAAAGGCTCTATAAAATCACGAGTTTAAAATATGACAAACCGCAAAAAGTTTAAAAGAACATTTATGATTAAAAATCGTTCTTTTTGAGCGAAACAAGTCAAAGCTGTTTGTTCTAAAACTTTTCATAAATGCAGTAAATTAACAATTGATATCCTGCAATACTAATTATTGATATATATATATATATATATATTGACAGCCTTCCGGAGAGGATTCGTTTATACAGCCCTATATAATGACATGCAGTTCCAGAAGCATGTATTGGTTTATTGGGTTATATACCTATAAAGGGATTTTAATGTTATACGGAGCCATGGTTGCCTGGGAGACGAGAAAAATCAAAATAACACTTTTGAATGATGCTAAATCTATTGCTATTACCATTTACACCGTAACTGTTTTGTCCGGTATTGCAGTTCCAGTCTGTTACGTGATTGAAAAGGAAATAGATTTTACTTATGGTGTAACAGCTTCATTCCTAATATTTGGAACAACGATAATGTTAGCGTTTTCTTTTATACCAAAGGTATTGTTTTGTTTATATTAAAAAGATTTTATTTAAGATAATAGTTATTAACTTTAAAATTTAACAGAAGATTTTTAATTACGTTAAAGCTGAAATATATATATATATATATATATTTGATGAAAAACACATGATCAAGAATTTGTTTTGCTTGATATCGAATTCTAAGGGGTAAGTTTTTTTCAATTGTAAAAGTTTTGCATGCTTTTGTTTAATGAAATAAATTCTGGAATCATCTTATATTAGTTAAACACAACCATACATGTTGATAACCATACAATAACTGGTAAAACAAAAACTATTACAAGGGACATAAAACATTTAAATAAGTATTTGATCATTTCTCATTATTCCATATAAATCTATCATTCTTTTAAGTGCGTTAACTGCCATCCTGGAAGAGAGGCCGGAAGAACAAACACATAGAGCGTCAAATATATCCAGAATAAGTTTTAAAAAAATGTGAAAATTTTATTTTTTATAATGTGACGCGTCAAACTAAATTCAACGTTTTTGTTATTGTGATGTTCTTGGACAAAAATGACGTAAAAGTTTATAAATATCTACTGTATAAAACATTTGTTAAAATAATTCTGGACGTCGTTTATCTGAGTTCATTATTGCTTACGTACAAACTTGTTATTATTTAAGGTACAAACAGTGTTATCTACAAGTGTTGCGGATGAAAATGTTATGATATCAAATATGAATGCCTCTGGTTCAAAAACGGCGGACAATGAGACACGAATTGATATAACAATAGCCTTAAAACGTCAAATAGAACAGGTAAGAGAAAGTATGTTGTTCACAGTATTTTAATGGTATTTTAAAAATGCTAAAAATGGTAGAAAATAAACTTGCAAAAATCAATGTTCTTGAAATAGAGAAAACAATTTGCCCATTTAAACATTTTATTGAAACCAATAAAAAAAGGATGACTTGTAAATTGTTAATCGAAGTTCTCGAATAGGTGTTAGGAATTTATAAAAAGTGTTCCCAATTGTAATTTTCTCTTTTTTAAATCGCAACATTTTTTTTATTTCTTTGGCTGTAATGAAGTTTAGTTAAAGTTTCCTTTTATATGCAATATATTTGAAATTATTATATTCTATGTTGAAAATTTTGGTACTCTAATCTTTACCTTTCTAGTTATAAATAAACAGCTGCGCCTGAAGCGCACGATACGCCCGTCAGATATTTAGACTTCTTTTTTAATGTCTTAAACAACTTGACATTTAGCTGAAACATATTTTTTTAAAACAAAAGTAGCAAATTTATTTCTCAATGTTTATTCACAAACCTTTTTGATTATAGGACAAATATAACACAAAAGTTTCATAAAAAAAAAGTTCAAATGATTTCTGAGTTACAACATGCAAAAAAATGCCTAAAATTTGACAATTAAAGGCCAATAACTCTACAACAAGAAAACATACGAATCTCAAAAATAAAAGGGAGCTCTCTGCCATGGATACCAATATAACACAAAAGTTTCATTCAAATTGTTCAAAGCATTTTTTAAGTTATTATACAACATGCAAAAAAAATGTCTAAAATATGACAATTTAAGTCCCATAACTCCGCAGTGACAAAAAAAGGAATCTCAAAAATAAAAGGGAGCTCTCTGCCATGGATACCAATATAACACAAAAGTTTCATTCAAACTGTTCAAAGCATTTTTGAGTTATTGTACAACATGCAAAAAAAATGTCTAAAATTTGACAATAAAGGCCAATAACTACTCCGCAACGAGAAAACATACGAATCTCAAAAACGAAAGGGAGCTTTCTGCCTTAGATACAAACATTTCAAAAATTGCTCAAAGCATTCTTTAGTTAGTGTACGACGTGTGGACATACGGACGGACGGACTGCGCCATACCATAATACATCCCGTCATAGACGGGCGTATAAAAACTTATATACAGTAGATCTTCGACAACTCGAATGTGCGTGGGTCGAGTTTTTGGATGCTCAAATTGTGGAAGTTGTTACTTTTCCGTTGTCGTCGTTGGTGGCAGCGTGTCAAAATGTGAACGTTTATGTTAAAGGAATGTATTTTCTACTCGATCTAAAAATTACCAGGCAAGACATATAAAACCGTGGAATTCTTGTTATTTTATTTGACACAGAACATTTTATATAATTATATTACAAAAACAATGATCAAAAATACAAGACACAGAGTAAATGTATGTATGTAAAAGGATATGTGTAATACAATGATTCTTTACATTTCAGTTGGAGAATAAAATTAAAAAGCAACAACAAGAAATAAAAGACATGAAAGGCAATGCAGATGTCTAATGGATAAAGTGTTCAAAGAAATGCAAATATAACTGAAAGACTAATGTAAAAACAGTTTTGTATCTTTGTATACTTTGCTGTTAACTGATTTATTTCAAAAATGTGTAATTTTGTGCTACTTCGAAAAAATTCCATTGCACGAGTAATTTAACTCGTCTCGTTGTTTGAAGTTTCTGTTTAAGACAGGTTTGCAATATTTCATTTTGATTCGTTCGTCAGTGTCACTCCAAAGCAACGAAAAGTCAGATAGCGTGAACATGTATTACCCCATGGGTATACAGATGACTATATAAAGTCAAAAAGATATATTCGACAATTGGACATGCTTAAGTACAATGGTAACTAATCTTTTATGGCGGTTTTGCAGACAGGTTAGATGTAAATTGCGATTATTTTGTAAGTTTCCTTGGAGCTTAACTGAAGCAATTTATAATATAAGAGGAGTAAATATCATTTCTTTTTAGACTTTTAATATATACATGTATTTACTTAACTATGGGTGTAGTACAACAGTAGAGCAATGACTAAAGTAAATACTAACTACCTATTACTATATATTGTGATATTTTCATGACTTATGTAGTAGTACTGTTATGTGCTACTTTTGAATTTTTATAAAATAATAGAATTAAAAAGTAGCACGTGACAGTACTAAAGTATGATTTTTTAGTTTGTTTCTAAAAAAAGAAACAGCATATGACTTATGTAACAGATGCAGCGACCAAACCGGATCTCGAAACCGGAACCTTCCCATTACTAGTGTGACGCTTTAGTGACTGATCTATCCATCCACCGATTAAGCCCGGGCGGCTACTCTGAATCGAATTTGCCAAGTTCTACACTGGGACTAACCTGTTGATCGGTCACTTCCCAGGGTCCGGCAAGTCCCAAAATGACTTACTGAGTATAAATGGTTGGATTTTTGTTGATGATATTTCAAACGCGGAGGAAATTTTATTTCACTAATAAAAATAGAGAAAATGAAACATAACATTGTTTTATGGTTTAGTGTAAGTGTTTAAAATTAAATAATAATGAAAAGTTTTAACAAGTTCATTGAGTCATAACATAAAATGGTGTGCACAGTTTTTCATAACGTGCATTATGAATGAATGAATAAGTGAGTGAACAGGTTTTCACTTCGTCATATATGCAAAAATCAAAATATGTTTGCGATTTTACGTCATAAAACTCTTCAAGCCAATCAAACAAAATTTAAAATCGGCTTTATTCATTCAGTTATCTTTTTTTGTTGGGTTTAGAGAGTGCAATCGTAACAACCAATGGACAAAACTACATTGTAAATTATGTAAGAAACACCAAATTATATCACGTGCACCTTAATCAGTTTTTTTCTTGCTGATGATGCAGCTTACAACTTTGTTTGCAAAACAAATTTAAGACATGCTTTGTTTTGTTGCTAAAAATAAAAAATATAATAATAATAATAATAAGTAAATAAATTCTGAAATAAACAACAACAACTGCGTTTTAATGTAGTTAAATTTCGTTATTTTATTCAATTTTCAAATGATTTTAATTCACGTTTACTTGATGACAAGTTTGATATTGGAGTATATAGAGTATGTATTCACTGTCATTATGGTATGTTTATTTTAATATGAAAGCGCTGTCACACCCAGTTAAACTTTAAATAAATATACAACATACTTGAACAAAATAACAAAGAGATTATCTTTAAATTACGAGTTTCTTAAACGCAATTTAAAACTTGAGAATTTTTGTTTTCATTTTAAACAATTTTAAATTGTTCTAGTCGACCGAGATACTGAAGGAATGGGTGTAGATAATATTAAATTTACTTATTCTTGTGTTGGATAGCGGGAACAACAAGGTGTCGTGCTATCTCATTCGGTTATCTACACAATAACCGGGATAAGGACTGGCCTTCAACATGACATTAAAATGTCAATATGACATGTAGCTGTGTCTTTAGGGGTATATCAGTAACATATGTATGCATTGAAACTTCATTTATATATAATTTATGCATGGAAGATTATTGAAACATTGGTGATGGAGCGTCCGCCTCAAGAGCGTGATTTCGTGGGTTCGAACCCTGTTCGAGTCATACGTAAGACTTAAAGTTTTAAGATTATGCTTGCACGTCTAGCGCACAGCAACCACTGCGGTAGCTCAGTTGGTAGAGTGCTCACTCCGTAAGTGGAAGGTCGTTGGTTCGAACCCTGGCCGGGTCTGACCCAAGACTTGAAAGTGGGTAGTGACTGTTCTTTCGTCAAGCACTCGGCATTATGAAATGAAAGTCACGATTCTTTCGGATGGGAACTTAAAATAAACGAGGTCCCGTGTCATGGCAGGCATGGCACGATAAAGAACCTTGCTGTATAATGCCATCAGCGCAACGCACAAGCAAAATTTCTGCACTTTCGCCTATAGCTGACGACGTCTCGATATAAGTAAATATTCTTGACTGGGACGTTAAACACCAATACTCAACTCAACACTAGCGCACAGAACTAAAACGACAACGTATCGATTAGATATCCAGTGTCAGAATAAATGACTGAGGACATTTTATGTATGTATGCGGCATATTTATTCGCTGACCTAGTACCTTACCAAAAAAGTCGCAATGAATGGGCGGTATTACACGGCTAAACATTATACACATACTTGTACATCCCATGCGTATCATTGCAAAAATGATCGCAACCAATCTGCGATTTGATACGCTTGGCAGCAAGTATCATCCATGTTGTGACTGATTAACCCAGTCTGAAAGATTCTTCCAAAAGTTGCAGCGATCGGTAAACACAAGTGTTATGACAGGTGCTCTATATATAAAGTTATATAAGAGAAAATTCGGTGCAAAATTGATCGCAACCAATCTGCGATCTGACATGTTTGGCAGCAAATCAAATTCTAAATCAAAGTTTCAAAGATCGGTAGACACAACTGTTTTCTATAAAAGTTAACAACCTTGCTTTCGTCTCTAAAAGCTAAAAAGTTTCCGACAGGGAATGATTTAACCCCAAAGAGTACCAAGTCTGTGAAACAAGGATGATGAGTATCGAAATCATCAACATATGCGTTTCGTTCCTGGTTGATCTTTTAGAATAGAGAGATTTAAGAGATTTTCCATAAGTAAATAAGGAAACGCGATGTTTTATAAAGCTCCAGTGCATCGTCTTCAGAAAATAACAGTTAAAACCTTTTGTGTAATATATACCGACTCCGGAATTGGCTCATTCTTTTTTTAAATAGATATGAAAAACCAAAAAAAAAAAAAAAAAAAAAAAGAATAAATAACTACACTTAAATAAATAAATAAATAAATAAATAAATTAATTAATTAATTAATTAATGAATACATAAATGAATGAACGAATGAATGAATGAATGAATAATAACAATAATAATAATAATAATAATAATAAATAATTAAAATTATTCTAAAACAAAATAAAAAATGAAGTAATGTAAAAATAAATATATCATTCCTTTTATTTCTAGCTTTACGTTCTAGTTTCTATATACATGTCTAGTACATGTATTCCTATGCACACAAATACCTATTTCCTAAATTCTCAGAGTGATTATGTAATTTACATTAACAAATATTTCATTTTAAAAGTAAGTGACCTTTGATATTTCAAAATACACACAGTTGTATTTAAAGATTAAAATTAATTTTAAATGAAATCTATATTTATCGTGGGTGTTTTTTCAAAGACACTTAAGATGCGTATTGAAAGTAATTGTTCACGTGGTATATAAAGAATGAATTATGTTACGCTCTAAAAAAACTCTTAAGGTTGTACATTTTAGTAGGTCCTATTCATGCAGTGTAAAAGCGGCCTGTACATTTCCCTAGGTTCATGCGACCAGTGTAAGCTGCTTGTACATTTGACTAGGTTCTACTCAACCAGTGTAAGTTGCTTGTACATTTAACTAGGTTCTACTCAACCAGTGTAAGCTGCTTGTACATTTGACTAGGTTCTACTCAACCAGTGTAAGTTGCTTGTACATTTAACAAGGTTCTACTCAACCAGTGTAAGCTGCTTGTACATTTCACTAGGTTCTACTCAACCAGTGTAAGTTGCTTTTACATTTCACTAGGTTCTACTCAACCAGTGTAAGCTGCCTGTACATTTCACTAGGTTCTACTCAACCAGTGTAAGCTGCCTGTACATTTCACTAGGTTCTACTCAACCAGTGTAAGCTGGTTGTACATTTCACTAGGTTCTACTCAACCAGTGTAAGCTAGTTGTACATATCACTAGGTTCTACTCAAACAGTGTAAGCTAGTTGTACATATCACTAGGTTCTACTCAAACAGTGTAAGCTGGTTGTATATTTCACTAGGTCCTATTTAGACAGTGTAAGCGGTTGGTACACTTCACTAGGTTCTACTCAACCAGTGTAAACTGCCTGTACATTTAACTAGGTTCTACTCAACCAGTGTAAGTTGCTTGTACATTTAACTAGGTTCTACTCAACCAGTGTAAGCTGCTTGTACATTTCACTAGGTTCTACTCAACCAGTGTAAGTTGCTTTTACATTTCACTAGGTTCTACTCAACCAGTGTAAGCTGCCTGTACATTTAACTAGGTTCTACTCAACCAGTGTAAGCTGCCTGTACATTTCACTAGGTTCTACTCAACCAGTGTAAACTGCTTTTACATTTCACTAGGTTCTACTCAACCAGTGTAAGTTGCTTTTACATTTCACTAGGTTCTACTCAACCAGTGTAAACTGCCTGTACATTTGACTAGGTTCTACTCAACCAGTGTAAACTGCTTTTACATTTCACTAGGTTCTACTCAACCAGTGTAAACTGCTTGTACATTTCACTAGGTTCTACTCAACCAGTGTAAGTTGCTTGTACATTTAACTAGGTTCTACTCAACCAGTGTAAGCTGCTTGTACATTTGACTAGGTTCTACTCAACCAGTGTAAGTTGCTTGTACATTTAACTAGGTTCTACTCAACCAGTGTAAGCTGCTTGTACATTTCACTAGGTTCTACTCAACCAGTGTAAGTTGCTTTTACATTTCACTAGGTTCTACTCAACCAGTGTAAGTTGCTTTTACATTTCACTAGGTTCTACTCAACCAGTGTAAACTGCCTGTACATTTAACTAGGTTCTACTCAACCAGTGTAAGCTGCCTGTACATTTCACTAGGTTCTACTCAACCAGTGTAAACTGCTTTTACATTTCTCTAGGTTTCAACCAGTGTAAGCTGATTGTACATTTCACTAGGTTTCAACCAGTGTAAGCTGATTGTACATTTTACTACGTCCTGTTTAGCCAGTGTAAGCGGTTGGTACATTTCACTAGGTTCTGCTCAACCAGTATAAGTTGTTTGTAGATTTCACTAGATCCTATTCGACCATTGTAGTTGGAGGTTAAAAATTTCATTTGGTTCAATTCGACCTGTGTAAGCTGGTCGTTAATTTCAGTGTAAACGGGTCGTACATTTAACTTAGCAGTGTACAACATTTGGTGTGTAAAACTTCATTCCATAACTTCACTCCATCGTTAGGAATAAGAGTGTAAAGTTCAATATGTATATAGTTTATTTTCCTCTTGACTGGGTCGCCCGGTGCCTTGGAACTAAAATGCATCTCTGCAGCATTCTGTCTCGGTAAACATTTTAACTTAATGTCGCCCAGAGTGAGCGCAATTACAAGGCAGACCATGATACTCAAGCATACCCGAACTTGTACTTCGATTAATCGCCAAAGATAAAAATCTTGCTCTTGTTGCAAAAACCTAACAATTGCTGATGCGACGACACTGCAACCAACCAACCAATCAAAGACAGTTTTACAATAAAACGAATTTAAAACAAGAGACCAAGGTAAAAGAGTGAGTTGAGAAATGGTGTTTAACGTCCGGGACAAGAATATTTCACTTATTTCGAGACGTCGCCATTAATAGGCGAAAGTGCAGAAATTTTGCCTGTGCGTTGCGCTGATGGCATTATACAGCAGGGTTCTTTATCGTGCTACGCCTAGAGTGACACAGGACCTCGTTTATTTTAAGTTCCCATCCCAAAAACCGGGCCTTTTAATTTCGTAATGCCCGAGTGCTTGGCGAAAGAACAGTCACTACCCACTTTCAAGTCTTGGGTTAGACCCAGTCGGGATTCGAACCCACGACTTCCAACTTACGAAGCGAGCACTCTATCAACTGAGCTACCGCAGAAGTTTATCAAGGTAAGAGAAATGTCATAACTAGACAAAATTAATTTTCATCATAATTTTCCAAGTCTGGTTGTTTGCAGCATAGTTTCCTTTTTATTAAATGAAAATTTGAAAAAAATCGTCATAGGATGATTTTTTAAATCTCGAAATTAGATGTAATTACACATGCGTTTGATATAAACACAAAACACATGTTAATTACAAACTTGTCAGGGCATTTGAGTGGAGGATTGGAGTAATGGTATTTTACGCCCCTGTCAAGATTCTATCACTTATTTCGAGGCAGTCAGTTCTTGGATGGTGGAGGACACCGGAGTGTCCAGAGAAAACCGCCGACCTTCGGCAAGTGAACTGAAAAAACTTTCTCACACTGGGATTTTTCCCAAGTTGGATTCGAACTCAGGTGATGTGAGGCGCTATGATCCGTAAGCACGCGCTTTAGGCCACTCGGTCACCGAGCCCCCTAGAACATTTGACATTTAAAAATCGAACCGTAATGTGAAAAAAATTGTTGTTGTCACGTAAAATAACTATTCAAAACAAATTATCAAAAAAAAAGATATTTTTATTTTCTCTATAAAAATTTACAGATTTACAAAATAAACTCATAGTCGGACTCGACTGTTCACTCGAAGTATACTGAGAGTGATACCTAAATAGATGCGTGCGCATCAAATCAATTAATACGTCATAGCCAGAACCTTTCAATAAAAATTTAAAGCACCCGTCTGCACATTGGCCCGGGGCCACATGTAGACGTTAAACTTCAGCAATCTGCTGGTTCGGGACAGAAATTCGAGTCTACTTATAGACAATAAATAAAGTTCTCCTTAGAGATAGATAAGTGTTTGTCACAACAACACATACTGACATATGCATTCTGAACAAATACAATGTTTTGAATTGGACTCAATTCAGATTTGTGTCATGTGCAGAATTTTGAATTTTTACGAAAAGAAATGTTAAAAAATTCAGTATTAATTACCATGTGCAGTATTCTAAATATTTCTCATGACAAAAATTCAAAATTCTGCACATCATATTTGTATCCCGAAATAACTTCGGTAAAATTAAAAAAAAACAAAAACTATTAATTCTTTCAACTACAAAGATATAGACAGCTCTACTCATACAGAATTCTTATAATGTGTCATTATTTTAGTCATGAAATGTGCTGTAAAACTTGATTTTTAAGTCTGGTTTGTTTGGTTAAGTGCATCATGACCGTTACTATAGTTGAAAAAAGCTATAAAAATAGCTAATTTTAATCCCCGCGAATATTGGTGATTTTACAGTATGTATGAAACTTAAAGTACTCTCAAACCATAGGAAGAGAAATTTTCTCCAAATTTATAGGGAATTCACGAAAAGCACGAAAGTTTGTTAAAACAACTACTTAAAACCACAAATATTCGTGGGGGATTAAATTTCGTTATTTTCGTGGGTTACTGAAAACCACGAAATTAAATGTCATTGAAAATTTTTAATTTTCATTGCCCTCAATGGGATTTATTTTCACAAAAACTGAATTCCACGAAAATTTCTACCAATAGAATTTTTTAAAAATGCAAAACCACGAAATTTTAACCCAACGAATATTAATGATTCTACAGTAATTGGTTGAAGCAATGATAGTATAAGGAATATTTGAGGTACTGCAAATACTTTTACTTTTTATACTTTTAGTAGTACTATAGGCGAAATTTTGAATTTTTATGAAATAAATCATTTTAAAAATTCGCCTTTAACAACTTCGAATATAGTATTTTATATAAAAAAATATAAAAATTTCGCTACAGACAGTACTAGTAATCTGCTAGAAAATTCATCTTTCATCTTCTTATTTATAATCAAAAATTTATAACAAATATGTCATGAATAAAATCCGTGAAGATAAATTCAATCAAATTTTAAGTAATTTCACTACCATCTGGAATGAGATCTACATTGGTTTCTGTTCGTCTAATCCGTTCTTCATTTTTCTTGTGTTTAATATTCTTTTTATTCCGGTTGCTTTTTCTCTTCACGATTTGGTTCTTCTTCTTTGTTGTTGCTATCATTGCACGACTTTTTATTTCGGCCTAAACAAAAATAAGTTCCAAATACAATTTAGAAATCATTTTAAATATAGCCTGAAAAGAAAAACAATTTCCGAATACATTTTGAAAAAGGAATTTCTAATACATTTATAAAGAATAAAAAAATGCATGTTATTTATTTCTTTTTAATTAAAAAAAGAAAAAAACAAAAAACAAAAAAATTTCAAAAAATGAAAAAGGAAATGTATTTTTTCTTCTTTTTTGTTAAAATGCTTATAAATGTGTGTGTGTGTGTGTGTGTGTGTGTGTGTGTGTGTGTGTGTGTGTGAGAGAGAGAGAGAGAGAGAGAGAGAGAGAGAGAGAGAGAGAGAGAGAGAGAGAGAGTTGTTTATTGATCTCGACATATGGTTGTAACAAGAGAAGCCTTCACTAAGCACATTTTGTCATACTAAAATATGTGTATCGGATGATTTATAGATAAATAAATATTTAATATAGTTCGATGTTATTATATTGTCCTTTTATTTAGTCGGGCCAGTGATCGACATGCAGCTTCCGGTTCATTACGCCTTGCACTGCGCATGCTTAAGTTCAAATTTCATTGATAAAATGTTCTTTAAGACGAGATGTTCTCGGGTCAGGAGCATTGTTATCGTATCGGAATTTCACCATAACAACAAGAACGTACATGGAGAACACTGTTCAGGGATCAAAATCTTACAGAACATATCTAGCAGAGGCGTGAAGAAAAAAGATGGTGACAAGGTCCAATTAAGGTGAAAACCTATTGAGTATTTTGATTGCGAGGATTTCGATAATTTCTTTAATAAATGTTACAAATCACATCTACAGTCAAAATTGTGTATTCGCGCTAGAAATAATGCTTTACTGAGTATATTGTATATACAATAATGTCAAAGTTGGAGATATTTTCTGTTTGTCATGTAAATAATGACGTTTTCTAGAAAACTCTAGATTTTTATTATACATACATTTGTTCGATTGGCATCACATAATATTAATATGTAATTTTCATTTAATGATAGTAAAAAGGCGCTGTATGTCTGCATGTTGTTAACTAATGAAAATTTTTTCAGTGTTATGGCGATTTTACACGAGAACAAATTTCTCGCAACTCTAAAGAAAATTTATCCCATAGATTCTTATGTGCGTTGTCAACAACACAGCTGGAAACTTTCTCCATTGCCGGTCCAAAGTTGAGAGTTTTATCACAATTCAAACGATTTTTGCCGTATCAAGTTTCATTGATTTTTTATTGCCTCTATATTGAGAAGGTTATGTGTGTAATTGTAGAGAAAATCGGATGAATGATCGCCCACCTCTTTGATTTGAATTAGAATGGTGTTATACGACCCAAAGAAAATTTTTCGACTTACATCGAGGCGGTCAAATCAGAGATGGTTGAGGAACCGGAGTGCCAAGAAAACAACTCTTATCATTGAAAAGCCAACTGACAAACTTTCTATCACATCGAATCTGAGCGTGTGGTTTCCAAACCGAGACACGGAGAGGCACTGTGATCCGCGGTGAAAAGTAAAAATCGGGTTAAAACATACCTCTAAAATACCAGTTCAACAAGTTGAATCCAAGATGGTAAAACAAGTTGAAAGTCTGTGTTGCAATAAGAACCCCGTAGCCTATAGCTTGACCAGTATTAAAACACACAAGTCCGCCAACAATTAGGACTATGGTCAGTGATAATACCAGTATCGTAATAATGATGAAATAGAACCACCACACGTTGAAATATTCCTCTGAAAAACAAAAAAACCCATTATATTATCTATCTATCTATCTATCTATCTATCTCAGTTCTGGTTGTCAGTCTATATTGTAATACTCAGTCCTTGGTACCAGTCTTTTATAAGTGCTCAGTTCGAGGTGTTTAACGTCGCATCACCATTTTAGCTATTCGCGACAAGAGCAATGTTTATAATCTATGAATTAATCTAAGATCACGTTGGTGTATTCATGTGTGATATGTGGATGTGTTTTATGGCCGCCATGTATTAGTGCACACTCAGGCGACTTTTTGATAAGGTGCTAGCTCACCAATTAAGTAAGCCGCAGACAAGCAAACCCCTCTTCTAGCTACATTATCCTGATACCGAATCAACCAGTCGAGCCAGGGGAGGAAGAGGTATCTCAAAATTCCAAAGTCTCATAAACTAAACAGCAGGAATTCGAATCCACGACCTCCAGCTTCGAATATCTGACGCTCCTCAACCGAGAATCCGAGGCGGTCAATTTCTAAAGAGGCGCTCAGTATTGGCAGAGATGTTCAGTTCCGGTACAGTGAGAGGAAACCGAAATACCTTGACAAACATATCGATCCTCGTTAAACAAGTGTTTAAAAATTTTTACTTACTTATGTGAGCCGATGTTATCTTTTTGCTACATAAGACGCATAATCCGGCAATTAGGACAAAAGCGATTGAAATTCCAACGATACCCATAAGCCATCCACACAACATCATTCCGATGTTAAATCCGATATCGCAACCTAAAATTAAAATCAGAATGATAATTATATCAACCATCC
This sequence comes from Tegillarca granosa, assembly GCA_029721355.1. Taxonomy (NCBI): domain Eukaryota; kingdom Metazoa; phylum Mollusca; class Bivalvia; order Arcoida; family Arcidae; genus Tegillarca; species Tegillarca granosa. The sequence continues at coordinate 16,274,004 of CM056611.1, read as the reverse complement.
ACACAACATCATACCAATGTTAAATCCGATATCACAACCTAGAATGAAAATCACAATAATAATTGCACCCAGCTGATTTGTGTACGGTTAAGGGGGTGAAGTGGAGTAGAACAATGGTGCTTCACGTCACAATCAAGTATTCTTTTTAATTTTTATATTTTAGAAGGAAGAGTAGGATATTGTAAGAGATGACGAAGAATTGTAAATAAAATCTGTTATTCCTACCTTAATTTGAAATAAATCACTCACCTTACGTTGAAATAAATTCCCCACCTTGAGTTGTAATTACTTTCCCACCTTGAGTTGAAATAACTTCCCCACATTAAGTTGTAAAAACTTCCCCAACTTGAGTTGTTATAACTTCTCCACCTTGACTGTAATAAATTTCCCATCTTGAGTTGTAATAAATTCCCCACCTTGAGTTTGGATAAATACCCCCTTGAGTTGTAATAAATTTCTGACCCCGAGTTGTAATAAATTTCTAACCTTGAGTTGTTATAACTTTCCGACCCCGAGTTGTAATAAATTTCCAACCTTGAGGTGTAATAACTTCCCTATCTTGAGTTGTAATAAATTTCTCACCTCAAGCTAAGTGTAATAAATTCCCACCTTGAATTGTAATAAATGTCCCCATCTTGAGTTGTAATAAATTCCCCACCTTAAGTGAAATAAATTCCCCATACTGAGTTGTAATAAATTCCCACCTTAAGTGTAATAAATTCCCCACCTTAAGTGTAATAAATTCCCCACCTCAAGTGTAATAAATTCCCACTTCGAGTTGTAATAAATGTCCCCATCTTGAGTTGTAATAAAGTCCCCACCTTAAGTGAAATAAATTCTCCATACTGAGTTGTAATAAATTCCCACCTTAAGTGTAATAAATTTCCCACCTTAAGTGTAATAAATTCCCCACCTCAAGTGTAATAAATTCCCACTTCGAGTTGTAATAAATGTCCCCATCTTGAGTTGTAATAAATTCCCCAACTTAAGTGAAATAAATTCCCCATACTGAGTTGTAATAAATTCCCACCTTAAGTGTAATAAATTCCCCACCTCAAGTGTAATAAATTCCCCACCTCAAGTGTAATAAATTCCCACTTCGAGTTGAAATAACTCCCCCATCTTGAGTTGAAATAACTCCCCCATCTTGAGTTGTAATAACTCCCCCATCTTGAGTTGTAATAAATTCCCCATCTTGAGTTGTAATAAATTCCCCACCTCAAGTGTAATAAATTCCCCACCTCAAGTGTAATAAATTCCCACTTCGAGTTGAAATAACTCCCCCACATTGAGTTGAAATAACTCCCCCATCTTGAGTTGTAATAACTCCCCCATCTTGAGTTGTAATAAATTCCCCATCTTGAGTTGTAATAAATTCCCCACCTCAAGTGTAATAAATTCCCACCTTGAGTTGTAATTACTTCCCTACCTTGAGTTGAAATAACTCCCCCACATTGAGTTGAAATAACTTCCCCAACTTGAGTTGTTATAACTTCTCCACCTTGACTGTAATAAATTCTCCATCTGGGGTTGTAATAAATTCCCCACCTTAAGTTTTTATAAATTTCCAACCTTGAGGTGTAATAACTTCCACATCTTGAGTTGTAATAAATTCCTCACCTCAAGTGTAATAAATTCCCACCTTGATTGTAATAAATTCCAAATCTTGAGTTGTGATAAATTCCCCACCTCAAGTGTAATAAATGCCCCACCTTGAGTCGTAAAAAATTTCTAACCTTGAGTTGCATAAAATTTTCAATTCCTCGAGTTTTAATGCATTTCCCTTGATAAAATTGTTGTAATAATTTTTTTGAATAAAATAAAAAACAAATGCATACTTTAACGTCTTCTAAAACATTTTGGTGTATATCTGTAGCATTGTTATATTTGTATCGAAACCATCAGTTATTGCATGTGGGCAATCAAAATTATTTCAGTTACAAAAAAAGGCATCACCAGACCAGATGAGGTGAGTATGTTGTTTGTGTTGTTTAACGTCACATCAGGAACTTTTCGGCTATTCGCTACTAAAGCCTGGTTATTACCACATCCTCAGTGATCTCCTGGTATCATTACGCTGTTCTATATAACTGCTGGGCAGAAGTTGAACTCTGAAGAGTGGAATAT
>CM056611.1:16169377-16266877 GCA_029721355.1 Tegillarca granosa | reverse complement strand
TTTACTTGTCTTCCGCCCTTTCTCTTAGTCAGCTTTCGATTACTAGTAATGGATACTATCAATCCATCTCGAGATCAGTCCATCAGCAGGTGTATATTTTAGACAATATATAGATTATGGATGGTGGGGAATCATACGTAACTGGTATCCCAGTTACAATCTCTAGTTTATTTTTATTTTTCTAATTTTTTTTAAGGCAATCAAGTTCCCCTAAGAACTGACCTCATCGATTATTACTCTGAGATATAATATGTTTGTAAGGGTAAAAGTAAGGAACAACCCCATGAGTTTCAACGTTATTTTAATGATATGGATGTTTGTATTCCGCATCGGCAAAATGATCGGATTCTCATGATTGCTACCTTAAATTCTTCTATATTAATAAGAAAAGAGATAAGTGGATATTTTTTAGCAAACATCAAAAATTCTAAAATTTCGGTTTCATATGTGACTCTTTTGTTTAAATCAGGCCATTTCTTTATCAAACAGATTACTTACTTTAAATCTAGCAGGCCTAGGTTAAGTAAACAGAATAAAAGAGATTGGACAATCTGAAAGTAGGGTTTTCCATCCCTTGTTTAATCTCCGATTTTATTACAGATAAAGATGTCCTCAGTAATGGCGAATTTTTCAAAAGCGGACAGTTGAAAATAACTTAAAAAAACTAAAGAAGCCCTTTCTAACCAATACCGCCTTGTTGGTTCAGTGGTAAAGCGAAGGGTTATGGGTTTAAACCACGGCCAGGTCTTACACAAAAAATTAAAATACAGCTTTCTTGTCTGTTGTTTGGCATAAAACGGCAGGGTATAGACATGTTCACTCGGTGTCAGTAAAATGCTATAACGGAGTGAAATACTTGTCTACGACGCATAGAGTTTTTGAGTCAAATACAACTAGTGTCCGGCATGAAACACGCATACACAAACTTGTTACATACATGCGATTGCCCTCTAGCGGATCAGGAGTCGTAACTCAAAATTTATGGATATCGTTATCAGCCCATTGTTGACTATGTCATATACCATAAATATAATAATGGTTACATTTTCATTAATTCAATACATTTATAAAACTGATATATGTTTTTTTTTTCGATAAAACACGCATAGACAAGTATGTTATATACATGCGATTAGCTGAAAGGTTACCGATGCGACGTTAAACAACATTAACCCAACCAACAACAAACTCTGTAACCATGACTACATAAACTTAATAGTCAGGTCAAACTAATATAAAAGATTCACTAGAAATCTATGATCTACGGTCTTGTTGAATTGTTTACATCCCTGAACTTCCCGGAAGTAATTGCCCTCTAGCGGATAAGGGGTCGTAACTCCATATTTTTGTTATTGCGAACAGCCCATTGTTGACCGTGTCATATACCGTGACCATATACGTGAGGTTACGATCTTACTGAATACAACTCAGGATCCGGTTGCCCAAAGCCTTGTTGTAAACCAAATTGATATTCGGCTTAAAATTGATATTTAAACAAGAGGCCCATGGGCCTTAACGCTCACCTGAGGACATGGCCAACCTGAGGATATATCCAAAATCAGTTGCAAAAATACATAAAATATTCTAATATACATTCCTACAAAAAAGTTAATAGTTTTCAAGATAATTAACAATTTGAGTCTTTTTATGCATCTATGACCTTGACCTTTAAACGTAAGACCTTGAATCTTATATCAGAATAATCACCATATCAATGGCCTACATTTGTGAGTTATGGTTCGTTACGTTAAAATTGGTGGCGCTGCTATCAATCCGGTCCATCCGTAGCCATTGTTTACACTGTAACTGAGGAGATTTTTCTATCAAAATGCCATATACATGTTATTGCGTACCTGGATGTTCAAATAAAGGGGGGCATTATTTTCGCAAAGATATGAAACTAAGGAAAAAGTGGATATTTTCTATTCGCAGGAACTCTTCAGAACAAAAATATAAATTGTGGGAGACTAGCGTTGTTTGTAGGGAACATTTTTTGCCCTCCGATTATGTCGGAGAAACCGTCTTTGGTACATCAAACTTCATAAATATATTTACATTGCTATTTTCATCAAATGCGAACAATTCTCATTCCAAATGACTTATACTCTATTGTAATTATAAATAGTGATAGATCATACACATATATAGTATATATACTATCGCCAAGAGCTAGGCCGAGATGACTCGGATTTTCGAGAAATCCAGTTGTCATAAAACGTCAGATTTTCGGATTCAAGTAATGTTAACCTACAGGTAACCCTTTGGCAAGCACCACCCTCTCTTAGCAGCTCGTTCCTTGTATTTTGCCCAAACAACATAAAAAATAATCCTTGGCGAGTTGGGTCAAAACAACCTCCAATTCAGGATCTATACAGAAACCATAATAAAAATCTTAGTTTTATGTATGACTTCTGTTTCACATATGAAGTCAATGTAATAATAAGAATTGATTGCATTTGCTTTGTTTTAAAGTTTATTATTCTTATTTTTAATATAATTATTTTTCTTTAATGTTTGACAAAATTATATTCAGTCTGATGATATTATTCTTTAAATATGGCCCCTCATATTCATCTTTTTGTTATCCCATGCTGGTAAAGATGTTGAAATCTTGATGATGATCGATGATGATGGTGATGATGTTTAATCATCTTTATGATGGTGATGATTTATTTATTGTTTAACATTGCTTTAACAATTCTACAGTCATGTCATGACATGCATGGTGCATGATTGAAGTGTCTTTTACTTGACAAGTGCAGACTGATGTTATCTTTATATTGCTGGTACACTGATACACTGTTTGGCAGATACATACTATATACCACCTGGTCACATTATACTGACACCGAGCCAACCAATAAAGGCCAATGTCAGGTGAAACCACTTTCTAACATATGAGCCCATATAAGGTATGAACCCACAGTGGTGAGAGACAGTGGACTACAAGGCTAATGCTGAATACACTGAGCCACAAACACAAATAACAAAAAAATGAAGACACCTACTATTATTTAAATGACATTTTATTTACAATGGGTACAAGTAAAGAATATTTGGTATATTACTTGATTTTAATACACAAATTGTTAAAGTGTACATGTACTTCACATTTAATTTAAAAAAGACTCTTGAATTTGTCAGAAAAAGTTTATTTTGTATGCATGTTATTTAGCCATTACTGTTAGACCAAAAGTCTATCGGTATACTTTTTCACAATACAAGAATGTGTGTTTACATTTTTTATAGAATTCTCTTTAGAAGTTAAAAAAATTTATTTAAATATGAACTTTTAAGAAAATTTTATTCTTTTAACAAATCTTTAATTCTTTCTAGAATTTATGTAATATTGAAGTGTTATTTTAAAACTTCCTTAGACAAGTAGCTTTTAAAGAATGATTTTTTTCTATTTTTATTTTTAAAGACATTATGTCTTAATCCTCAATACAAGCATACCATTAAAAATGTAACAAGTCAATAATTTACCATTACTTCAAAATGAATATTTTTCATATTCCTTATAAAAAAATTTCTATAGTACAGCATTTTAAAAATATTTTTCATAAAACTCTGTGAGTTTTGATACCATTTAATTAATGAAAGATTCATTTCTTTTAATATTTACAATTCTCATATCATTGAATGTATAAACAACTAAATCACATTCAGTTCCATTTGTACAGAAAAGTTGACCTTGTATCTGATAGTAGTAATCATGTGTAGGACACACTCAGCTGTAGATCACCATCTTTGTTTTTTTAAGAAAGGACTAAAGCATCAAGTGAAGCTGCAATATATGGATGTGTTTTGCTTACATGAATGCCACATGATTCTGTCACAACTTCAGTCTTATTGGAGTACTGATCCAAGGCAACAGACTCATATTTTCTGCCATGAAGAAGTGGTGGGGTTGTTAATTTGCAAACAGTTGTTAGATATTAAACCAAATTATTGAAATCAGTTCTGTTGGTTGCCTTGCAAATTTAACCAGGCAGTAGGCAAGCAGGTTGTGTCCTTAACTCATAATTAGGCATTAATGCTCAGCGACAGTGCCAAGCTGAGCAACTGAAACTACAGGTTGTATTACTTTCCCCCCTTTAGTCTTACACTAGGTAAGCCAGTCTTTATTCTAACCCATTAAAGTCAAGTGCCAAGCTAACAGCAGAAACTTCAAATATTTTACAACTTAAGTATTTTGTGGCCTGGTATTGAACCCAGATTTGCCATACATAAATATTTCTGATTAATATGTTATGTGCATTTACAACAAATGCTTTTTACAGCATGTTAAAATCTGTTAGACATAGTCACAAGTAAAGTTTGTCTGTTTGCTTGTAGCTCATTGATTCTCTTTGGGCACTCTAGATTTCCTACACCATTCAAGAATCTGGACTTTGTCTTGCCTCTTGGGCATAAAAACCACTGTTGTAACAATAAACTACACAAAAACCTACTACTGTTATTTAATGATAAAAAAATCACCAAAATATTATGATATGTAAATGATTATATATAGACAGTCACACTTAGCCTATATTTTACTGTAGTGTAAAAATTAAAATGAAAGTAGAAAGATGCCTGCCAAGTCGGGAAATGTCGGCATTTTGTAACATAAATGACAAACGACTGTTAACATAGCCTATCGTTTAATTAAATGATTACCACAAATTCGCTTATAGCGTCAGTGCCATCGTATCGAATGATTTGAATCTTGGAAAAATATGTAGATCTATTTGTTATTGAGACCAAGCCCTTTCAGACTTTTTGAATGAGGAAACTATTCGCGAATATGTACCTCTCTATTAACTCCACTTTCCGACCTGAAACTCTCGCACCGCGCTTTTTAAGTTCTTCTTTGAGTGCAAAAGATCCCACGATCCATAATCACCGAAGTTGCTAGCCATCATCACATTCAATATTATAATACAGCCTACGTTACGTACGTCAATATGGCAGTCGCAACAAGCTAGGACCGGATCGATTCGTACGCCACCTGTATTCAGGGGGACATAACCCACTATATAAAACGACAAATGTTTCCCATTCCTACAATATTCTAATATACATGCCATACAAAAAGTTAATAGTTTCCAAGGTAATAAACAATTTCAGTCTTTTTATGCACCTATGACCTTGACCTTTGAATGTATGACCTTGAGCCACATATCAAAATGATTGTCATATCAATACCTACAAAATTCTAGTATATATACCTTTGCAAAAAGTTAATAGTTTTCAAGATAATTAACAATTTGGGTCTTTTTATGCATCTATGACCTTGACATTCAAATGTAAAACCTTGAATCTTATATCAGAATGATCACCATATCAATTCCTACAATAATCTAATATACATGCCAATACAAAAAGTTAATAGTTTCCAAGATAATTAACAATTTCAGTCTTTTTATGCACCTATGACCTTGACCTTTGAATGTATGACCTTGAGCCATATATCAAAATGTTCGTCATGTCAATACCTACAATATTCTATAATACATGCCTATAAAAAAAGTTTATAGTTTTCAAGCTAACGCACAATTTTAGTCTTTTTTAGCAAAAAAATAACATTTCAGGGGCAACAACTCCTACATGCATTATCATACAGTTACGAAACTTTGTACCTTTTTACATTTTGTCCTGCTAAACATTTTAACAATGTTTTAATATTATATATCTCTTATAATTTGAAGAAAAAAGCCTAAAACTGCACAAATTACAAACTAGGTCATGACCTTGAACTTTGACCTTGACCCCATTTTGAAGGTTATTTCAAGAAAAAGTCAAAACTGAAAACCCCATGTCAATATCTATTCATATAGTCAAGTTATAATAATTTGAAGCCATTTTACGAAATTTTCAAAATTAAACACAAAAACGCGTAACCTAATTTTTTACTAAATTTAAATTTCACGAAATGAACAATTTAAGCTTAAGACCCTAGAGAAGCCAAATGTCACATCAGATTTTTTCTCCCATCATCGCTTTCGGAGAAGAAGATTTTTTAAGTTTTTTGGAACCATGGGTCACCTTGACCTAGTTTTGGGAGCCATGACAACGTCACGAACAAATCTGAATTGCACTGGCCCATATATGCAACTGACCAAGTTTCATTGAAATCTACCTCATAGTTTTAGAAAAGAAGTTGAAAATGTAAAAGTTTACGCCGCGGACGACGACGACAACGCCGCCGACGACGACAACGACAGACAAATTTTGATCAGAAAAGCTCACTTGAGCCTTCGGCTCAGGTGAGCTAAAAACGGTACACATGCACTATGAATCTTACTAATAATAAAATTTGACAAATAAAATATAATATTTATTCATAAAACGGATTTATACAATAAGAAAAAACATAAAATCATTCTTACTTACGTTTTGAAGTAGTGACATTTATGAATCATCGCAATATATATTTCAGTTTCAACACAGTCACGATATAAATTAAAAATCATGAAAATATGTAAATTGACCTATACAGTTTTTATTTACAATGCGTTGAGATTCATATCAGTGTTTCGAGAATGTAAAATGAATATGCTTTTGTTTGGGAGATAAGCTGGGAGTATTGAGGGAAGCACTAAGATAAATAATGTCCTACAAACTTAGCGTTCATACAGAAGTGTGTGTGTGTGTGTGTGTGTGTGTGTGTGTGTGTGTGTGTGTGTGTGTGTACGTCATGGTACTGATAGCAACAATCCCTGAGAAAAAGCTATGTACCGTCTTAAAACAAGTAAATAAATTACATGGTACTACAAAGTAAAAAATCTGTTTTTATAGTGGCCATATTAAAAATAAATACCAAATAATTTAATGGTAAAACTATATCATATAATGGCGAAACTCGATCATAAAATGATCAGACCAAATAATGTAATGATAAAACTAAAATATATAATAATAAAATCAAAACATAAAACAATGACAGCAAATAATATCAGATATACCAGTATACTTTACGGTTTATAAAGACTATGGAACGCCATAGCTGTCTAGCTGTCTTGTATGGAACAAAACTGATATATGAATTTATTGTAATATTGTTCTTGGTTTTAGTATACTAGTATAAATGGGCATATATTGGTGTCTTTTCCATTCAATATTTCCAATATCTTCGTATAAACAGCAACATTTGTCTTTTGTTGTTTTTATATCGGTTGATTCTTCTCTTCATTGCTGTTCTTTTCACATGCGTTGTTTCCACAATCGTCCTTACTATGTCGACCTGAAAGTATTGTAAATACCGAGTCGTTGACAGCCTTAGCTGTCGAGGGGCCAAAACAGAGACAAGTTCTCGACCACTAGCTATCCATAGCTCAGCCCCTCGGTAGAGATTGGCAAAAGAACAGTTACTTCCTATTTTCAAGTCTTGGTCAGACCTGACTGGGGCTCAAATCAATGATTGTGAACCACTGCTTGTGGTATATAAAATTCTATTGCTAGAGACCTAACCCCACTGCCCAGTATAATTATTCATTAATTAAATTCCCGTTTAAAGTTTTGAGATTCATAAATAGTGTCCATGGATGCCTCGGCGGCCAAGTGGTCTAAAGCGCTAGCTAACGGATCATAATATCTCTCGTCCTCCAGGTTCGAATCCGACTCGGGTAGATCATAGCCTGAGGAAGTGTTTCAGCGCGTTTACCGAAGGTCAGTTGTTTTCTACTAACAATCTGTTTTCTTAAACATTTTGATCCTGACAAAATCAAATAATGTGAAAGAACTTTCATTAGGGCGTAAAACACTAAAATGTGCAAATTTTTGAATGCGTATGAAATTAATATTCACATTTCATAAATTTTTTTTTTAAATATTCAAATTTCTTATGCAATATTTTGAATATTTAATTAAAAAAACAAAAACTAAAAATTGACCTATCCTAAAATCATTACTCAATTAAACTCAGCTAAAAGTGTGTATGTATATATGTATATCTTGTTTTCCATTCGTTGCTATGACAATTTTTCTGATTGATATGGCTATTTTTACAAAACAAATCTCTTTTCAGCTGTACAAATATATCATATTCAGAATAAAGCTTATGTATAAGAATTTTATAAAGATAAGCAGTCTGTAAACACTTCCATCTGACTCAAAATCAAATTTCGTGACCTTGACCTTTGACCTGACTTTGATATGCGAAACATCATCTCTTGTTGGTATACATTTATTTCAATTCAGAAAAAAATCCGCTCCCCATCTCACAACAAATTTTGTGACCTTGACCTTTGACTTGTCTTGGATATGCAAAACATCATCTGTTGGGGTTTATTTTATTATTATATCAAGTGTCATACAGCACTTTTTGAATTTAATCATAAAATACATTTATTCCATTTATTGTCATATACCACTTTTTTTAATGTATTTTTATGATTAAATTCAAAAAGTGGTAAATGACACAAGCCATGTAGATATAAATTATGGAGCGGACAGAATATTAAGACGATAAAAAAGTTGAATCACAATACAGAGAAAACTTTGTCAGTGGGGAAGCGCTGGAACCCATAGAAACATTTATTTCATTCTTGAAACTCTTTGTAATAATTTGATTGATGCCCCACTAATCCTAAGGCGACAAGGGGTTGAATTAGGGAGGAAGCAATCCATTTTTGACATCTCAGCCAAGGACACCCCTCCCCAATGTGAATAACAATAATGCCCCACTAATCCTAAGGCGACAAGGGGTTGAATTAGGGAGGAAGCAATCCATTTTTGACATCTCAGCCAAGGACACCCCTCCCCAATGTGAATAACAAACAAGATGGTGATAATTTCTACAGCAAAAAATGCAAGTAAGCTTAAAACATACCTCTAAAATACCAGTTCAGCAAGCTAAATCCAAGATGGTAAAACAAGTTGAATGTCTGTGATGAAATAAGGGCTCCGTAGCCTATAGCTTGACCAGTTTTAAAACATACAAGTCCGCCAACAATTAGGACTATGGTCAGTGATATGACCAGTACCAATATGATGGTAAGATAGAACCACCAGACGTTGAAATATTCCTCTGAAAAAAAAAGACAAAAGTCATTACTGAAAAATCAGATATTTCAATAAAGTTGTCATGTACAATTTTTTTTTTAATTTTACTTTATAAAAATTCAAAAATTTGCAAATAACACTGCAATAACTTTTATTAATTAGTACAGAATAAATAAATAAATAAATAAATAAATACTGAGTAAATAAATAAATAAATAAATAAATAATCAATAAATAAATTAATGAATAAAAAAATAATAAATAAATAAATAAACGAATGAATGAATGAATGAATGAATAAATAAATAAATAAAGATTGACTTGAACTATTTTGTTTTTTCTACGTAATTGTATGTGTTTTCCTTGACCTAATTCTTTTTTAAAACTTTTCTCTGGCAATGATAAAAAGCGACATTTAAAAAAATGGAACTGTGGCCTTTTTTTTAATCTAAGTTATAAGTTTTATAATTAGTTGCGAAGAATATACAACCAATCACTGTAAATTGATTTATAAAGAAGATTAATTTTCCTTAAGTTTTAGAAATGTTTCTTCTCTAAGGTCTAGGACATTGTTTTAAGTAGACCAAGGCGACATCTTGGACACCCATACAGAGCAGATAAAAAAATGGGTGTTAAGATGGTAACGCTTTAACACCAATCAGTAACTATCGTCATCAGGTAACAAGTGTATTCGGCAATCATCATCATCATCATCATCATCATTACCATAATCGTCATCATAATCAACAACAAAATCATCATCATCATCACCATCATCATCGTCATCATCACTTTCATTATCATCATCATCAACACCATCATCATCAATATCATCATCATCATCATCATCATCATCAACAACAACAACATCATCATCATCAACATCACATCATAATCATCATCATCATTAACAAGATCATCATCATTATCATTCTAATTTTTATTATTCCTATTGATACTTTATCCTTGTTATTTATACTTACTTATGGAATCCAGTGTTGTCTTTTTGCTACATTTAATGCATAATCCAGTAATCAGAACGAAAAAGAATGTCACTCCAACAACACCTATCAACCATCCACACAACATCATACCAATGTTATACCCGATATCACAACCTAAAATTAAAATCAAAATGATAATTATATCAACCATCCACACAACATCATACCAATGTGGTGGCCGAGTGGTTTAAACGCACGCTTACGGATAACTGAGCTTCTCACCGCTTAGAGTCGTTCCCACTCGGGTCAGATCCTAGACAGAAACTACAAAGTTTGTCAGTTCACTTGCCGAAAGTCGGTGGTTTCCCGGGCACTCCGGTTTCCTTCCCTATCCCAGAACTAACCGGCTCGAAATAAGTGAAAGAATCTTGACTGGGCGTAAAGCACCATTACTCCGCTCCTTGACGTGGGCATTATGTATTATTCGTATAATTCGTATGGATTGAGAAAACCGTGATAACAATCTGCGACATTGCAGACTAGTGTACTATCACACTAAAGGTCGCCATAAGTGCACACAAATATAATGCAGGCCCAAGTTTTACAGTCATTCACTAAGTTGAGCGACACTCAACTCAAATCTTTCCATTTTCCTCTCATTAAAATTTAAAAAAAATTAAGTTTTAGGAGACAATGTTTTCTTTTGTTCAACAAACCTAAACAAAAAATTTAAATTTAAGATTAGATATTTATTTTAACTATATAATTTTTTAAAAACTGACACTAAAATATTCCATAATTTGAGTTGAGTGTACACTCATTTGAGTGAAAGATTGTGAAACTTGGATCAGAAACACTTGAACACTCACGCACAACATAAACTTGCGTTAAAATTAATCCTGAAGATTTATGGAAATTATCTCGCCAAGAATAACTTAAATATTGCTGCTATGACGTAAAACAACAATCAACTAACCAACCAATCAACAGTCGTCAAACCAAAACCAAGCTGAAACTCCGCGAGTAAATAACTAAGTGTTTTAATTCCTTCAAACTATGTTTATTAAAAGTTTACAGACACAAATTATACTTATGAGATGTGCCTTGAAGGCAAGTAACGGGAAGAAGACAAGGTGCAAGGTGGGATCGTAGATTGAACCCAGAACCTCCCACCTCCCGCACTATAAATGAGTGCTCTAAAAACTCACACTACCTAGACCTCAAGAAACGCGCGCGCGCGCGCGTGTGTGAGTGTGTGTGGACGTTAATGGCGTTGTATGCCCAGTGAAGATTACTTTACTTACACCAAGGAACGTTAAGTTGAGTAATGGTGTTAAACGTCCCAGTTAAGAATATTTCACTTATATCGAGACGTCGCCAGATATAGACGAAAGTGCAGATATTTTGCCTGTGCGTTGCGCTGATGGCATTATACAGCACAGTTCCTTATTGTTCCACGTCTACAGTGACATGGTAGCTCGTTTATTTTAAGTTCCCATCCGAAAGAACCATGACTTTCATTTCGTAATACCGAATGCTTGGCGAAAGAATAGTCACTACCCGAATTCATGTCTTGGGTCACACCGCGGTCGGGGTTCGAGCCCACGACCTCCCACTTATGGAGCGAGCACTCGCAGGGTACCAAGGAGAGAGAGAGAGAGAGAGAGAGAGAGAGAGAGAGTACTTACTCATTATGGCGATCTTTCAATAATTAACACTTGCACTGTAAAAGATAAAAATGTTAAAACAGTTGGTATATAAAAATATGAAAGCACAAATTTTCATAGTTTTTTGAACGACCTAATTTTTAACCCGTATCATCGATTAATACTAATGCATACCTGTTGTGAACAATGATACTGGATGCAAATATTGAATATCAACGGTATTATTTAATTCTATGGAAATTGTAGATGTATATAAAAATATACATTTTTACAGCTGGTATATAAAAATATGGAAGCACAAATTTCAGAAATTTTGCTTGTGCGTTGCATTATACAGCAGTGTTCTTTATCGTGGCACGCCTACACGTACCTTCGTTATGCCGTTGACTGTAAGGATATCTCGGTTATATTATCGTTGCGAAAGACCCAGAGCATAAATCAACATCATGCATGATGAACATTACGGTCAGTAATATGTACATGTATATTGCCAAAACAAATTTCTTACCTATACCATACGAGTGGATTAACTATTTTTCTTTCTATTTGGTTTACGTGAAAAATTTCGTTACACGAGAGGAATACGGAATTTACACTTGGATGAACTTTCTTTAAAAAATATATTACATTGATTGAGACAGAGTAATGGCCGACAGTCGGATAGGTTTTCAGATTTGCATTGTGTACGATATTTTAAATAAATCATATTTCACGGATGCAGTTATAATATAATAATAATAATAATAATAATAATAATAATAATAATAAAAAAAACAATCTGTGAACTTACGTCTATATAATCTTCTTGTCCACTGATTGTCAGTGAGTGATATGGAGGTATGTACAATGTTTACTTGATGTACCTTATATATACCTTATTATATTTTGTATATATACACAATGCACAAGTCATTAAGAAATAGGACTGTTTTATTTCGCAACTTTAAATGGGTATTCATTTTAAATCAATCCATGTGATATTGGATTAAAAACTCTGTAAATTTCGTAATAATTATTTTGGAGATAAATTAAGAAAATATCCCTACCTTTTTATAATTACAAAAAATATTTCTTAAAATACTTTTTTTAATTATTATGAAACTTGATAAAAATAAATCCTATACCTACCTTTTTCATTATTAAGAAACAATTCTTCAGAAATAAATTATTATTTTGTCGCCGTACAATACGAAATGCCTGGTACTTATAAAAGTTAAATATCACAATATATTTAAATACCTTGACCAATGACAAAATAGAATATGAATGGCACAGTCACAGTTGATGAGCCATAGATAACAACAGGACGGCCTGGGTGGACGAGTTGTTTATTTTATAAGCCTCCGCTAGTACCTCTCATCGCCTAGGTACTGAACCTCGCTCGGGTAGATCTTAGCGTGAGAAAGTATGTCACTCTCACTGCCAAGGTACTGCACCTAGCTCGGGTAGATCTTAGCGGGAGAAAGTATGTCACTCTCACTGCCTAGGTACTGAACCTAGCTCGGGTAGATCTTAGCTTGAGAAAGTATGTCACTCTCACTGCCTAGGTACTGCACCTAGCTCGGGTAGATCTTAGCGTGAGAAAGTATGTCACTCTCACTGCCTAGGTACTGAACCTCGCTCGGGTAGATCTAAGCGTGAGAAAGTATGTCACTCTCACTGCCTAGGTACTGAACCTCGCTCGGGTAGATCTTAGCGTGAGAAAGTATGTCACTCTCACTGCCTAGGTACTGAAACTCGCTCGGGAACATCTTAGCGTGAGAAAGTATGTCACTCTCACTGGCTAGGGACTGAACCTCGCTCGGGTAGATCTTAGCGTGAGAAAGTATGTCACTCTCACTGCCTAGGTACTAAACCTAGCTCGGGCAGATCTTAGCGTGAGAAACTATGTCACTCTCACTGCCTAGGGACTGAACCTCGCTCGGGTAGATCTTAGCGTGAGAAAGTATGTCACTCTCACTGCCTAGGTACTGAACCTAGCTCGGGTAGATCTTAGCGTGAGAAAGTATGTCACTCTCACTGCCTAGGTACTGAACCTAGCTCGGGTAGATCTTAGCGTGAGAAACTATGTCACTCTCACTGCCTAGGGACTGAACCTCGCTCGGTTAGATCTTAGCGTGAGAAACTATGTCACTCTCAATGCCAAGGTACTGAACCTCGCTCAGCTAGATCTTAGCATGAGAAAGTATGTCACTCTCACTGCCTAGGTACTGAACCTAGCTCGGGTAGATCTTAGCGTGAGAAAGTATCTCACTCTCACTGCCTAGGTACTGAACCTAGCTCAGGGAAGATCTTAGCGTAAGAAAGTATGTCACTCTCACTGCCTAAGAACTGAACCTCGCTCGGGTAGATCTTAGCGTGAGAAATTAAGGTATGTCACTCTCACTGCCTAGGTACTTAACCTCGCTCGGGTAGATCTTAGCGTGAGAAAGTATGTCACTCTCACCGCCTAGGTACTGAACCTAGCTCGGGTAGATCTTAGCGTGAGAAAGTATGTCACTCCCACTGCCTAGGTACTGAACCTAGCTCGGGTAGATCTTAGCGTGAGAAAGTATGTCACTCTCACTGTCTAGGTACTGAACCTAGCTCGGGTAGATCTTAGCGTGAGAAAGAATGTCACTTCCACTGCCTAGGTACTGAACCTAGCTCGGGTAGATCTTAGCGTGAGAAACTATGTCACTCTCACTGCCTAGGTACTGAACATAGCTCGGGTAGATCTTAGCGTGAGAAAGTATGTCACTCTCACTGGCTAGGGACTGAACTTCGCTCGGGTAGATCTTAGCGTGAGAAAGTATGTAACTCTCACTGCCTAGGTACTGAAACTCGCTCGGGTACATCTAAGCGTGAGAAAGTATGTCACTCTCACTGCCTAGGTACTGAACCTCGCTCGGGTAGATCTTAGCGTGAGAAAGTATGTCACTCTCACTGCCTAGGTACTGAAACTTGCTCGGGTAGATCTAAGCGTGAGAAAGTATTACACTCACACTGCCTAGGTACTGAACCTAGCTCGGGCAGATCTTAGCATGAGAAAGTATGTCACCCTCAATGCCTAACAACTGAACCTCGCTCGGGTAGATCTTAGCTTGAGAAATTAAGGTATTTCACTCTCACTGCCTAGGTACTGAACCTAGCTCGGGCAGATCGTAGGGTGAGAAACTATGTCACTCTCACTGCCTAGGTACTGAACCTCGCTCGGGCAGATCTTAGGGTTAGAAAGTATGTCACTTTCACTGCCTAAGAACAGAACCTTGCTCGGGTAGATCTAAGCGTGAAAATTAAGGTATTTCACTCTCACTACCTAGGTATTGAACCTCGCTCGGGTAGATCTTAGCGTGAGAAAGTATGTCACTCTCACTGCCTAGGTACTGAACCTAGCTCGGGTAGATCTTAGCGTGAGAAAGTATGTCACTCTCACTGCCTAGGTACTGAACCTAGCTCGGGTAGATCTTAACGTGAGAAAGAATGTCACTCCCACTGCCTAAGTACTGAACCTAGCTCGGGTAGATCTTAGCGGGAGAAAGTATGTCACTCTCACTGCCTAGGTACTGAACCTAGCTCGGTTAGACCTTAGCGTCAGAAAGTATGTCACTCTCACTGCCTAGGTCCTGAACCTAGCTCGGGTAGATCTTAGCGTGAGAAACTATGTCACTCTCAATGCCAAGGTACTGAACCCCGCTCAGCTAGATCTTAGCATGACAAAGTATGTCACTCTCACTGCCTAGGTACTGAACCTAGCTCAGCTAAATCTTAGCGTGAGAAAGTATGTCACTCTCACTGCCTAGGTACTGAACCTAGCTCAGGGAAGATCTTAGTGTAAGAAAGTATGTCACTCTCACTGCCTAAGAACTGAACCTCGCTCGGGTAGATCTTAGCGTTAGGAATTAAGGTATGTCACTCTCACTGCGTAGGGACTGAACTTCGCTCGGGTAGATCTTAGCGTGAGAAAGTATGTCACTCTTACCGCCTAGGTACTGAACCTAGCTCGGGTAGATCTTAGCGTGAGAAAGTATGTCACTCCCACTGCCTAGGTACTGAACCTAGCTCGGGTAGATCTTAGCGTGAGAATGTATGTCACTCTCACTGCCTAGGTACTGAACCTAGCTCGGGTAGATCTTAGCGTGAGAAAGAATGTCACTCCCACTACCTAGGTACTGAACCTAGCTCGGGTAGATCTTAGCGTGAGAACTATGTCACTCTCACTGCCTAGGTACTGAACCTCGCTCGGGTAGATCTTAGCGTGAGAAAGTATGTCACTCTCACTGCCTAGGTACTGAAACTTGCTCGGGTAGATCTAAGCGTGAAAAAGTATTACACTCACACTGCCTAGGTACTGAACCTAGCTCGGGCAGATCTTAGCATGAGAAAGTATGTCACCCTCAATGCCTAAGAACTGAACCTCGCTCGGGTAGATCTTAGCGTGAGAAATTAAGGTATTTCACTCTCACTGCCTAGGTACTGAACCTAGCTCGGACAGATCTTAGGGTGAGAAACTATGTCACTCTCACTGCCTAAGTACTTAACCTCGCTCGGGCAGATCTTAGTGTAAGAAAGCATGTCACTCTCACTGCCCAAGAACTGAACCTCGCTCGGGTAGATCTTAGCGTGAGAAATTAAGGTATGTCACTCTCACTGCGTAGGTACTTAACCTCGCTCGGGTAGATCTTAGCGTGAGAAAGTATGTCACTCTTACCGCCTAGGTACTGAACCTAGCTCGGGTAGATCTTAGCGTGAGAAAGTATGTCACTCCCACTGCCTAGGTACTGAACCTAGCTCGGGTATATCTTAGCGTGAGAAAGTATGTCACTCCCACTGCCTAGGTACTGAACCTAGCTCGGGTAGATCTTAGCGTGAGAAAGTATGTCACTCCCACTGCCTAGGTACTGAACCTAGCTCGGGTAGATCTTAGCGTGAGAAAGTATGTCACTCCCACTGCCTAGGTACTGAACCTAGCTCGGGTAGATCTTAGCGTGAGAACTATGTCACTCTCACTGCCTAGGTACTGAACCTCGCTCGGGTAGATCTTAGCGTGAGAAAGTATGTCACTCTCACTGGCTAGGGACTGAACTTCGCTCGGGTAGATCTTAGCATGAGAAAGTATGTAACTCTTACTGCCTAGGTACTGAAACTCGCTCGGGTACATCTTAGCGTGAGAAAGTATGTCACTCTCACTGCCTAGGTACTGAACCTCGCTCGGGTAGATCTAAGCGTGAGAAAGTATGTCACTCTCACTGCCTAGGGACTGAACCTCGCTCGGGTAGATCTTAGCGTGAGAAAGTATGTCACTCTCACTGCCTAGGGACTGAACCTCGCTCGGGTAGATCTTAGCGTGAGAAACTATGTCACTCTCAATGCCAAGGTACTGAACCTCGCTCAGCTAGATCTTAGCATGAGAAAGTATGTCACTCTCACTGCCTAGGTACTGAACCTAGCTCGGGTAGATCTTAGCGTGAGAAAGTATGTCACTCTCACTGCCTAGGTACTGAACCTAGCTCAGGGAAGATCTTAGCGTAAGAAAGTATGTCACTCTCACTGCCTAAGAACTGAACCTCGCTCGGGTAGATCTTAGCGTGAGAAATTAAGGTATGTCACTCTCACTGCCTAGGTACTTAACCTCGCTCGGGTAGATCTTAGCGTGAGAAAGTATGTCACTCTCACCGCCTAGGTACTGAACCTAGCTCGGGTAGATCTTAGCGTGAGAAAGTATGTCACTCCCACTGCCTAGGTACTGAACCTAGCTCGGGTAGATCTTAGCGTGAGAAAGTATGTCACTCTCACTGCCTAGGTACTGAACCTACCTCGGGTAGATCTTAGCGTGAGAAAGAATGTCACTTCCACTGCCTAGGTACTGAACCTAGCTCGGGTAGATCTTAGCGTGAGAAACTATGTCACTCTCACTGCCTAGGTACTGAACATAGCTCGGGTAGATCTTAGCGTGAAAAAGTATGTCACTCTCACTGGCTAGGGACTGAACTTCGCTCGGGTAGATCTTAGCGTGAGAAAGTATGTAACTCTCACTGCCTAGGTACTGAAACTCGCTCGGGTAGATCTAAGCGTGAGAAAGTATGTCACTCTCACTGCCTAGGTACTGAACCTCGCTCGGGTAGATCTTAGCGTGAGAAAGTATGTCACTCTCACTGCCTAGGTACTGAAACTTGCTCGGGTAGATCTAAGCCTGAGAAAGTATTACACTCACACTGTCTAGGTACTGAACCTAGCTCGGGCAGATCTTAGCATGAGAAAGTATGTCACCCTCAATGCCTAACAACTGAACCTCGCTCGGGTAGATCTTAGCTTGAGAAATTAAGGTATTTCACTCTCACTGCCTAGGTACTGAACCTAGCTCGGGCAGATCTTAGGGTTAGAAACTATGTCACTCTCACTGCCTAAGTACTTAACCTCGCTCGGGCAGATCTTAGGGTTAGAAAGTATGTCACTTTCACTGCCTAGGTACTGAACCTAGCTCGGACAGATCTTAGCGTGAGAAAGTATGTCACTCCCACTGCCTAAGAACAGAACCTTGCTCGGGTAGATCTAAGCGTGAAAATTAAGGTATTTCACTCTCACTGCCTAGGTATTGAACCTCGCCCGGGTAGATCTTAGCGTGAGAAAGTATGTCACTCTCACTGCCTAAGTACTTAACCTCGCTCGGGCAGATCTTAGGGTTAGAAGGTATGTCACTTTCACTGCCTAGGTACTGAACCTAGCTCGGACAGATCTTAGCGTGAGAAAGTATGTCACTCCCACTGCCTAAGAACAGAACCTTGCTCGGGTAGATCTAAGCGTGAAAATTAAGGTATTTCACTCTCACTGCCTAGGTATTGAACCTCGCCCGGGTAGATCTTAGCGTGAGAAAGTATGTCACTCTCACTGCCTAGGTACTGAACCTAGCTCGGGTAGATCTTAGCGTGAGGAAGTATGTCACTCTCACTGCCTAGGTACTGAACCTAGCTCGGGTAGATCTTAACGTGAGAAAGAATGTCACTCCCACTGCCTAAGTACTGAACCTAGCTCGGGTAGATCTTAGCGGGAGAAAGTATGTCACTCTCACTGCCTAGGTACTGAACCTAGCTCGGTTAGACCTTAGCGTCAGAAAGTATGTCACTCTCACTGCCTAGGTACTGAACCTAGCTCGGGTAGATCTTAGCGTGATAAACTATGTCACTCTCAATGCCAAGGTACTGAACCCCGCTCAGCTAGATCTTAGCATGACAAAGTATGTCACTCTCACTGCCTAGGTACTGAACCTAGCTCAGCTAAATCTTAGCGTGAGAAAGTATGTCACTCTCACTGCTTAGGTACTGAACCTAGCTCGGGAAGATCTTAGTGTAAGAAAGTATGTCACTCTCACTGCCTAAGAACTGAACCTCGCTCGGGTAGATCATACCGTTAGGAATTAAGGTATGTCACTCTCACTGCGTAGGTACTTAACCTCGCTCGGGTAGATCTTAGCGTGAGAAAGTATGTCACTCTTACCGCCTAGGTACTGAACCTAGCTCGGGTATTTCTTAGCGTGAGAAAGTATGTCACTCCCACTGCCTAGGTACTGAACCTAGCTCGGGTATATCTTAGCGTGAGAAAGTATGTCACTCTCACTGCCTAGGTACTGAACCTAGCTCGGGTAGATCTTAGCGTGAGAAAGAATGTCACTCCCACTACCTAGGTACTGAACCTAGCTCGGGTAGATCTTAGCGGGAGAAAGTATGTCACTCTCACTGCCTAGGTACTGAACCTAGCTCGGTTAGACCTTAGCGTCAGAAAGTATGTCACTCTCACTGCCTAGGTACTGAACCTAGCTCGGGTAGATCTTAGCGTGAGAAACTATGTCACTCTCAATGCCAAGGTACTGAACCCCGCTCAGCTAGATCTTAGCATGACAAAGTATGTCACTCTCACTGCCTAGGTACTGAACCTAGCTCAGCTAAATCTTAGCGTGAGAAAGTATGTCACTCTCACTGCTTAGGTACTGAACCTAGCTCAGGGAAGATCTTAGTGTAAGAAAGTATGTCACTCTCACTGCCTAAGAACTGAACCTCGCTCGGGTAGATCTTACCGTTAGGAATTAAGGTATGTCACTCTCACTGCGTAGGTACTTAACCTCGCTCGGGTAGATCTTAGCGTGAGAAAGTATGTCACTCTTACCGCCTAGGTACTGAACCTAGCTCGGGTATTTCTTAGCGTGAGAAAGTATGTCACTCCCACTGCCTAGGTACTGAACCTAGCTCGGGTATATCTTAGCGTGAGAAAGTATGTCACTCTCACTGCCTAGGTACTGAACCTAGCTCGGGTAGATCTTAGCGTGAAAAAGAATGTCACTCCCACTACCTAGGTACTGAACCTAGCTCGGGTAGATCTTAGCGTGAGAACTATGTCACTCTCACTGCCTAGGTACTGAACCTCGCTCGGGTAGATCTTAGCGTGAGAAAGTATGTCACTCTCACTGCCTAGGTACTGAAACTTGCTCGGGTAGATCTAAGCGTGAAAAAGTATTACACTCACACTGCCTAGGTACTGAACCTAGCTCGGGCAGATCTTAGCATGAGAAAGTATGTCACCCTCAATGCCTAAGAACTGAACCTCGCTCGGGTAGATCTTAGCGTGAGAAATTAAGGTATTTCACTCTCACTGCCTAGGTACTGAACCTAGCTCGGGCAGATCTTAGGGTGAGAAACTATGTCACTCTCACTGCCTAAGTACTTAACCTCGCTCGGGCAGATCTTAGTGTAAGAAAGCATGTCACTCTCACTGCCTAAGAACTGAACCTCGCTCGGGTAGATCTTAGCGTGAGAAATTAAGGTATGTCATTCTCACTGCGTAGGTACTTAACCTCGCTCGGGTAGATCTTAGCGTGAGAAAGTATGTCACTCTTACCGCCTAGGTACTGAACCTAGCTCGGGTAGATCTTAGCGTGAGAAAGTATGTCACTCCCACTGCCTAGGTACTGAACCTACCTCGGGTAGATCTTAGCGTGAGAAAGTATGTCACTCCCACTGCCTAGGTACTGAACCTAGCTCGGGTAGATCTTAGCGTGAGAAAGTATGTCACTCCCACTGCCTAGGTACTGAACCTAGCTCGGGTAGATCTTAGCGTGAGAAAGAATGTCACTCCCACTGCCTAGGTACTGAACCTAGCTCGGGTAGATCTTAGCGTGAGAAAGTATGTCACTCTCACTGCCTAGGTACTGAACCTAGCTCGGGTAGATCTTAGCGTGAGAAAGTATGTCACTCTCACTGGCTAGGGACTGAACTTCGCTCGGGTAGATCTTAGCATGAGAAAGTATGTAACTCTTACTGCCTAGGTACTGAAACTCGCTCGGGTACATCTTAGCGTGAGAAAGTATGTCACTCTCACTGCCTAGGTACTGAACCTCGCTCGGGTAGATCTAAATGTGAGAAAGTATTACACTCACACTGCCTAGGTACTGAACCTAGCTCGGGCAGATCTTAGGCTGAGAAACTATGTCACTCTCACTGCCTAAGTACTTAATATAGCTCGGGTAGAACTTAGCGTGAGAAAGTATGTTACCCTCACTGCCTAAGAACTGAACCTCGCTCGGGTAGATCTTAGAGTGAGAAATTAAGGAATTTCACTCTCACTGCCTAGGTATTGAACCTAGCTCAGGGAGATCTTAGCGTAAGAAAGTATGTCACTCTCAATGCCTAAGAACTGAACCTCGCTCGGGTAGATCTTAGCGTGAAAATTAAGGTATGTCACTCTCACTGCCTAAGAACTGAACCTCGCTCGGGTAGATCTTAGCGTGAGAAAGTATGTCACTCTCACTGCCTAGGTACTGAACTTCGGTCGGACAGATCTTAGCTTGAGAAAGTATGTCACTCCCACTGCCTAGGTACTGAACCTAGCTCGGGAAGATCTTTGCCTGAGAAAGTATGTCACCCTCACTGCCTAAAAACTGAACCTCGCTCGGGTAGATCTTAGGGTGAGAAACTATGTCACTTTCACTGAATAGGTACTGAACCTAGCTCTGGTAGATCTTAGCGTGAGAAAGTATGTCACTCTCACTGCCTTAGAACTGAACCTCGCTCGGGTAGATCTTAGCGTGAGAAATAAAGGTATGTCAACCTCACTGCCTAAAAACTAAACCTCGCTCGGGCAGATCTTAGGGTGAGAAACTATGTCACTTTCACTGCCTAGGTACTGAACGTAGCTCTGGTAGATCTTAGCGTGAGAAAGTATGTCACTCTCACTGCCTAGGGACTGAACCTCGCTCAGCTAGATCTTAGCGTGAGAAACTATGTCACTGTCACTGCCTAGGTACTGAACCTAGCTCAGGTAGTTCTTAGCGTGAGAAAGTATGTCACTCTTACTGCCTAGGTACTGAAACTCTCTCGGGTACATCTTAGCGTGAGAAAGTATGTCACTCTCACTGCCTAGGTACTGAACCTCGCTCGGGTAGATCTAAGCGTGATAAAGTATTACACTCACACTGCCTAGGTACTGAACCTAGCTCGGGCAGATCTTAGGCTGAGAAACTATGTCACTCTCACTGCCTAAGTACTTAATATAGCTCGGGTAGAACTTAGCGTGAGAAAGTATGTTACCCTCACTGCCTAAGAACTGAACCTCGCTCGGGTAGATCTTAGAGTGAGAAATTAAGGAATTTCACTCTCACTGCCTAGGTATTGAACCTAGCTCAGGGAGATCTTAGCGTAAGAAAGTATGTCACTCTCAATGCCTAAGAACTGAACCTCGCTCGGGTAGATCTTAGCGTGAAAATTAAGGTATGTCACTCTCACTGCCTAAGAACTGAACCTCGCTCGGGTAGATCTTAGCGTGAGAAAGTATGTCACTCTCACTGCCTAGGTACTGAACTTCGGTCGGACAGATCTTAACTTGAGAAAGTATGTCACTCCCACTGCCTAGGCACTGAACCTAGCTCGGGAAGATCTTTGCCTGAGAAAGTATGTCACCCTCACTGCCTAAAAACTGAACCTCGCTCGGGTAGATCTTAGGGTTAGAAACTATGTCACTTTCACTGAATAGGTACTGAACCTAGCTCTGGTAGATCTTAGCGTGAGAAAGTATGTCACTCTCACTGCCTTAGAACTGAACCTCGCTCGGGTAGATCTTAGCGTGAGAAATAAAGGTATGTCAACCTCACTGCCTAAAAACTAAACCTCGCTCGGGCAGATCTTAGGGTGAGAAACTATGTCACTTTCAATGCCTAGGTACTGAACCTAGCTCTGGTAGATCTTAGCGTGAGAAAGTATGTCACTCTCACTGCCTAGGGACTGAACCTCGCTCAGCTAGATCTTAGCGTGAGAAAGTATGTCACTCTCACTGCCTAGGTACTGAACCTAGCTCAGCTAGATCTTAGCGTTAGAAACTATGTCACTGTCACTGCCTAGGTACTGAACCTAGCTCAGGTAGTTCTTAGCGTGAGAAAGTATGTCACTCTTACTGCCTAGGTACTGAACCTAGCTCAGCTAGATCTTAGCTGGAGAAACTATGTCACTCTCACTGCCTAGGTACTGAACCTAGCTTGGGTAGATCTTAGCGTGAGAAAGTATGTCACTCTCACTGCCTAGGTACTGAACCTCGCTCGGGTAGATCTTAGCGTGAGAAAGTATGTCACTCTCACTGCCTAGGTACTGAAACTTGCTCGGGTAGATTTAAGCGTGAGAAAGTATTACACTCACACTGCCTAGGTACTGAACCTAGCTCGGGCAGATCTTAGCATGAGAAAGTATGTCACCCTCAATGCGTAAGAACTGAATCTCGCTCGGGTAGATCTTAGCGTGAGAAATTAAGGTATTTCACTCTCACTGCCTAGGTACTGAACCTAGCTCGGGCAGATCTTAGGGTGAGAAACTATGTCACTCTCACTGCCTAAGTACTTAACCTCGCTCGGGCAGATCTTAGTGTAAGAAAGTATGTCACTCTCACTTCCTAAGAACTGAACCTCGCTCGGGTAGATATTAGCGTGAGAAATTAAGGTATGTCACTCTCACTGCGTAGGTACTTAACCTCGCTCGGGTAGATCGTAGCGTGAGAAAGTATGTCACTCTTACCGCCTAGGTACTGAACCTAGCTCGGGTAGATCTTAGCGTGAGAAAGTATGTCACTCCCACTGCCTAGGTACTGAACCTAGCTCGGGTATATCTTAGCGTGAGAAAGTATGTCACTCTCACTGCCTAGGTACTGAACCTAGCTCGGATACATCTTAGCGTGAGAAAGAATGTCACTCCCACTGCCTAGGTACTGAACCTAGCTCGGGTAGATCTTAGCGTGAGAAAGTATGTCACTCTCACTGCCTAGGTACTGAACATAGCTCGGGTAGATCTTAGCGTGAGAAAGTATGTCACTCTCACTGGCTAGGGACTGAACCTCGCTCGGGTAGATCTTAGCATGAGAAAGTATGTAACTCTTACTGCCTAGGTACTAAAACTCGCTCGGGTACATCTTAGCGTGAGAAAGTATGTCACTCTCACTGCCTAGGTACTGAACCTCGCTCGGGTAGATCTAAGCGTGAGAAAGTATTACACTCACACTGCCTAGGTACTGAACCTAGCTCGGGCACATCTTAGGCTGAGAAACTATGTCACTCTCACTGCCTAAGTACTTAATCTAGCTCGAGTAGATCTTAGCGTGAGAAAGTATGTTACCCTCACTGCCTAAGAACTGAACCTCGCTCGGGTAGATCTTAGAGTGAGAAATTAAGGTATTTCACTCTCACTGCCTAGGTACTGAACCTAGCTCAGGGAGATCTTAGCGTAAGAAAGTTTGTCACTCTCAATGCCTAAGAACTGAACCTCGCTCGGGTAGATCTTAGCGTGAAAATTAAGGTATGTCACTCTCACTGCCTAAGAACTGAACCTCGCTCGGGTAGATCTTAGCGTGAGAAAGTATGTCACTCTCACTGCCTAGGTACTGAACTTCGCTCGGACAGATCTTAGCGTGAGAAAGTATGTCACTCTCACTGCCTAGGTACTGAACCTTATTCGGGTAGATCTTAGCGTGAGAAAGTATGTCACTCCCACTGCCTAGGTACTGAACCTAGCTCGGGAAGATCTTTGCGTGAGAAAGTATGTCACCCTCACTGCCTAAAAACTGAACCTCGCTCGGGTAGATCTTAGGGTGAGAAACTATGTCACTTTCACTGACTAGGTACTGAACCTAGCTCTGGTAGATCATAGCGTGAGAAACTATGTCACTCTCACTGCCTAAGAACTGAACCTCGCTCGGGTAGATCTTAGCGTGAAAAATAAAGGTATGTCACCCTCACTGCCTAAAAACTGAACCTCGCTCGGGCAGATCTTTGGGTGAGAAACTATGTCACTTTCACTGCCTAGGTACTGAACCTAGCTCAGCTAGATCTTAGCGTGAGAAACTATGTCACTGTCACTGCCTAGGTACTGAACCTAGGTCAGGTAGTTCTTAGCGTGAGAAAGTATGTCACTCTTACTGCCTAGGTACTGAACCAAGCTCAGCTAGATCTTAGCTGGAGAAACTATGTCACTCTCACTGCCTAGGTACTGAACCTAGCTTGGGTAGATCTTAGCGTGAGAAAGTATGTCACTCTCACTGCCTAGGTACTGAACCTCGCTCGGGTAGATCTTAGCGTGAGAAAGTATGTCACTCTCACTGCCTAGGTACTGAAACTTGCTCGGGTAGATCTAAGCGTGAGAAAGTATTACACTCACACTGCCTAGGTACTGAACCTAGCTCGGGCAGATCTTAGCATGAGAAAGTATGTCACCCTCAATGCGTAAGAACTGAATCTCGCTCGGGTAGATCTTAGCGTGAGAAATTAAGGTATTTCACTCTCACTGCCTAGGTACTGAACCTAGCTCGGGCAGATCTTAGGGTGAGAAACTATGTCACTCTCACTGCCTAAGTACTTAACCTCGCTCGGGCAGATCTTAGTGTAAGAAAATATGTCACTCTCACTGCCTAAGAACTGAACCTCGCTCGGGTAGATATTAGCGTGAGAAATTAAGGTATGTCACTCTCACTGCGTAGGTACTTAACCTCGCTCGGGTAGATCGTAGCGTGAGAAAGTATGTCACTCTTACCGCCTAGGTACTGAACCTAGCTCGGGTAGATCTTAGCGTGAGAAAGTATGTCACTCCCACTGCCTAGGTACTGAACCTAGCTCGGGTATATCTTAGCGTGAGAAAGTATGTCACTCTCACTGCCTAGGTACTGAACCTAGCTCGGATACATCTTAGCGTGAGAAAGAATGTCACTCCCACTGCCTAGGTACTGAACCTAGCTCGGGTAGATCTTAGCGTGAGAAAGTATGTCACTCTCACTGCCTAGGTACTGAACATAGCTCGGGTAGATCTTAGCGTGAGAAAGTATGTCACTCTCACTGGCTAGGGACTGAACCTCGCTCGGGTAGATCTTAGCATGAGAAAGTATGTAACTCTTACTGCCTAGGTACTAAAACTCGCTCGGGTACATCTTAGCGTGAGAAAGTATGTCACTCTCACTGCCTAGGTACTGAACCTCGCTCGGGTAGATCTAAGCGTGAGAAAGTATTACACTCACACTGCCTAGGTACTGAACCTAGCTCGGGCACATCTTAAGCTGAGAAACTATGTCACTCTCACTGCCTAAGTACTTAATCTAGCTCGAGTAGATCTTAGCGTGAGAAAGTATGTTACCCTCACTGCCTAAGAACTGAACCTCGCTCGGGTAGATCTTAGAGTGAGAAATTAAGGTATTTCACTCTCACTGCCTAGGTACTGAACCTAGCTCAGGGAGATCTTAGCGTAAGAAAGTTTGTCACTCTCAATGCCTAAGAACTGAACCTCGCTCGGGTAGATCTTAGCGTGAAAATTAAGGTATGTCACTCTCACTGCCTAAGAACTGAACCTCGTTCGGGTAGATCTTAGCGTGAGAAAGTATGTCACTCTCACTGCCTAGGTACTGAACTTCGCTCGGACAGATCTTAGCGTGAGAAAGTATGTCACTCTCACTGCCTAGGTACTGAACCTTATTCGGGTAGATCTTAGCGTGAGAAAGTATGTCACTCCCACTGCCTAGGTACTGAACCTAGCTCGGGAAGATCTTTGCGTGAGAAAGTATGTCACCCTCACTGCCTAAAAACTGAACCTCGCTCGGGTAGATCTTAGGGTGAGAAACTATGTCACTTTCACTGAGTAGGTACTAAACCTAGCTCTGGTAGATCTTAGCGTGAGAAACTATGTCACTCTCACTGCCTAAGAACTGAACCTCGCTCGGGTAGATCTTAGCGTGAGAAATAAAGGTATGTCACCCTCACTGCCTAAAAACTGAACCTCGCTCGGGCAGATCTTTGGGTGAGAAACTATGTCACTTTCACTGCCTAGGTACTGAACCTAGCTCTGGTAGATCTTAGCGTGAGAAAGTATGTCACTCTCAATGCCTAGGGACTGAACCTCGCTCAGCTAGATCTTAGCGTGAGAAAGTATGTCACTCTCACTGCCTAGGTACTGAACCTAGCTCAGCTAGATCTTAGCGTGAGAAAGTATGTCACTCTCACTGCCTAGGTACTGAACCTAGCTCGGGTAGATCTTAGCGTGAGAAAGTATGTCACTCTCAATGCCTAGGGACTGAACCTCGCTCAGCTAGATCTTAGCGTGAGAAAGTATGTCACTCTCACTGCCTAGGTACTGAACCTAGCTCAGCTAGATCTTAGCGTGAGAAAGTATGTCACTCTCACTGCCTAGGTACTGAACCTCGCTCGGGTATATCTTAGCATGAAAAAGTATGTAACTCGACATACTGAACCTAGCTGGGGTAGATCTTAGCGTGAGAAAGTATGTCACTCCCACTGCCTAGGTACTGAACCTAGCTCGGGTATATCTTAGCGTGAGAAAGTATGTCACTCTCACTGCCTAGGTACTGAACCTAGCTCGGGTAGATCTTAGCGTGAGAAAGAATGTCACCCTCAATGCCTAACAACTGAACCTCGCTAGGGTAGATCTTAGCTTGAGAAATTAAGGTATTTCACACTCACTGCCTAGGTACTGAACCTAGCTCGGGCAGATCTTAGGGTGAGAAACTATGTCACTCTCACTGCCTAAGTACTTAACCTCGCTCGGGCAGATCTTAGGGTTAGAAAGTATGTCACTTTCACTGCCTAGGTACTGAACCTAGCTCGGACAGATCTTAGCGTGAGAAAGTATGTCACTCCCACTGCCTAAGAACAGAACCTTGCTCGGGTAGATCTAAGCGTGAAAATTAAGGTATTTCACTCTCACTGTCTAGGTATTGAACCTCGCTCGGGTAGATCTTAGCGTGAGAAAGTATGTCACCCTCACTGCCTAGGTACTGAACCTAGCTCGGGTAGATCTTAGCGTGAGAAAGTATGTCACTCTCACTGCCTAGGTACTGAACCTAGCTCGGGTAGATCTTAACGTGAGAAAGAATGTCACTCCCACTGCCTAAGTACTGAACCTAGCTCGGGTAGATCTTAGCGGGAGAAAGTATGTCACTCTCACTGCCTAGGTACTGAACCTAGCTCGGTTAGACCTTAGCGTCAGAAAGTATGTCACTCTCACTGCCTAGGTACTGAACCTAGCTCGGGTAGATCTTAGCGTGAGAAACTATGTCACTCTCAATGCCAAGGTACTGAACCCCGCTCAGCTAGATCTTAGCATGACAAAGTATGTCACTCTCACTGCCTAGGTACTGAACCTAGCTCAGCTAAATCTTAGCGTGAGAAAGTATGTCACTCTCACTGCCTAGGTACTGAACCTAGCTCAGGGAAGATCTTAGTGTAAGAAAGTATGTCACTCTCACTGCCTAAGAACTGAACCTCGCTCGGGTAGATCTTAGCGTTAGGAATTAAGGTATATCACTCTCACTGCGTAGGTACTTAACCTCGCTCGGGTAGATCTTAGCGTGAGAAAGTATGACACTCTTACCGCCTAGGTACTGAACCTAGCTCGGGTAGATCTTAGCGTGAGAAAGTATGTCACTCCCACTGCCTAGGTACTGAACCTAGCTCGTGTAGATCTTAGCGTGAGAATGTATGTCACTCTCACTGCCTAGGTACTGAACCTAGCTCGGGTAGATCTTAGCGTGAGAAAGAATGTCACTCCCACTACCTAGGTACTGAACCTAGCTCGGGTAGATCTTAGCGTGAGAACTATGTCACTCTCACTGCCTAGGTACTGAACCTCGCTCGGGTAGATCTTAGCGTGAGAAAGTATGTCACTCTCACTGCCTAGGTACTGAAACTTGCTCGGGTAGATCTAAGCGTGAAAAAGTATTACACTCACACTGCCTAGGTACTGAACCTAGCTCGGGCAGATCTTAGCATGAGAAAGTATGTCACTCTCACTGCCTAAGTACTTAATATAGCTCGGGTAGATCTTAGCGTGAGAAATTAAGGTATTTCACTCTCACTGCCTAGGTACTGAACCTAGCTCGGGCAGATCTTAGGGTGAGAAACTATGTCACTCTCACTGCCTAAGTACTTAACCTCGCTCGGGCAGATCTTAGTGTAAGAAAGCATGTCACTCTCACTGCCTAAGAACTGAACCTCGCTCGGGTAGATCTTAGCGTGAGAAATTAAGGTATGTCACTCTCACTGCGTAGGTACTTAACCTCGCTCGTGTAGATCTTAGCGTGAGAAAGTATGTCACTCTTACCGCCTAGGTACTGAACCTAGCTCGGGTAGATCTTAGCGTGAGAAAGTATGTCACTCCCACTGCCTAGGTACTGAACCTAGCTCGGGTATATCTTAGCGTGAGAAAGTATGTCACTCCCACTGCCTAGGTACTGAACCTAGCTCGGGTAGATCTTAGCGTGAGAAAGTATGTCACTCCCACTGCCTAGGTACTGAACCTCGCTCGGGTAGATCTTAGCGTGAGAAAGTATGTCACTCTCACTGGCTAGGGACTGAACTTCGCTCGGGTAGATCTTAGCATGAGAAAGTATGTAACTCTTACTGCCTAGGTACTGAAACTCGCTCGGGTACATCTTAGCGTGAGAAAGTATGTCACTCTCACTGCCTAGGTACTGAACCTCGCTCGGGTAGATCTAAGCGTGAGAAAGTATGTCACTCTCACTGCCTAGGGACTGAACCTCGCTCGGGTAGATCTTAGCGTGAGAAAGTATGTCACTCTCACTGCCTAGGGACTGAACCTCGCTCGGGTAGATCTTAGCGTGAGAAACTATGTCACTCTCAATGCCAAGGTACTGAACCTCGCTCAGCTAGATCTTAGCATGAGAAAGTATATCACTCTCACTGCCTAGGTACTGAACCTAGCTCGGGTAGATCTTAGCGTGAGAAAGTATGTCACTCTCACTGCCTAGGTACTGAACCTCGCTCAGGGAAGATCTTAGCGTAAGAAAGTATGTCACTCTCACTGCCTAAGAACTGAACCTCGCTCGGGTAGATCTTAGCGTGAGAAATTAAGGTATGTCACTCTCACTGCCTAGGTACTTAACCTCGCTCGGGTAGATCTTAGCGTGAGAAAGTATGTCACTCTCACCGCCTAGGTACTGAACCTAGCTCGGGTAGATCTTAGCGTGAGAAAGTATGTCACTCCCACTGCCTAGGTACTGAACCTAGCTCGGGTAGATCTTAGCGTGAGAAAATATGTCACTCTCACTGCCTAGGTACTGAACCTAGCTCGGGTAGATCTTAGCGTGAGAAAGAATGTCACTTCCACTGCCTAGGTACTGAACCTAGCTCGGGTAGATCTTAGCGTGAGAAACTATGTCACTCTCACTGCCTAGGTACTGAACATAGCTCGGGTAGATCTTAGCGTGAAAAAGTATGTCACTCTCACTGGCTAGGGACTGAACTTCGCTCGGGTAGATCTTAGCGTGAGAAAGTATGTCACTCTCACTGCCTAGGTACTGAAACTCGCTCGGGTACATCTAAGCGTGAGAAAGTATGTCACTCTCACTGCCTAGGTACTGAACCTCGCTCGGGTAGATCTTAGCGTGAGAAAGTATGTCACTCTCACTGCCTAGGTACTGAAACTTGCTCGGGTAGATCTAAGCGTGAGAAAGTATTACACTCACATTGTCTAGGTACTGAACCTAGCTCGGGCAGATCTTAGCATGAGAAAGTATGTCACCCTCAATGTCTAACAACTGAACCTCGCTCGGGTAGATCTTAGCTTGAGAAATTAAGGTATTTCACTCTCACTGCCTAGGTACTGAACCTAGCTCGGGCAGATCTTAGGGTTAGAAACTATGTCACTCTCACTGCCTAAGTACTTAACCTCGCTCGGGCAGATCTTAGGGTTAGAAAGTATGTCACTTTCACTGCCTAGGTACTGAACCTAGCTCGGACAGATCTTAGCGTGAGAAAGTATGTCACTCCCACTGCCTAAGAACAGAACCTTGCTCGGGTAGATCTAAGCGTGAAAATTAAGGTATTTCACTCTCACTGCCTAGGTATTGAACCTCGCCCGGGTAGATCTTAGCGTGAGAAAGTATGTCACTCTCACTGCCTAAGTACTTAACCTCGCTCGGGCAGATCTTAGGGTTAGAAAGTATGTCACTTTCACTGCCTAGGTACTGAACCTAGCTCGGACAGATCTTAGCGTGAGAAAGTATGTCACTCCCACTGCCTAAGAACAAAACCTTGCTCGGGTAGATCTAAGCGTGAAAATTAAGGTATTTCACTCTCACTGCCTAGGTATTGAACCTCGCCCGGGTAGATCTTAGCGTGAGAAAGTATGTCACTCTCACTGCCTAGGTACTGAACCTAGCTCGGGTAGATCTTAGCGTGAGAAAGTATGTCACTCTCACTGCCTAGGTACTGAACCTAGCTCGGGTAGATCTTAACGTGAGAAAGAATGTCACTCCCACTGCCTAAGTACTGAACCTAGCTCGGGTAGATCTTAGCGGGAGAAAGTATGTCACTCTCACTGCCTAGGTACTGAACCTAGCTCGGTTAGACCTTAGCGTCAGAAAGTATGTCACTCTCACTGCCTAGGTACTGAACCTAGCTCGGGTAGATCTTAGCGTGAGAAACTATGTCACTTTCAATGCCAAGGTACTGAACCCCGCTCAGCTAGATCTTAGCATGACAAAGTATGTCACTCTCACTGCCTAGGTACTGAACCTAGCTCAGCTAAATCTTAGCGTGAGAAAGTATGTCACTCTCACTGCCTAGGTACTGAACCTAGCTCAGGGAAGATCTTAGTGTAAGAAAGTATGTCACTCTCACTGCCTAAGAACTGATCCTCGCTCGGGTAGATCTTACCGTTAGGAATTAAGGTATGTCACTCTCACTGCGTAGGTACTTAACCTCGCTCGGGTAGATCTTAGCGTGAGAAAGTATGTCACTCTTACCGCCTAGGTACTAAACCTAGCTCGGGTAGATCTTAGCGTGAGAAAGTATGTCACTCCCACTGCCTAGGTACTGAACCTAGCTCGGGTAGATCTTAGCGTGAGAAAGTATGTCACTCTCACTGCCTAGGTACTGAACCTAGCTCGGGTAGATCTTAGCGTGAGAAAGAATGTCACTCCCACTACCTAGGTACTGAACCTAGCTCGGGTAGATCTTAGCGTGAGAACTATGTCACTCTCACTGCCTAGGTACTGAACCTCGCTCGGGTAGATCTTAGCGTGAGAAAGTATGTCACTCTCACTGCCTAGGTACTGAAACTTGCTCGGGTAGATCTAAGCGTGAAAAAGTATTACACTCACACTGCCTAGGTACTGAACCTAGCTCGGGCAGATCTTAGCATGAGAAAGTATGTCACCCTCAATGCCTAAGAACTGAACCTCGCTCGGGTAGATCTTAGCGTGAGAAATTAAGGTATTTCACTCTCACTGCCTAGGTACTGAACCTAGCTCGGGCAGATCTTAGGGTGAGAAACTATGTCACTCTCACTGCCTAAGTACTTAACCTCGCTCGGGCAGATCTTAGTGTAAGAAAGCATGTCACTCTCACTGCCTAAGAACTGAACCTCGCTCGGGTAGATCTTAGCGTGAGAAATTAAGGTATGTCATTCTCACTGCGTAGGTACTTAACCTCGCTCGGGTAGATCTTAGCGTGAGAAAGTATGTCACTCTTACCGCCTAGGTACTGAACCTAGCTCGGGTAGATCTTAGCGTGAGAAAGAATGTCACTCCCACTGCCTAGGTACTGAACCTAGCTCGGGTAGATCTTAGCGTGAGAAAGTATGTCACTCTCACTGCCTAGGTACTGAACCTAGCTCGGGTAGATCTTAGCGTGAGAAAGTATGTCACTCTCACTGGCTAGGGACTGAACTTCGCTCGGGTAGATCTTAGCATGAGAAAGTATGTAACTCTTACTGCCTAGGTACTGAAACTCGCTCGGGTACATCTTAGCGTGAGAAAGTATGTCACTCTCACTGCCTAGGTACTGAACCTCGCTCGGGTAGATCTAAGCGTGAGAAAGTATTACACTCACACTGCCTAGGTACTGAACCTAGCTCGGGCAGATCTTAGGCTGAGAAACTATGTCACTCTCACTGCCTAAGTACTTAATATAGCTCGGGTAGAACTTAGCGTGAGAAAGTATGTTACCCTCACTGCCTAAGAACTGAACCTCGCTCAGGTCGATCTTAGAGTGAGAAATTAAGGAATTTCACTCTCACTGCCTAGGTATTGAACCTAGCTCAGGGAGATCTTAGCGTAAGAAAGTATGTCACTCTCAATGCCTAAGAACTGAACCTCGCTCGGGTAGATCTTAGCGTGAAAATTAAGGTATGTCACTCTCACTGCCTAAGAACTGAACCTCGCTCGGGTAGATCTTAGCGTGAGAAAGTATGTCACTCTCACTGCCTAGGTACTGAACTTCGGTCGGACAGATCTTAGCTTGAGAAAGTATGTCACTCTCACTGCCTAGGTACTGAACCTAGCTCGGGTAGATCTTAGCGTGAGAAAGTATGTCACTCCCACTGCCTAGGTACTGAACCTAGCTCGGGAAGATCTTTGCCTGAGAAAGTATGTCACCCTCACTGCCTAAAAACTGAACCTCGCTCGGGTAGATCTTAGGGTGAGAAACTATGTCACTTTCACTGACGAGGTACTGAACCTAGCTCTGGTAGATCTTAGCGTGAGAAAGTATGTCACTCTCACTGCCTTAGAACTGAACCTCGCTCGGGTAGATCTTAGCGTGAGAAATAAAGGTATGTCAACCTCACTGCCTAAAAACTAAATCTCGCTCGGGCAGATCTTAGGGTGAGAAACTATGTCACTTTCACTGCCTAGGTACTGAACCTAGCTCTGGTAGATCTTAGCGTGAGAAAGTATGTCACTCTCACTGCCTAGGGACTGAACCTCGCTCAGCTAGATCTTAGCGTGAGAAAGTATGTCACTCTCACTGCCTAGGTACTGAACCTAGCTCAGCTAGATCTTAGCGTGAGAAACTATGTCACTGTCACTGCCTAGGTACTGAACCTAGCTCAGGTAGTTCTTAGCGTGAGAAAGTATGTCACTCTTACTGCCTAGGTACTGAACCTAGCTCAGCTAGATCTTAGCTGGAGAAACTATGTCACTCTCACTGCCTAGGTACTGAACCTAGCTTGGGTAGATCTTAGCGTGAGAAAGTATGTCACTCTCACTGCCTAGGTACTGAACCTCGCTCGGGTAGATCTTAGCGTGAGAAAGTATGTCACTCTCACTGCCTAGGTACTGAAACTTGCTCGGGTAGATCTAAGCGTGAGAAAGTATTACACTCACACTGCCTAGGTACTGAACCTAGCTCGGGCAGATCTTAGCATGAGAAAGTATGTCACCCTCAATGCGTAAGAACTGAATCTCGCTCGGGTAGATCTTAGCGTGAGAAATTAAGGTATTTCACTCTCACTGCCTAGGTACTGAACCTAGCTCGGGCAGATCTTAGGGTGAGAAACTATGTCACTCTCACTGCCTAAGTACTTAACCTCGCTCGGGCAGATCTTAGTGTAAGAAAGTATGTCACTCTCACTGCCTAAGAACTGAACCTCGCTCGGGTAGATATTAGCGTGAGAAATTAAGGTATGTCACTCTCACTGCGTAGGTACTTAACCTCGCTCGGGTAGATCGTAGCGTGAAAGGTATGTCACTCTTACCGCCTAGGTATTGAACCTAGCTCGGGTAGATCTTAGCGTGAGAAAGTATGTCACTCCCACTGCCTAGGTACTGAACCTAGCTCGGGTATATCTTAGCGTGAGAAAGTATGTCACTCTCACTGCCTAGGTACTGAACCTAGCTCGGATAGATCTTAGCGTGAGAAAGAATGTCACTCCCACTGCCTAGGTACTGAACCTAGCTCGGGTAGATCTTAGCGTGAGAAAGTATGTCACTCTCACTGCCTAGGTACTGAACATAGCTCGGGTAGATCTTAGCGTGAGAAAGTATGTCACTCTCACTGGCTAGGGACTGAACCTCGCTCGGGTAGATCTTAGCATGAGAAAGTATGTAACTCTTACTGCCTAGGTACTGAAACTCGCTCGGGTACATCTTAGCGTGAGAAAGTATGTCACTCTCACTGCCTAGGTACTGAACCTCGCTCGGGTAGATCTAAGCGTGAGAAAGTATTACACTCACACTGCCTAGGTACTGAACCTAGCTCGGGCACATCTTAGGCTGAGAAAATATGTCACTCTCACTGCCTAAGTACTTAATCTAGCTCGAGTAGATCTTAGCGTGAGAAAGTATGTTACCCTCACTGCCTAAGAACTGAACCTCGCTCGGGTAGATCTTAGAGTGAGAAATTAAGGTATTTCACTCTCACTGCCTAGGTACTGAACCTAGCTCAGGGAGATCTTAGCGTAAGAAACTTTTTCACTCTCAATGCCTAAGAACTGAACCTCGCTCGGGTAGATCTTAGCGTGAAAATTAAGGTATGTCACTCTCACTGCCTAAGAACTGAACCTCGCTCGGGTAGATCTTAGCGTGAGAAAGTATGTCACTCTCACTGCCTAGGTACTGAACTTCGCTCGGACAGATCTTAGCGTGAGAAAGTATGTCACTCTCACTGCCTAGGTACTGAACCTTATTCGGGTAGATCTTAGCGTGAGAAAGTATGTCACTCCCACTGCCTAGGTACTGAACCTAGCTCGGGAAGATCTTTGCGTGAGAAAGTATGTCACCCTCACTGCCTAAAAACTGAACCTCGCTCGGGTAGATCTTAGGGTGAGAAACTATGTCACTTTCACTGACTAGGTACTAAACCTAGCTCTGGTAGATCTTAGCGTGAGAAACTATGTCACTCTCACTGCCTAAGAACTGAACCTCGCTTGGGTAGATCTTAGCGTGAGAAATAAAGGTATGTCACCCTCACTGCCTAAAAACTGAACCTCGCTCGGGCAGATCTTTGGGTGAGAAACTATGTCACTTTCACTGCCTAGGTACTGAACCTAGCTCTGGTAGATCTTAGCGTGAGAAAGTATGTCACTCTCAATGCCTAGGGACTGAACCTCGCTCAGCTAGATCTTAGCGTGAGAAAGTATGTCACTCTCACTGCCTAGGTACTGAACCTAGCTCAGCTAGATCTTAGCGTGAGAAAGTATGTCACTCTCACTGCCTAGGTACTGAACCTAGCTCAGGTAGATCTTAGCGTAAGAAAGTATGTCACTTTCACTGCCTAAGAACTGAATCTCGCTCGGGTAGATCTTAGTGTGAGAAATTAAGGTATGTCAATCTCACTGCCTAGGTACTGAACCTCGCTCGGATAGATCTTAGCGTGAGAAAGTATGTCACTCTCACTGCCTAGGTACTGAACATAGCTCGGGTAGATCTTAGCGTGAGAAAGTATGTCACTCTCACTGGCTATGGACTGAACCTCGCTCGGGTAGATCTTAGCATGAGAAAGTATGTAACTCTTACTGCCTAGGTACTGAAACTCTCTCGGGTACATCTTAGCGTGAGAAAGTATGTCACTTACCGTGAAAGAATGTGACTCCCACTGCCTAGGTACTGAACCTAGCTCCGGTAGATCTTAGCAGGAGAAAGTATGTCACTCTCACTGCCTAGGTACTGAACCTAGTTCGGGTAGATCTTAGCGTGAGAAAGTATGTGACTCTCACTGGCTAGGGATTGAACCTCGCTCGGGTATATCTTAGCATGAAAAAGTATGTAACTCGACATACTGAACCTCGCTCGGGTAGATCTTAGCGTGAGAAAGTATGTCACTCCCACTGCCTAGGTACTGAACCTAGCTCGGGTATATCTTAGCGTGAGAAAGTATGTCACTCTCACTGCCTAGGTACTGAACCTAGCTCGGGTAGATCTTAGCGTGAGAAAGAATGTCACTCCCACTGCCTAGGTACTGAACCTAGCTCGGGTAGATCTTAGCGTGAGAAAGTATGTCACTCTCACTGCCTAGGTACTGAACATAGCTCGGGTAGATCTTAGCGTGAGAAAGTATGTCACTCTCACTGGCTATGGACTGAACCTCGCTCGGGTAGATCTTAGCATGAGAAAGTATGTAACTCTGACTGCCTAGGTACTGAAACTCTCTCGGGTACATCTTAGCGTGAGAAAGTATGTCACTCTCACTGCCTAGGTACTGAACCTCGCTCGGGTAGATCTAAGCGTGAGAAAGTATTACACTCACACTGCCTAGGTACTGAACCTAGCTCGGGCACATCTTAGGCTGAGAAACTATGTCACTCTCACTGCCTAAGTACTTAATCTAGCTCGGGTAGATCTTAGCGTGAGAAAGTATGTTACCCTCACTGCCTAAGAACTGAACCTAGCTCGGGAAGATCTTTGCGTGAGAAAGTATGTCACCCTCACTGCCTAAAAACTGAACCTCGCTCGGGTAGATCTTAGGGTGAGAAACTATGTCACTTTCACTGCCTAGGTACTGAACCTAGCTCTGGTAGATCTTAGCGTGAGAAAGTATGTCACTCTCAATGCCTAGGGACTGAACCTCGCTCAGCTAGATCTTAGCGTGAGAAAGTATGTCACTCTGACTGCCTAGGTACTGAAACTCTCTCGGGTAGATCTTAGAGTGAGAAATTAAGGTATTTCACTCTCACTGCCTAGGTACTGAACCTAGCTCAGGGAGATCTTAGCGTAAGAAAGTTTGTCACTCTCAATGCCTAAGAACTGAACCTCGCTCGGGTAGATCTTAGCGTGAAAATTAAGGTATGTCACTCTCACTGCCTAAGAACTGAACCTCGCTCGGGTAGATCTTAGCGTGAGAAAGTATGTCACTCTCACTGCCTAGGTACTGAACTTTGCTCGGACAGATCTTAGCGTGAGAAAGTATGTCACTCTCACTGCCTAGGTACTGAACCTTATTCGGGTAGATCTTAGCGTGAGAAAGTATGTCACTCCCACTGCCTAGGTACTGAACCTAGCTCGGGAAGATCTTTGCGTGAGAAAGTATGTCACCCTCACTGCCTAAAAACTGAACCTCGCTCGGGTAGATCTTAGGGTGAGAAACTATGTCACTTTCACTGACTAGGTACTAAACCTAGCTCTGGTAGATCTTAGCGTGAGAAACTATGTCACTCTCACTGCCTAAGAACTGAACCTCGCTCGGGAAGATCTTAGCGTGAGAAATAAAGGTATGTCACCCTCACTGCCTAAAAACTGAACCTCGCTCGGGCAGATCTTTGGGTGAGAAACTATGTCACTTTCACTGCCTAGGTACTGA
Source organism: Tegillarca granosa (assembly GCA_029721355.1). Classification (NCBI taxonomy): domain Eukaryota; kingdom Metazoa; phylum Mollusca; class Bivalvia; order Arcoida; family Arcidae; genus Tegillarca; species Tegillarca granosa. The sequence continues at coordinate 16,228,742 of CM056611.1, read as the reverse complement.
ACCTAGCTCTGGTAGATCTTAGCGTGAGAAAGTATGTCACTCTCAATGCCTAGGGACTGAACCTCGCTCAGCTAGATCTTAGCGTGAGAAAGTATGTCACTCTCACTGCCTAGGTACTGAACCTAGCTCAGCTAGATCTTAGCGTGAGAAAGTATGTCACTCTCACTGCCTAGGTACTGAACCTAGCTCAGGTAGATCTTAGCGTAAGAAAGTATGTCACTTTCACTGCCTAAGAACTGAATCTGGCTCGGGTAGATCTTAGTGTGAGAAAGTATGTGACTCTCACTGTCTAGGGACTGAACCTCGCTCGGGTATATCTTAGCATGAAAAAGTATGTCACTCTCACTGCCTAGGTACTGAAACTCGCTCGGGTACATCTTAGCGTGAGAAAGTATGTCACTCTCATTGCCTAGGTACTGAACCTCGCTCGGGTAGATCTAAGCGTGAGAAAGTATTACACTCACACTGCCTAGGTACTGAACCTAGCTCCGGTAGATCTTAGCAGGAGAAAGTATGTCACTCTCACTGCCTAGGTACTGAACCTAGTTCGGGTAGATCTTAGCGTGAGAAAGTATGTGACTCTCACTGGCTAGGGACTGAACCTCGCTCGGGTATATCTTAGCATGAAAAAGTATGTCACTCTCACTGCCTAGGTATTGAAACTCGCTCGGGTACATCTTAGAGTGAGAAAGTATGTCACTCTCATTGCCTAGGTACTGAACCTCGCTCGGGTAGATCTAAGCGTGAGAAAGTATTACACTCACACTGCCTAGGTACTGAACCTAGCTCGGGCAGATCTTAGGCTGAGAAACTATGTCACTCTCACTGCCTAAGAACTGAACCTCGCTCGGGTAGATCTTAGAGTGAGAAATTAAGGTATTTCACTCTCACTGCCTAGGTACTGAACCTAGCTCAGGGAGATCTTAGCATAAGAAAGTATGTCACTCTCACTGCCTAAGAACTGAACCTCGCTCGGGTAGATCTTAGCGTGAGAAAGTATGTCACTCTCACTGCCTAGGTACTGAACTTCGCTCGGACAGATCTTAGCGTGAGAAAGTATGTCACACTCACTGCCTAGGTACTGAACCTAGCTCGGGAAGATCTTTGCGTGAGAAAGTATGTCACTTAGCGTATGTATAGGGTGAAAAACTATGTCACTTTCACTGCCTAGGTACTGAACCTTGCTCTGGTAGATCTTAGCGTGAGAAAGTATGTCACTCTCACTGCCTAGGGACTGAACCTCGCTCAGCTAGATCTTAGCATGAGAAAGTATGTCACTCTCACTGCCTAGGTACTGAACCTAGCTCAGCTAGATCTTAGCGTAAGAAAGTTTGTCACTTTCACTGCCTAAGAACTGAACCTCGCTCGGGTAGATCTTAGTGTGAGAAATTAAGGTATGTCAATCTCACTGCCTAGGTACTGAACCTCGCTCGGGTAGATCTTAGCTTGCGAAAGTATGTCACTCTCACCGCCTAGGTTCTGAACCTAGCTCGGGCAGAACTTAGCGTGAGAAAGTATGTCACTCCCACTGCCTAGGTACTGAACCTAGCTCGGGTAGATCTTAGCGTGAAAAAGTATGTCACTCTCACTGCCTAGGTACTGAACCTACCTTGGGTAGATCTTAGCGTGAAAGAATGTCACTCCCACTGCCTAGGTACTGAACCTCGCTCGGGTAGATCTTAGCGTGAGAAAGTATGTAACTCTCACTGCCTTGGTACTGAAACTCGCTCGGGTACATCTTAGCGTGAGAAAGTATGTCACTCTCACTGCCTAGGTACTGAACCTCGCTCGGGTAGATCTAAGCGTGAGAAAGTATTACACTCACACTGCCTAGGTACTGAACCTAGCTCGGGCAGATCTTAGGCTGAGAAACTATGTCACTCTCACTGCCTATGTCACTCTCACTGCCTAGGTACTGAACCTAGCTTGGGTAGATCTTAGCGTGAAAGAATGTCACTCCCATTGCCTAGGTACTGAACCTCGCTCGGGTAGATTTTAGCGTGAGAAAGTATGTCACTCTTACCGCCTAGGTATTGAACCTCGCTCGGGTAGATCTTAGCATGAGAAAGTATGTAACTCTGACTGCCTAGGTACTGAAACTCTCTCGGGTACATCTTAGCGTGAGAAAGTATGTCACTCTCACTGCCTAGGTACTGAACCTCGCTCGGGTAGATCTAAGCGTGAGAAAGTATTACACTCACACTGCCTAGGTACTGAACCTAGCTCGGGCACATCTTAGGCTGAGAAACTATGTCACTCTCACTGCCTAAGTACTTAATCTAGCTCGGGTAGATCTTAGCGTGAGAAAGTATGTTACCCTCACTGCCTAAGAACTGAACCTAGCTCGGGAAGATCTTTGCGTGAGAAAGTATGTCACCCTCACTGCCTAAAAACTGAACCTCGCTCGGGTAGATCTTAGGGTGAGAAACTATGTCACTTTCACTGCCTAGGTACTGAACCTAGCTCTGGTAGATCTTAGCGTGAGAAAGTATGTCACTCTCAATGCCTAGGGACTGAACCTCGCTCAGCTAGATCTTAGCGTGAGAAAGTATGTCACTCTGACTGCCTAGGTACTGAAACTCTCTCGGGTAGATCTTAGAGTGAGAAATTAAGGTATTTCACTCTCACTGCCTAGGTACTGAACCTAGCTCAGGGAGATCTTAGCGTAAGAAAGTTTGTCACTCTCAATGCCTAAGAACTGAACCTCGCTCGGGTAGATCTTAGCGTGAAAATTAAGGTATGTCACTCTCACTGCCTAAGAACTGAACCTCGCTCGGGTAGATCTTAGCGTGAGAAAGTATGTCACTCTCACTGCCTAGGTACTGAACTTTGCTCGGACAGATCTTAGCGTGAGAAAGTATGTCACTCTCACTGCCTAGGTACTGAACCTTATTCGGGTAGATCTTAGCGTGAGAAAGTATGTCACTCCCACTGCCTAGGTACTGAACCTAGCTCGGGAAGATCTTTGCGTGAGAAAGTATGTCACCCTCACTGCCTAAAAACTGAACCTCGCTCGGGTAGATCTTAGGGTGAGAAACTATGTCACTTTCACTGACTAGGTACTAAACCTAGCTCTGGTAGATCTTAGCGTGAGAAACTATGTCACTCTCACTGCCTAAGAACTGAACCTCGCTCGGGAAGATCTTAGCGTGAGAAATAAAGGTATGTCACCCTCACTGCCTAAAAACTGAACCTCGCTCGGGCAGATCTTTGGGTGAGAAACTATGTCACTTTCACTGCCTAGGTACTGAACCTAGCTCTGGTAGATCTTAGCGTGAGAAAGTATGTCACTCTCAATGCCTAGGGACTGAACCTCGCTCAGCTAGATCTTAGCGTGAGAAAGTATGTCACTCTCACTGCCTAGGTACTGAACCTAGCTCAGCTAGATCTTAGCGTGAGAAAGTATGTCACTCTCACTGCCTAGGTACTGAACCTAGCTCAGGTAGATCTTAGCGTAAGAAAGTATGTCACTTTCACTGCCTAAGAACTGAATCTGGCTCGGGTAGATCTTAGTGTGAGAAAGTATGTGACTCTCACTGTCTAGGGACTGAACCTCGCTCGGGTATATCTTAGCATGAAAAAGTATGTCACTCTCACTGCCTAGGTACTGAAACTCGCTCGGGTACATCTTAGCGTGAGAAAGTATGTCACTCTCATTGCCTAGGTACTGAACCTCGCTCGGGTAGATCTAAGCGTGAGAAAGTATTACACTCACACTGCCTAGGTACTGAACCTAGCTCCGGTAGATCTTAGCAGGAGAAAGTATGTCACTCTCACTGCCTAGGTACTGAACCTAGTTCGGGTAGATCTTAGCGTGAGAAAGTATGTGACTCTCACTGGCTAGGGACTGAACCTCGCTCGGGTATATCTTAGCATGAAAAAGTATGTCACTCTCACTGCCTAGGTATTGAAACTCGCTCGGGTACATCTTAGAGTGAGAAAGTATGTCACTCTCATTGCCTAGGTACTGAACCTCGCTCGGGTAGATCTAAGCGTGAGAAAGTATTACACTCACACTGCCTAGGTACTGAACCTAGCTCGGGCAGATCTTAGGCTGAGAAACTATGTCACTCTCACTGCCTAAGAACTGAACCTCGCTCGGGTAGATCTTAGAGTGAGAAATTAAGGTATTTCACTCTCACTGCCTAGGTACTGAACCTAGCTCAGGGAGATCTTAGCATAAGAAAGTATGTCACTCTCACTGCCTAAGAACTGAACCTCGCTCGGGTAGATCTTAGCGTGAGAAAGTATGTCACTCTCACTGCCTAGGTACTGAACTTCGCTCGGACAGATCTTAGCGTGAGAAAGTATGTCACACTCACTGCCTAGGTACTGAACCTAGCTCGGGAAGATCTTTGCGTGAGAAAGTATGTCACTTAGCGTATGTATAGGGTGAAAAACTATGTCACTTTCACTGCCTAGGTACTGAACCTTGCTCTGGTAGATCTTAGCGTGAGAAAGTATGTCACTCTCACTGCCTAGGGACTGAACCTCGCTCAGCTAGATCTTAGCATGAGAAAGTATGTCACTCTCACTGCCTAGGTACTGAACCTAGCTCAGCTAGATCTTAGCGTAAGAAAGTTTGTCACTTTCACTGCCTAAGAACTGAACCTCGCTCGGGTAGATCTTAGTGTGAGAAATTAAGGTATGTCAATCTCACTGCCTAGGTACTGAACCTCGCTCGGGTAGATCTTAGCTTGCGAAAGTATGTCACTCTCACCGCCTAGGTTCTGAACCTAGCTCGGGCAGAACTTAGCGTGAGAAAGTATGTCACTCCCACTGCCTAGGTACTGAACCTAGCTCGGGTAGATCTTAGCGTGAAAAAGTATGTCACTCTCACTGCCTAGGTACTGAACCTACCTTGGGTAGATCTTAGCGTGAAAGAATGTCACTCCCACTGCCTAGGTACTGAACCTCGCTCGGGTAGATCTTAGCGTGAGAAAGTATGTAACTCTCACTGCCTAGGTACTGAAACTCGCTCGGGTACATCTTAGCGTGAGAAAGTATGTCACTCTCACTGCCTAGGTACTGAACCTCGCTCGGGTAGATCTAAGCGTGAGAAAGTATTACACTCACACTGCCTAGGTACTGAACCTAGCTCGGGCAGATCTTAGGCTGAGAAACTATGTCACTCTCACTGCCTATGTCACTCTCACTGCCTAGGTACTGAACCTAGCTTGGGTAGATCTTAGCGTGAAAGAATGTCACTCCCATTGCCTAGGTACTGAACCTCGCTCGGGTAGATTTTAGCGTGAGAAAGTATGTCACTCTTACCGCCTAGGTATTGAACCTAGCTCGGGTAGATCTTAGCGTGAGAAAGTATGTCACTCCCACTGCCTAGGTACTTAACCTCGCTCGGGTAGATCTTAGCGTGAGAAAGTATGTCACTCTCACCGCCTAGGTATTTAACCTAGCTCGGGTAGATCTTAGCGTGAGAAAGTATGTCACTCCCACTGCCTAGGTACTGAACCTAGCTCGGGTAGATCTTAGCGTGAGAAAGTATGTCACTCTCACTGCCTAGGTACTGAACCTAGCTCGGGTAGATCTTAGCGTGAGAAAGAATGTCACTCCCACTACCTAGGTACTGAACCTAGCTCGGGTAGATCTTAGCGTGAGAAACTATGTCACTCTCACTGCCTAGGTACTGAACGTAGCTCGGGTAGATCTTAGCGTGAGAAAGTATGTCACTCTCACTGGCTAGGGACTGAACCTCGCTCGGGTAGATCTTAGCGTGAGAATTTTGTAACTCTCACTGCCTAGGTACTGAAACTCGCTCGGGTACATCTAAGCGTGAGAAAGTATGTCACTCTCACTGTCTAGGTACTGAACTTTGCTCGGGTAGATCTTAGCGTGAGAAAGTATGTCACTCTCACTGCCTAGGTACTGAAACTTGCTCGGGTAGATCTAAGCGTGAGAAAGTATTACATTCACACTGCCTAGGTACTGAACCTAGCTCGGGCAGATCTCAGCATGAGAAAGTATGTCACCCTCAATGCCTAAGAACTCAACCTCGCTCGGGTAGATCTTAGTGTGAGAAATTAAGGTATTTCACTCTCACTGCCTAGGTACTGAACCTAGCTCGGGCAGATCTTAGGGTGAGAAACTATGTCACTCTTACTGCCTAAGTACTTAACCTCGCTCGGGCAGATCTTAGGGTGAGAAAGTATGTCACTTTCACTGCCTAGGTACTGAACCTAGCTCGGACAGATCTTAGCGTGAGAAAGGATGTCACTCTCACTGCCTAAGAACAGAACCTCGGTCGGGTAGATCTAAGCGTGAGAAATTAAGGTATTTCACACTCACTGCCTAGGTACTGAACCTCGCTCGGGTAGATCTTAGCGTGAGAAAGTATGTCACTCTCACTGCCTAGGTACTGAACCTCGCTCGGGTAGATCTAAGCGTGAGAAAGTATTACACTCACACTGCCTAGGTACTGAACCTAGCTCGGGCAGATCTTAGGCTGAGAAACTATGTCACTGTCACTGCCTATGTCACTCTCACTGCCTAGGTACTGAACCTAGCTTGGGTAGATCTTAGCGTGAAAGAATGTCACTCCCACTGCCTAGGTACTGAACCTCGCTCGGGTAGATCTTAGCGTGAGAAAGTATGTCACTCTCACCGCCTAGGTATTGAACCTAGCTCGGGTAGATCTTAGCGTGAGAAAGTATGTCACTCCCACTGCCTAGGTACTTAACCTCGCTCGGGTAGATCTTAGCGTGAGAAAGTATGTCACTCTCACCGCCTAGGTATTGAACCTAGCTCGGGTAGATCTTAGCGTGAGAAAGTATGTCACTCCCACTGCCTAGGTACTGAACCTAGCTCGGGTAGATCTTAGCGTGAGAAAGTATGTCACTCTCACTGCCTAGGTACTGAACCTAGCTCGGGTAGATCTTAACGTGAGAAAGAATGTCACTCCCACTGCCTAGGTACTGAACCTAGCTCGGGTAGATCTTAGCGTGAGAAACTATGTCACTCTCACAGCCTAGGTACTGAACGTAGCTCGGGTAGATCTTAGCGTGAGAAAGTATGTCACTCTCACTGGCTAGGGACTGAACCTCGCTCGGGTAGATCTTAGCGTGAGAAAGTTTGTAACTCTCACTGCCTAGGTACTGAAACTCGCTCGGGTACATCTAAGCGTGAGAAAGTATGTCACTCTCACTGCCTAGGTACTGAACTTCGCTCGGGTAGATCTTAGCGTGAGAAAGTATGTCACTCTCACTGCCTAGGTACTGAAACTTGCTCGGGTAGATCTAAGCGTGAGAAAGGATTACATTCACACTGCCTAGGTACTGAACCTAGCTCGGGCAGATCTTAGCATGAGAAAGTATGTCACCCTCAATGCCTAAGAACTGAACCTCGCTCGGGTAGATCTTAGTGTGAGAAATTAAGGTATTTCACTCTCACTGCCTAGGTACTGAACCTAGCTCGGGCAGATCTTAGGGTGAGAAACTATGTCACTCTTACTGCCTAAGTACTTAACCTCGCTCGGGCAGATCTTAGGGTGAGAAAGTATGTCACTTTCACTGCCTAGGTACTGAACCTAGCTCGGACAGATCTTAGGGTGAGAAAGTATGTCACTCTCACTGCCTAGGTACTGAACCTAGCTTGGGTAGATCTTAGCGTGAAAGAATGTCACTCCCACTGCCTAGGTACTGAACCTCGGTCGGGTAGATCTAAGCGTGAGAAATTAAGGTATTTCACTCTCACTGCCTAGGTACTGAACCTCGCTCGGGTAGATCTTAGCGTGAGAAAGTATGTCACTCTCACTGCCTAGGTACTGAACCTCGCTCGGGTAGATCTAAGCGTGAGAAAGTATTACACTCACACTGCCTAGGTACTGAACCTAGCTCGGGCAGATCTTAGGCTGAGAAACTATGTCACTGTCACTGCCTATGTCACTCTCACTGCCTAGGTACTGAACCTAGCTTGGGTAGATCTTAGCGTGAAAGAATGTCACTCCCACTGCCTAGGTACTGAACCTCGCTCGGGTAGATCTTAGCGTGAGAAAGTATGTCACTCTCACCGCCTAGGTATTGAACCTAGCTCGGGTAGATCTTAGCGTGAGAAAGTATGTCACTCCCACTGCCTAGGTACTTAACCTCGCTCGGGTAGATCTTAGCGTGAGAAAGTATGTCACTCTCACCGTCTAGGTATTGAACCTAGCTCGGGTAGATCTTAGCGTGAGAAAGTATGTCACTGCCACTGCCTAGGTACTGAACCTAGCTCGGGTAGATCTTAGCGTGAGAAAGTATGTCACTCTCACTGCCTAGGTACTGAACCTAGCTCGGGTAGATCTTAGCGTGAGAAAGAATGTCACTCCCACTGCCTAGGTACTGAACCTAGCTCGGGTAGATCTTAGCGTGAGAAACTATGTCACTCTCACTGCCTAGGTACTGAACGTAGCTCGGGTAGATCTTAGCGTGAGAAAGTATGTCACTCTCACTGGCTAGGGACTGAACGTCGCTCGGGCAGAACTTAGCGTGAGAAAGTATGTCACTCCCACTGCCTAGGTACTGAGCCTAGCTCGGGTACATCTAAGCGTGAGAAAGTATGTCACTCTCACTGCCTAGGTACTGAACTTCGCTCGGGTAGATCTTAGCGTGAGAAAGTATGTCACTCTCACTGCCTAGGTACTGAAACTTGCTCGGGTAGATCTAAGCGTGAGAAAGGATTACATTCACACTGCCTAGGTACTGAACCTAGCTCGGGCAGATCTTAGCATGAGAAAGTATGTCACCCTCAATGCCTAAGAACTGAACCTCGCTCGGGTAGATCTTAGTGTGAGAAATTAAGGTATTTCACTCTCACTGCCTAGGTACTGAACCTAGCTCGGGTAGATCTTAGGGTGAGAAACTATGTCACTCTTACTGCCTAAGTACTTAACCTCGCTCGGGCAGATCTTAGGGTGAAAAAGTATGTCACTTTCACTGCCTAGTTACTGAACCTAGCTCGGACAGATCTTAGCGTGAGAAAGTATGTCACTCTCACTGCCTAAGAACAGAACCTCGGTCGGGTAGATCTAAGCGTGAGAAATTAAGGTATTTCACTCTCACTGCCTAGGTACTGAACCTCGCTCGGGTAGATCTTAGCGTGAGAAAGTATGTCACCCTCACTGCCTAAGAACTGAACCTCGCTCGGGTAGATCTAAGGGTGAAAATTAACGTATTTCACTCTCACTGCCTAGGTACTGAACCTCGCTCGGGTAGATCTTAGCGTGAGAAAGTATGTCACTCTCACTGCCTAGGTACTGAACCTAGCTCTGGTAGATCTAAGCGTGAGAAAGTATGTCACTCTCACTGCCTGGGTACTGAACCTAGCTCGGGTAGATCTTAACGTGAGAAAGAATGTCACTCCCACTGCCTAAGTACTGAACCTAGCTCGGGTAGATCTTAGCGGGAGAAAGTATGTCACTCTCACTGCCTTGGTACTGAACCTAGCTCGGTTACACCTTGGCGTCAGAAAGTATGTCACTCTCAATTCATAGGTACTGAACCTAGCTCGGGTAGATCTTAGCGTGAGAAAGTATGTCACTCTCACCGCCTAGGTATTGAACCTAGCTCCGGTAGATCTTAGCGTGAGAAAGTATGTCACTCTCACTGCCTAGGTACTGAACCTAGCTCAGCTAGATCTTAGCGTGAGAAAGTATGTCACTCTCACTGCCTAGGTACTGAACCTAGCTCAGGAAAGATCTTAGTGTAAGAAAGTATGTCACTCTCACTGCCTAAGAAATGAACCTCGCTCGGGTAGATCTTAGCGTGAGAAATTAAGGTATGTCACTCTCACTGCCTAGGTACTTAACCTCGCTCGGGTAGATCTTAGCGTGAGAAAGTATGTCACTCTTACCGCCTAGGTACTGAACCTAGCTCGGGTAGATCTTAGCGTGAGAAAGTATGTCACTCCCACTGCCTAGGTACTGAACCTAGCTCGGGTAGATCTTAGCGTGAGAAAGTATGTCACTCTCACTGCCTAGGTACTGAACCTAGCTCGTGTAGATCTTAGCGTGAGAAAGAATGTCACTCCCACTGCCTAGGTACTGAACCTAGCTCGGGTAGATCATAGCGTGAGAAAGTATGTCACTCTCACTGCCTAGGTACTGAACCTAGCTCGGGTAGATCTTAGCCTGAGAAATTAAGGTATGTCAATCTCACTGCCTAGGTACTCAACCTCGCTCAGCTAGATCTTAGCGTTAGAAAGTATGTCACTCTCACCGCCTAGGTTCTGAACCTAGCTCGGGCAGAACTTAGATTGAGAAAGTATGTCACTCCCACTGCCTAGGTACTGAGCCTAGCTCGGGTAGATCTTAGCGTGAGAAAGTATGTCACTCTCACTGCCTAGGTACTGAACATAGCTCGGGTAGATCTTAGCGTGAGAAAGTATGTCACTCTGACTGGCTAGGGACTGAACCTCGCTCGGGTAGATCTTAGCATGAGAAAGTATGTCACTCTCACTGCCTAGGTACTGAAACTCGCTCGGGTACATCTTAGCGTGAGAAAGTATGTCACTCTCACTGCCTAGGTACTGAACCTCGCTCGGGTACATCTTACCGTGAGAAAGTATGTCACTCTCACTGCCTAAGAACTAAACCTCGCTCGGGTAGATCTTAGAGTGAGAAATTAAGGTATTTCACTCTCACTGCCTAGGTACTGAACCTAGCTCAGGGAGATCTTAGCGTAAGAAAGTATGTCACTCTCAATGCCTAAGAACTGAACCTCGCTCGGGTAGATCTTAGCGTCAAAATTAAGGTATGTCACTCTCACTGCCTAAGAACTGAACCTCGCTCGGGTAGATCTTAGCGTGAGAAAGTATGTCACTCTCACTGCCTAGGCACTGAACTTTGCTCGGACAGATCTTAGCGTGAGAAAGTATGTCACTCTCACTGCTTAGGTACTGAACCTAGCTCGGGTAGATCTTAGCGTGAGAAAGTATGTCACTCCCACTGCCTAGGTACTGAACCTAGCTCGGGAAGACCTTAGCGTCAGAAAGTATGTCACTCTCAATGCATAGGTACTGAACCTAGCTCGGGTAGATCTTAGCGTGAGAAAACTATGTCACTCTCAATGCCAAGGTACTGAACCCCGCTCAGCTAGATCTTAGCATGAGAAAGTATGTCACTCTCACTGCCTAGGTACTGAACCTAGCTCAGCTAGATCTTAGCGTGAGAAAGTATGTCACTCTCACTGCCTAGGTACTGAACCTAGCTCAGGAAAGATCTTAGTGTAAGAAAGTATGTCACTCTCACTGCCTAAGAAATGAACCTCGCTCGGGTAGATCTTAGCGTGAGAAATTAAGGTATGTTACTCTCACTGCCTAGGTACTTAACCTCGCTCGGGTAGATCTTAGCGTGAGAAAGTATGTCACTCTCACTGCCTAGGCACTGAACTTTGCTCGGACAGATCTTAGCATGAGAAAGTATGTCACTCTCACTGCCTAGGTACTGAACCTAGCTCGGGTAGATCTTAGCGTGAGAAAGTATGTCACTCCCACTGCCTAGGTACTGAACCTAGCTCGGGAAGATCTTTGCGTGAGAAAGTATGTCACCCTCACTGCCTAAAAACTGAACCTCGCTCGGGTAGATCTTAGGGTGAGAAACTATGTCACTTTCACTGCCTAGGTACTGAACCTAGGTCTGGTAGATCTTAGCGTGAGAAAGTATGTCACTCTCACTGCCTAAGAACTGAACCTCGCTCGGGTAGATCTTAGCGTGAGAAAGTATGTCACTCTCACTGCCTAGGTACTGAAACTTGCTCGGGTAGATCTAAGCGTGAGAAAGTATTACACTCACACTGCCTAGGTACTGAACCTAGCTCGGGCAGATCTTAGCATGAGAAAGTATGTCACCCTCAATGCCTAAGAACTGAACCTCGCTCGGGTAGATCTTAGCGTGAGAAATTAAGGTATTTCACTCTCACTGCCTAGGTACTGAACCTAGCTCGGGCAGATCTTAGGGTGAGAAACTATGTCACTCTCACTGCCTAAGTACTTAACCTCGCTCGGGCAGATCTTAGGGTGAGGAAGTATGTCACTTCCACTGCCTAAGTACTGAACCTAGCTCGGGTAGATCTTAGCGTGAGAAAGTATGTCACTCTCACTGCCTAAGAACAGAACCTCGCTCGGGTAGATCTAAGCGTGAGAAATTAAGGTATTTCACTCTCACTGCCTTGGTACTGAACCTCGCTCGGGTAGATCTTAGCGTGAGAAAGTATGTCACCCTCACTGCCTAAGAACTGAACCTCGCTCGGGTAGATCTAAGCGTGAAAATTAAGGTATTTCATTCTCACTGCCTAGGTACTGAACCTCGCTCGGGTAGATCTTAGCGTGAGAAAGTATTTCACTCTTACTACCTAGGTACTGAACCTAGCTCGGGTAGATCTTAGCGTGAGAAAGTATGTCACTCTCACTGCCTAGGTACTGAACCTATCTCGGGTAGATCTTAACGTGAGAAAGAATGTCACTCCCACTGCCTAAGTACTGAACCTAGCTCGGGTAGATCTTAGCGGGAGAAAGTATGTCACTCTCACTGCCTAGGTACTGAACCTAGCTCGGTTAGACCTTAGCGTCAGAATGTATGTCACTCTCACTTCCTAAGAACTGAACCTAGCTCGGGTAGATCTTAGCGTGAGAAACTATGTCACTCTCACTGCCAAGGTACTGAACCCCGCTCAGCTAGATCTTAGCATGAGAAAGTATGTCACTCTCACTGCCTAGGTACTGAACCTAGCTCGGGTAGATCTTAGCGTGAGAAAGTATGTCACTGTCACTGCCTAGGTACTGAACCTAGCTCAGGGAAGATCTTAGTGTAAGGAAGTATGTCACTCTCACTGCCTAAGAACTGAACCTCGGTCGGGTAGATCTTAGCGTGAGAAATTAATGTATGTCACTCTCACTGCCTAGGTACTTAACCTCGCTCGGGTAGATCTTAGCGTGAGAAAGTATTTCACTCTTACCGCCTAGGTACTGAACCTAGCTCGGGTAGATCTTAGCGTGAGAAAGTATGTCACTCCCACTGCCTAGGTACTGAACCTAGCTCGGGTAGATCTTAGCATGAGAAAGTATGTCACTCTCACTGCCTAGGTACTGAACCTAGCTCGGGTAGATCTTAGCGTGAGAAAGAATGTCACTCCCACTGCCTAGGTACTGAACCTAGCTCGGGTAGATCTTAGCGTGAGAAAGTATGTCACTCTCACTGCCTAGGTACTGAACATAGCTCGGGTAGATCTTAGCGTGAGAAAGTATGTCACTCTCACTGTCTAAGAACTGAACCTCGCTCGGGTAGATCTTAGAGTGAGAAATTAAGGTATTTCACTCTCACTGCCTAGGTACTGAACCTAGCTCAGGGAGATCTTAGCGTAAGAAAGTATGTCACTCTCAATGCCTAAGAACTGAACCTCGCTCGGGTAGATCTTAGCGTGAGAAAGTATGTCACTCTCACTGCCTAGGTACTGAACTTTGCTCGTACAGATCTTAGCGTGAGAAAGTATGTCACTCTCATTGCCTAGGTACTGAACCTAGCTCGGGTAGATCTTAGCGTGAGAAAGTATGTCACTCCCACTGCCTAGGTACTGAACCTAGCTCAGAGATCTTTGCGTGAGAAAGTATGTCACCCTCACTGCCTAAAAACTGAACCTCGCTCGGGTAGATCTTAGGGTGAGAAACTATGTCACTTTCACTGCCTAGGTACTGAACCTAGCTCTGGTAGATCTTAGCGTGAGAAAGTATGTCACCCTCACTGCCTAAGAACTGAACCTCGCTCGGGTAGATCTAAGGGTGAAAATTAAGGTATTTCACTCTCACTGCCTAGGTACTGAACCTCGCTCGGGTAGATCTTAGCGTGAGAAAGTATGTCACTCTCACTGCCTAGGTACTGAACCTAGCTCGGGTAGATCTAAGCGTGAGAAAGTATGTCACTCTCACTGCCTGGGTACTGAACCTAGCTCGGGTAGATCTTAACGTTAGAAAGAATGTCACTCCCACTGTTTAAGTACTGAACCTAGCTCAGGTAGATCTTAGCGTGAGAAAGAATGTCACTCCCACTGCCTAGGTACTGAACCTAGCTCGGTTAGACCTTAGCGTCAGAAAGTATGTCACTCTCAATGCATAGGTACTGAACCTAGCTCGGGTAGATCTTAGCGTGAGAAAGTATGTCACTCTCACCGCCTAGGTATTGAACCTAGCTCGGGTAGATCTTAGCGTGAGAAAGTATGTCACTCTCACTGCCTAGGTACTGAACCTAGCTCAGCTAGATCTTAGCGTGAGAAAGTATGTCACTCTCACTGCCTAGGTACTGAACCTAGCTCAGGAAAGATCTTAGTGTAAGAAAGTATGTCACTCTCACTGCCTAAGAAATGAACCTCGCTCGGGTAGATCTTAGCGTGAGAAATTAAGGTATGTCACTCTCACTGCCTAGGTACTTAACCTCGCTCGGGTAGATCTTAGCGTGAGAAAGTATGTCACTCTTACCGCCTAGGTACTGAACCTAGCTCGGGTAGATCTTAGCGTGAGAAAGTATGTCACTCCCACTGCCTAGGTACTGAACCTAGCTCGTGTAGATCTTAGCGTGAGAAAGAATGTCACTCCCACTGCCTAGGTACTGAACCTAGCTCGGGTAGATCTTAGCGTGAGAAAGTATGTCACTCTCACTGCCTAGGTACTGAACCTAGCTCGGGTAGATCTTAGCCTGAGAAATTAAGGTATGTCAATCTCACTGCCTAGGTACTCAACCTCGCTCGGGTAGATCTTAGCGTTAGAAAGTATGTCACTCTCACCGCCTAGGTTCTGAACCTAGCTCGGGCAGAACTTAGATTGAGAAAGTATGTCACTCCCACTGCCTAGGTACTGAGCCTAGCTCGGGTAGATCTTAGCGTGAGAAAGTATGTCACTCTCACTGCCTAGGTACTGAACATAGCTCGGGTAGATCTTAGCGTGAGAAAGTATGTCACTCTGACTGGCTAGGGACTGAACCTCGCTCGGGTAGATCTTAGCATGAGAAAGTATGTCACTCTCACTGCCTAGGTACTGAAACTCGCTCGGGTACATCTTAGCGTGAGAAAGTATGTCACTCTCACTGCCTAGGTACTGAACCTCGCTCGGGTACATCTTACCGTGAGAAAGTATGTCACTCTCACTGCCTAAGAACTAAACCTCGCTCGGGTAGATCTTAGAGTGAGAAATTAAGGTATTTCACTCTCACTGCCTAGGTACTGAACCTAGCTCAGGGAGATCTTAGCGTAAGAAAGTATGTCACTCTCAATGCCTAAGAACTGAACCTCGCTCGGGTAGATCTTAGCGTCAAAATTAAGGTATGTCACTCTCACTGCCTAGGCACTGAACTTTGCTCGGGTAGATCTTAGCGTGAGAAAGTATGTCACTCTCACTGCTTAGGTACTGAACCTAGCTCGGGAAGATCTTTGCGTGAGAAAGTATGTCACCCTCAATGCATAGGTACTGAACCTAGCTCGGGTAGATCTTAGCGGGAGAAAGTATGTCACTCTCACTGCCTTGGTACTGAACCTAGCTCGGTAAGACCTTAGCGTCAGAAAGTATGTCACTCTCAATGCATAGGTACTGAACCTAGCTCGGGTAGATCTTAGCGTGAGAAACTATGTCACTCTCAATGCCAAGGTACTGAACCCCGCTCAGCTAGATCTTAGCATGAGAAAGTATGTCACTCTCACTGCCTAGGTACTGAACCTAGCTCAGCTAGATCTTAGCGTGAGAAAGTATGTCACTCTCACTGCCTAGGTACTGAACCTAGCTCAGGAAAGATCTTAGTGTAAGAAAGTATGTCACTCTCACTGCCTAAGAAATGAACCTCGCTCGGGTAGATCTTAGCGTGAGAAATTAAGGTATGTTACTCTCACTGCCTAGGTACTTAACCTCGCTCGGGTAGATCTTAGCGTGAGAAAGTATGTCACTCTCACTGCCTAGGCACTGAACTTTGCTCGGACAGATCTTAGCGTGAGAAAGTATGTCACTCTCACTGCCTAGGTACTGAACCTAGCTCGGGTAGATCTTAGCGTGAGAAAGTATGTCACTCCCACTGCCTAGGTACTGAACCTCGCTCGGGAAGATCTTTGCGTGAGAAAGTATGTCACCCTCACTGCCTAAAAACTGAACCTCGCTCGGGTAGATCTTAGGGTGAGAAACTATGTCACTTTCACTGCCTAGGTACTGAACCTAGGTCTGGTAGATCTTAGCGTGAGAAAGTATGTCACTCTCACTGCCTAAGAACTGAACCTCGCTCGGGTAGATCTTAGCGTGAGAAAGTATGTCACTCTCACTGCCTAGGTACTGAAACTTGCTCGGGTAGATCTAAGCCTGAGAAAGTATTACACTCACACTGCCTAGGTACTGAACCTAGCTCGGGCAGATCTTAGCATGAGAAAGTATGTCACCCTCAATGCCTAAGAACTGAACCTCGCTCGGGTAGATCTTAGCGTGAGAAATTAAGGTATTTCACTCTCACTGCCTAGGTACTGAACCTAGCTCGGGCAGATCTTAGGGTGAGAAACTATGTCACTCTCACTGCCTAAGTACTTAACCTCGCTCGGGCAGATCTTAGGGTGAGGAAGTATGTCACTTCCACTGCCTAAGTACTGAACCTAGCTCGGACAAATCTTAGCGTGAGAAAGTATGTCACTCTCACTGCCTAAGAACAGAACCTCGCTCGGGTAGATCTAAGCGTGAGAAATTAAGGTATTTCACTCTCACTGCCTTGGTACTGAACCTCGCTCGGGTAGATCTTAGCGTGAGAAAGTATGTCACCCTCACTGCCTAAGAACTGAACCTCGCTCGGGTAGATCTAAGCGTGAAAATTAAGGTATTTCATTCTCACTGCCTAGGTACTGAACCTCGCTCGGGTAGATCTTAGCGTGAGAAAGTATTTCACTCTTACTACCTAGGTACTGAACCTAGCTCGGGTAGATCTTAGCGTGAGAAAGTATGTCACTCTCACTGCCTAGGTACTGAACCTATCTCGGGTAGATCTTAACGTGAGAAAGAATGTCACTCCCACTGCCTAAGTACTGAACCTAGCTCGGGTAGATCTTAGCGGGAGAAAGTATGTCACTCTCACTGCCTAGGTACTGAACCTAGCTCGGTTAGACCTTAGCGTCAGAATGTATGTCACTCTCACTTCCTAAGAACTGAACCTAGCTCGGGTAGATCTTAGCGTGAGAAACTATGTCACTCTCACTGCCAAGGTACTGAACCCCGCTCAGCTAGATCTTAGCATGAGAAAGTATGTCACTCTCACTGCCTAGGTACTGAACCTAGCTCGGGTAGATCTTAGCGTGAGAAAGTATGTCACTGTCACTGCCTAGGTACTGAACCTAGCTCAGGGAAGATCTTAGTGTAAGGAAGTATGTCACTCTCACTGCCTAAGAACTGAACCTCGGTCGGATAGATCTTAGCGTGAGAAATTAATGTATGTCACTCTCACTGCCTAGGTACTTAACCTCGCTCGGGTAGATCTTAGCGTGAGAAAGTATTTCACTCTTACCGCCTAGGTACTGAACCTAGCTCGGGTAGATCTTAGCGTGAGAAAGTATGTCACTCCCACTGCCTAGGTACTGAACCTAGCTCGGGTAGATCTTAGCATGAGAAAGTATGTCACTCTCACTGCCTAGGTACTGAACCTAGCTCGGGTAGATCTTAGCGTGAGAAAGAATGTCACTCCCACTGCCTAGGTACTGAACCTAGCTCGGGTAGATCTTAGCGTGAGAAAGTATGTCACTCTCACTGCCTAGGTACTGAACATAGCTCGGGTAGATCTTAGCGTGAGAAAGTATGTCACTCTCACTGGCTAAGAACTGAACCTCGCTCGGGTAGATCTTAGAGTGAGAAATTAAGGTATTTCACTCTCACTGCCTAGGTACTGAACCTAGCTCAGGGAGATCTTAGCGTAAGAAAGTATGTCACTCTCAATGCCTAAGAACTGAACCTCGCTCGGGTAGATCTTAGCGTGAGAAAGTATGTCACTCTCACTGCCTAGGTACTGAACTTTGCTCGTACAGATCTTAGCGTGAGAAAGTATGTCACTCTCATTGCCTAGGTACTGAACCTAGCTCGGGTAGATCTTAGCGTGAGAAAGTATGTCACTCCCACTGCCTAGGTACTGAACCTAGCTCAGAGATCTTTGCGTGAGAAAGTATGTCACCCTCACTGCCTAAAAACTGAACCTCGCTCGGGTAGATCTTAGGGTGAGAAACTATGTCACTTTCACTGCCTAGGTACTGAACCTAGCTCTGGTAGATCTTAGCGTGAGAAAGTATGTCACCCTCACTGCCTAAGAACTGAACCTCGCTCGGGTAGATCTAAGGGTGAAAATTAAGGTATTTCACTCTCACTGCCTAGGTACTGAACCTCGCTCGGGTAGATCTTAGCGTGAGAAAGTATGTCACTCTCACTGCCTAGGTACTGAACCTAGCTCGGGTAGATCTAAGCGTGAGAAAGTATGTCACTCTCACTGCCTGGGTACTGAACCTAGCTCGGGTAGATCTTAACGTGAGAAAGAATGTCACTCCCACTGTTTAAGTACTGAACCTAGCTCGGGTAGATCTTAGCGGGAGAAAGTATGTCACTCTCACTGCCTTGGTACTGAACCTAGCTCGGTTAGACCTTAGCGTCAGAAAGTATGTCACTCTCAATGCATAGGTACTGAACCTAGCTCGGGTAGATCTTAGCGTGAGAAACTATGTCACTCTCAATGCCAAGGTACTGAACCCCGCTCAGCTAGATCTTAGCATGAGAAAGTATGTCACTCTCACTGCCTAGGTACTGAACCTAGCTCAGCTAGATCTTAGCGTGAGAAAGTATGTCACTCTCACTGCCTAGGTACTGAACCTAGCTCAGGAAAGATCTTAGTGTAAGAAAGTATGTCACTCTCACTGCCTAAGAAATGAACCTCGCTCGGGTAGATCTTAGCGTGAGAAATTAAGGTATGTCACTCTCACTGCCTAGGTACTTAACCTCGCTCGGGTAGATCTTAGCGTGAGAAAGTATGTCACTCTTACCGCCTAGGTACTGAACCTAGCTCAGGTAGATCTTAGCGTGAGAAAGAATGTCACTCCCACTGCCTAGGTACTGAACCTAGCTCGGGTAGATCTTAGCGTGAGAAAGTATGTCACTCTCACTGCCTAGGTACTGAACCTAGCTCGGGTAGATCTTAGCGTGAGAAAGAATGTCACTCCCACTGCCTAGGTACTGAACCTAGCTCGGGTAGATCTTAGCGTGAGAAAGTATGTCACTCCCACTGCCTAGGTACTGAACCTAGCTCGGGTAGATCTTAGCGTGAGAAAGTATGTCACTCTCACTGCCTAAGAACTGAACCTCGCTCGGGTAGATCTTAGCGTGAGAAATTAAGGTATGTCAATCTCACTGCCTAGGTACTCAACCTCGCTCGGGTAGATCTTAGCGTGAGAAAGTATGTCACTCTCACCGCCTAGGTTCTGAACCTAGCTCGGGCAGAACTTAGCGTGAGAAAGTATGTCACTCCCACTGCCTAGGTACTGAGCCTAGCTCGGGTAGATCTTAGCGTGAGAAAGTATGTCACTCTCACTGCCTAGGTACTGAACATAGCTCGGGTAGATCTTAGCGTGAGAAAGTATGTCACTTTGACTGGCTAGGGACTGAATCTCGCTCGGGTAGATCTTAGCATGAGAAAGTATGTCACTCTCACTGCCTAGGTACTGAAACTCGCTCGGGTACATCTTAGCGTGAGAAAGTATGTCACTCTCACTGCCTAGGTACTGAACCTCGCTCGGGTAAATCTAAGCGTGAGAAAGTATTACACTCACACTGCCTAGGTACTGAACCTAGCTCGGGCAGATCTTAGGCTGAGAAACTATGTCACTCTCAATGCCTAAGAACTGAACCTCGCTCGGGTAGATCTTAGCGTCAAAATTAAGGTATGTCACTCTCACTGCCTAAGAACTAAACCTCGCTCGGGTAGATCTTAGAGTGAGAAATTAAGGTATTTCACTCTCACTGCCTAGGTACTGAACCTAGCTCAGGGAGATCTTAGCGTAAGAAAGTATGTCACTCTCAATGCCTAAGAACTGAACCTCGCTCGGGTAGATCTTAGCGTCAAAATTAAGGTATGTCACTCCCACTGCCTAGGTACTGAAACTCGCTCGGGAAGATCTTACCGTGAGAAAGTATGTCACTCCCACTGCCTAGGTACTGAACCTAGCTCGGGAAGATCTTTGCGTGAGAAAGTATGTCACCCTCAATGCATAGGTACTGAACCTAGCTCGGGTAGATCTTAGCGGGAGAAAGTATGTCACTCTCACTGCCTTGGTACTGAACCTAGCTCGGTTAGACCTTAGCGTGAGAAAGTATGTCACTCCCACTGCCTAGGTACTGAACCTAGCTCGGGAAGATCTTTGCGTGAGAAAGTATGTCACTCTCACTGCCTAGGCACTGAACTTTGCTCGGAAAGATCTTAGCGTGAGAAAGTATGTCACTCTCACTGCCTAGGTACTGAACCTAGCTCGGGTAGATCTTAGCGTGAGAAAGTATGTCACTCCCACTGCCTAGGTACTGAACCTAGCTCGGGAAGATCTTTGCGTGAGAAAGTATGTCACCCTCAATGCATAGGTACTGAACCTAGCTCGGGTAGATCTTAGCGGGAGAAAGTATGTCACTCTCACTGCCTTGGTACTGAACCTAGCTCGGTTAGACCTTAGCGTCAGAAAGTATGTCACTCTCAATGCATAGGTACTGAACCTAGCTCGGGTAGATCTTAGCGTGAGAAACTATGTCACTCTCAATGCCAAGGTACTGAACCCCGCTCAGCTAGATCTTAGCATGAGAAAGTATGTCACTCTCACTGCCTAGGTACTGAACCTAGCTCAGCTAGATCTTAGCATGAGAAAGTATGTCACTCTCACTGCCTAGGTACTGAACCTAGCTCAACTAGATCTTAGCGTGAGAAAGTATGTCACTCTCACTGCCTAGGTACTGAACCTAGCTCAGGAAAGATCTTAGTGTAAGAAAGTATGTCACTCTCACTGCCTAAGAAATGAACCTCGCTCGGGTAGATCTTAGCGTGAGAAATTAAGGTATGTTACTCTCACTGCCAAGGTACTTAACCTCGCTCGGGTAGATCTTAGCGTGAGAAAGTATGTCACTCTCACTGCCTAGGCACTGAACTTTGCTCGGACAGATCTTAGCGTGAGAAAGTATGTCACTCTCATTGCCTAGGTACTGAACCTAACTCGGGTAGATCTTAGCGTGAGAAAGTATGTCACTCCCACTGCCTAGGTACTGAACCTAGCTCGGGAAGATCTTTGCGTGAGAAAGTATGTCACCCTCACTGCCTAAAAACTGAACCTCGCTCGGGTAGATCTTAGGGTGAGAAACTATGTGACTTTCACTGCCTAGGTACTGAACCTAGCTCTGGTAGATCTTTGCGTGAGAAAGTATGTCACTCTCACTGCCTAAGAAAAGAACCTCGCTCGGGTAGATCTTAGCGTGAGAAAGTATGTCACTCTCACTGCCTAGGTACTGAAACTTGCTCGGGTAGATCTAAGCGTGAGAAAGTATTACACTCACACTGCCTAGGTACTGAACCTAGCTCGGGCACATCTTAGCATGAGAAAGTATTTCACCCTCAATGCCTAAGAACTGAACCTCGCTCGGGTAGATCTTAGCGTGAGAAATTAAGGTATTTCACTCTCACTGCCTAGGTACTGAACCTAGCTCGGGCAGATCTTAGGGTGAGAAACTATGTCAATCTCACTGCCTAAGTACTTAACCTCGCTCGGGCAGATCTTAGGGTGAGGAAGTTTGTCACTTTCACTGCCTAAGTACTGAACCTAGCTCGGACAGATCTTAGCGTGAGAAAGTATGTCACTCTCACTGCCTAAGAACAGAACCTCGCTCGGGTAGATCTAAGCGTGAGAAATTAAGGTATTTCACTCTCACTGCCTTGGTACTGAACCTCGCTCGGGTAGATCTTAGCGTGAGAAAGTATGTCACCCTCACTGCCTAAGAACTGAACCTTGCTCGGGTAGATCTAAGCGTGAAAATTAAGGTATTTCATTCTCACTGCCTAGGTACTGAACCTCGCTCGGGTAGATCTTAGCGTGAGAAAGTATGTCACTCTTACTACCTAGGTACTGAACCTAGCTCGGATAGATCTTAGCGTGAGAAAGTATGTCACTCTCACTGCCTAAGTACTGAACCTATCTCGGGTAGATCTTAACGTGAGAAAGAATGTCACTCCCACTGCCTAAGTACTGAACCTAGCTCGGGTAGATCTTAGCGGGAGAAAGTATGTCACTCTCACTGCCTAGGTACTGAACCTAGCTCGGTTAGACCTTAGCGTCAGAATGTATGTCACTCTCACTTCCTAAGAACTGAACCTAGCTCGGGTAGATCTTAGCGTGAGAAACTATGTCACTCTCACTGCCAAGGTACTGAACCTAGCTCGGGTAGATCTTAGCGTGAGAAAGTATGTCACTGTCACTGCCTAGGTACTGAACCTAGCTCAGGGAAGATCTTAGTGTAAGAAAGTATGACACTCTCACTGCCTAAGAACTGAACCTCGCTCGGGTAGATCTTAGCGTGAGAAATTAAGGTATGTCACTCTCACTGCCTAGGTACTTAACCTCGCTCGGGTAGATCTTAGCGTGAGAAAGTATGTCACTCTTACCGCCTAGGTACTGAACCTAGCTCGGGTAGATATTAGCGTGAGAAAGTATGTCACTCCCACTGCCTAGGTACTGAACCTAGCTCGGGTAGATCTGAGCGTGAGAAAGTATGTCACTCTCACTGCCTAGGTACTGAACCTAGCTCAGGGAAGATCTTAGTGTAAGAAAGTATGTCACTCTCACTGCCTAAGAACTGAACGTCGCTCTGGTAGATCTTAGCGTGAGAAATTAAGGTATGTCACTCTCACTGCCTAGGTACTTAACCTCGCTCGGGTAGATCTTAGCGTGAGAAAGTATTTCACTCTTACCGCCTAGGTACTGAACCTAGCTCGGGTAGATCTTAGCGTGAGAAAGTATGTCACTCCCACTGCCTAGGTACTGAACCTAGCTCGGGTAGATCTTAGCATGAGAAAGTATGTCACTCTCACTGCCTAGGTACTCAACCTAGCTCGGGTAGATCTTAGCGTGAGAAAGAATGTCACTCCCACTGCCTAGGTACTGAACCTAGCTCGGGTAGATCTTAGCGTGAGAAAGTATGTCACTCTCACTGCCTAGGTACTGAACATAGCTCGGGTAGATCTTAGCGTGAGAAAGTATGTCACTCTCACTGGCTAAGAACTGAACATCGCTCGGGTAGATCTTAGAGTGAGAAATTAAGGTATTTCACTCTCACTGCCTAGGTGCTGAACCTAGCTCAGGGAGATCTTAGCGTGAGAAAGTATGTCACTCTCACTGCCTAGGTACTGAACTTTGCTCGGACAGATCTTAGCGTGAGAAAGTATGTCACTCTCATTGCCTAGGTACTGAACCTAGCTCGGGTAGATCTTAGCGTGAGAAAGTATGTCACTCCCACTGCCTAGGTACTGAACTTAGCTCGGGAAGATCTTTGCGTGAGAAAGTATGTCACCCTCACTGCCTAAAAAATGAACCTCGCTCGGGTAGATCTTAGGGTGAGAAACTATGTCACTTTCACTGCCTAGGTACTGAACCTAGCTCTGGTAGATCTTAGCGTGAGAAAGTATGTCCTCTCACTGCCTAAGAACTGAACCTTGCTCGGGTAGATCTTAGCGTGAGAAAGTATGTCACTCTCACTGCCTAGGTACTGAAACTTGCTCAGGTAGATCTAAGCGTAAGAAAGTATGACACTGACACTGCCTAGGTACTGAACCTAGCTCGGGCAGATCTTAGCATGAGAAAGTATGTCACCCTCAATGCCTAAGAACTGAACCTCGCTCGGGTAGATCTTAGCTTGAGAAATTAAGGTATTTCACTCTCACTGCCTAGGTACTGAACCTAGCTCGGGTAGATCTTAGGGTGAGAAACTATGTCACTCTCACTGCCTAAGTACTTAACCTCGCTCGGGCAGATCTTAGGGTGAGGAAGTATGTCACTTTCACTGCCTAGGTACTGAACCTAGCTCGGACAGATCTTAGCGTGAGAAAGTATGTCACTCTCACTGCCTAAGAACAGAACCTCGCTCGGGTAGATCTAAGCGTGAGAAATTAAGGTATTTCACTCTCACTGCCTTGGTACTGAACCTCGCTCGGGTAGATCTTAGCGTGAGAAAGTATGTCACCCTCACTGCCTAAGAACTGAACCTCGCTCGGGTAGATCTAAGCGTGAAAATTAAGGTATTTCATTCTCACTGCCTAGGTACTGAACCTCGCTCGGGTAGATCTTAGCGTGAGAAAGTATGTCACTCTCACTGCCTAGGTTCTGAACCTAGCTCGGGTAGATCTTAGCGTGAGAAAGTATGTCACTCTCACTACCTAGGTACTGAACCTATCTCGGGTAGATCTTAACGTGAGAAAGAATGTCACTCCCACTGCCTAAGTACTGAACTTAGCTCGGGTAGATCTTAGCGGGAGAAAGTATGTCACTCTCACTGCCTAGGTACTGAACCTAGCTCGGTTAGACCTTAGCGTCAGAATGTATGTCACTCTCACTTCCTAAGAACTGAACCTAGCTCGGGTAGATCTTAGCGTGAGAAACTATGTCACTCTCACTGCCTAGGCACTGAACTTTGCTCGGAAAGATCTTAGCGTGAGAAAGTATGTCACTCTCACTGCCTAGGTACTGAACCTAGCTCGGGTAGATCTTAGCGTGAGAAAGTATGTCACTCCCACTGCCTAGGTACTGAACCTAGCTCGGGAAGATCTTTGCGTGAGAAAGTATGTCACCCTCAATGCATAGGTACTGAACCTAGCTCGGGTAGATCTTAGCGGGAGAAAGTATGTCACTCTCACTGCCTTGGTACTGAACCTAGCTCGGTTAGACCTTAGCGTCAGAAAGTATGTCACTCTCAATGCATAGGTACTGAACCTAGCTCGGGTAGATCTTAGCGTGAGAAACTATGTCACTCTCAATGCCAAGGTACTGAACCCCGCTCAGCTAGATCTTAGCATGAGAAAGTATGTCACTCTCACTGCCTAGGTACTGAACCTAGCTCAGCTAGATCTTAGCATGAGAAAGTATGTCACTCTCACTGCCTAGGTACTGAACCTAGCTCAACTAGATCTTAGCGTGAGAAAGTATGTCACTCTCACTGCCTAGGTACTGAACCTAGCTCAGGAAAGATCTTAGTGTAAGAAAGTATGTCACTCTCACTGCCTAAGAAATGAACCTCGCTCGGGTAGATCTTAGCGTGAGAAATTAAGGTATGTTACTCTCACTGCCAAGGTACTTAACCTCGCTCGGGTAGATCTTAGCGTGAGAAAGTATGTCACTCTCACTGCCTAGGCACTGAACTTTGCTCGGACAGATCTTAGCGTGAGAAAGTATGTCACTCTCATTGCCTAGGTACTGAACCTAACTCGGGTAGATCTTAGCGTGAGAAAGTATGTCACTCCCACTGCCTAGGTACTGAACCTAGCTCGGGAAGATCTTTGCGTGAGAAAGTATGTCACCCTCACTGCCTAAAAACTGAACCTCGCTCGGGTAGATCTTAGGGTGAGAAACTATGTGACTTTCACTGCCTAGGTACTGAACCTAGCTCTGGTAGATCTTTGCGTGAGAAAGTATGTCACTCTCACTGCCTAAGAAAAGAACCTCGCTCGGGTAGATCTTAGCGTGAGAAAGTATGTCACTCTCACTGCCTAGGTACTGAAACTTGCTCGGGTAGATCTAAGCGTGAGAAAGTATTACACTCACACTGCCTAGGTACTGAACCTAGCTCGGGCACATCTTAGCATGAGAAAGTATTTCACCCTCAATGCCTAAGAACTGAACCTCGCTCGGGTAGATCTTAGCGTGAGAAATTAAGGTATTTCACTCTCACTGCCTAGGTACTGAACCTAGCTCGGGCAGATCTTAGGGTGAGAAACTATGTCAATCTCACTGCCTAAGTACTTAACCTCGCTCGGGCAGATCTTAGGGTGAGGAAGTTTGTCACTTTCACTGCCTAAGTACTGAACCTAGCTCGGACAGATCTTAGCGTGAGAAAGTATGTCACTCTCACTGCCTAAGAACAGAACCTCGCTCGGGTAGATCTAAGCGTGAGAAATTAAGGTATTTCACTCTCACTGCCTTGGTACTGAACCTCGCTCGGGTAGATCTTAGCGTGAGAAAGTATGTCACCCTCACTGCCTAAGAACTGAACCTTGCTCGGGTAGATCTAAGCGTGAAAATTAAGGTATTTCATTCTCACTGCCTAGGTACTGAACCTCGCTCGGGTAGATCTTAGCGTGAGAAAGTATGTCACTCTTACTACCTAGGTACTGAACCTAGCTCGGATAGATCTTAGCGTGAGAAAGTATGTCACTCTCACTGCCTAAGTACTGAACCTATCTCGGGTAGATCTTAACGTGAGAAAGAATGTCACTCCCACTGCCTAAGTACTGAACCTAGCTCGGGTAGATCTTAGCGGGAGAAAGTATGTCACTCTCACTGCCTAGGTACTGAACCTAGCTCGGTTAGACCTTAGCGTCAGAATGTATGTCACTCTCACTTCCTAAGAACTGAACCTAGCTCGGGTAGATCTTAGCGTGAGAAACTATGTCACTCTCACTGCCAAGGTACTGAACCTAGCTCGGGTAGATCTTAGCGTGAGAAAGTATGTCACTGTCACTGCCTAGGTACTGAACCTAGCTCAGGGAAGATCTTAGTGTAAGAAAGTATGACACTCTCACTGCCTAAGAACTGAACCTCGCTCGGGTAGATCTTAGCGTGAGAAATTAAGGTATGTCACTCTCACTGCCTAGGTACTTAACCTCGCTCGGGTAGATCTTAGCGTGAGAAAGTATGTCACTCTTACCGCCTAGGTACTGAACCTAGCTCGGGTAGATATTAGCGTGAGAAAGTATGTCACTCCCACTGCCTAGGTACTGAACCTAGCTCGGGTAGATCTGAGCGTGAGAAAGTATGTCACTCTCACTGCCTAGGTACTGAACCTAGCTCAGGGAAGATCTTAGTGTAAGAAAGTATGTCACTCTCACTGCCTAAGAACTGAACGTCGCTCTGGTAGATCTTAGCGTGAGAAATTAAGGTATGTCACTCTCACTGCCTAGGTACTTAACCTCGCTCGGGTAGATCTTAGCGTGAGAAAGTATTTCACTCTTACCGCCTAGGTACTGAACCTAGCTCGGGTAGATCTTAGCGTGAGAAAGTATGTCACTCCCACTGCCTAGGTACTGAACCTAGCTCGGGTAGATCTTAGCATGAGAAAGTATGTCACTCTCACTGCCTAGGTACTCAACCTAGCTCGGGTAGATCTTAGCGTGAGAAAGAATGTCACTCCCACTGCCTAGGTACTGAACCTAGCTCGGGTAGATCTTAGCGTGAGAAAGTATGTCACTCTCACTGCCTAGGTACTGAACATAGCTCGGGTAGATCTTAGCGTGAGAAAGTATGTCACTCTCACTGGCTAAGAACTGAACATCGCTCGGGTAGATCTTAGAGTGAGAAATTAAGGTATTTCACTCTCACTGCCTAGGTGCTGAACCTAGCTCAGGGAGATCTTAGCGTGAGAAAGTATGTCACTCTCACTGCCTAGGTACTGAACTTTGCTCGGACAGATCTTAGCGTGAGAAAGTATGTCACTCTCATTGCCTAGGTACTGAACCTAGCTCGGGTAGATCTTAGCGTGAGAAAGTATGTCACTCCCACTGCCTAGGTACTGAACTTAGCTCGGGAAGATCTTTGCGTGAGAAAGTATGTCACCCTCACTGCCTAAAAAATGAACCTCGCTCGGGTAGATCTTAGGGTGAGAAACTATGTCACTTTCACTGCCTAGGTACTGAACCTAGCTCTGGTAGATCTTAGCGTGAGAAAGTATGTCCTCTCACTGCCTAAGAACTGAACCTTGCTCGGGTAGATCTTAGCGTGAGAAAGTATGTCACTCTCACTGCCTAGGTACTGAAACTTGCTCAGGTAGATCTAAGCGTAAGAAAGTATGACACTGACACTGCCTAGGTACTGAACCTAGCTCGGGCAGATCTTAGCATGAGAAAGTATGTCACCCTCAATGCCTAAGAACTGAACCTCGCTCGGGTAGATCTTAGCTTGAGAAATTAAGGTATTTCACTCTCACTGCCTAGGTACTGAACCTAGCTCGGGTAGATCTTAGGGTGAGAAACTATGTCACTCTCACTGCCTAAGTACTTAACCTCGCTCGGGCAGATCTTAGGGTGAGGAAGTATGTCACTTTCACTGCCTAGGTACTGAACCTAGCTCGGACAGATCTTAGCGTGAGAAAGTATGTCACTCTCACTGCCTAAGAACAGAACCTCGCTCGGGTAGATCTAAGCGTGAGAAATTAAGGTATTTCACTCTCACTGCCTTGGTACTGAACCTCGCTCGGGTAGATCTTAGCGTGAGAAAGTATGTCACCCTCACTGCCTAAGAACTGAACCTCGCTCGGGTAGATCTAAGCGTGAAAATTAAGGTATTTCATTCTCACTGCCTAGGTACTGAACCTCGCTCGGGTAGATCTTAGCGTGAGAAAGTATGTCACTCTCACTGCCTAGGTTCTGAACCTAGCTCGGGTAGATCTTAGCGTGAGAAAGTATGTCACTCTCACTACCTAGGTACTGAACCTATCTCGGGTAGATCTTAACGTGAGAAAGAATGTCACTCCCACTGCCTAAGTACTGAACTTAGCTCGGGTAGATCTTAGCGGGAGAAAGTATGTCACTCTCACTGCCTAGGTACTGAACCTAGCTCGGTTAGACCTTAGCGTCAGAATGTATGTCACTCTCACTTCCTAAGAACTGAACCTAGCTCGGGTAGATCTTAGCGTGAGAAACTATGTCACTCTCACTGCCAAGGTACTGAACCCCGCTCAGCTAGATCTTAGCATGAGAAAGTATGTCACTCTCACTGCCTAGGTACTTAACCTAGCTCAGCTAGATCTTAGCGTGAGAAAGTATGTCACTCTCACTGCCTAGGTACTGAACCTAGCTCAGGGAAGATCTTAGTGTAAGAAAGTATGTCACTCTCACTGCCTAAGAACTGAACCTCGCTCGTGTAGATCTTAGCGTGAGAAATTAAGGTATGTCACTCTCACTGCCTAGGTACTTAACCTCGCTCGGGTAGATCTTAGCGTGAGAAAGTATGTCACTCTTACCGCCTAGGTACTGAACCTAACTCGGGTAGATATTAGCGTGAGAAAGTATGTCACTCCCACTGCCTAGGTACTGAACCTAGCTCGGGTAGATCTTAGCGTGAGAAAGTATGTCACTCTCACTGCCTAGGTACTGAACCTAGCTCAGGGAAGATCTTAGTGTAAGAAAGTATGTCACTCTCACTGCCTAAGAACTGAACCTCGCTCGGGTAGATCTTAGCTTGAGAAATTCAGGTATGTCACTCTCACTGCCTAGGTACTTAACCTCGCTCGGGTAGATCTTAGCGTGAGAAAGTATTTCACTCTTACCGCCTAGGTACTGAACCTAGCTCGGGTAGATCTTAGCGTGAGAAAGTATGTCACTCCCACTACCTAGGTACTGAACCTAGCTCGGGTAGATCTTAGCATGAGAAAGTATGTCACTCTCACTGCCTAGGTACTGAACCTAGCTCGGGTAGATCTTAGCGTGAGAAAGAATGTCACTCCCACTGCCTAGGTACTGAACCTAGCTCGGGTAGATCTTAACGTGAGAAAGTATTTCACTCTCACTGCCTAGGTACTGAACATAGCTCGGGTAGATCTTAGCGTGAGAAAGTATGTCACTCTCACTGGCTAGGGACTGAACCTCGCTCGGGTAGATCTTAGCATGAGAAAGTATGTAACTCTTACTGCCTAGGTACTGAAACTCGCTCGGGTACATCTTAGCGTGAGAAAGTATGTCACTCTCACTGCCTAGGTACTGAACCTAGCTCGGACAGATCTTAGCGTGAGAAAGTATGTCACTCTCACTGCCTAAGAACTGAACCTCGCTCGGGTAGATCTAAGCGTGAGAAATTAAGGTATTTCACTCTCACTGCCTAGGTACTGAACCTCGCTCGGGTAGATCTTAGCGTGAGAAAGTATGTCACCCTCACTGCCTAAGAACAGAACCTCGCTCGGGTAGATCTAAGCGTGAGAAATTAAAGTATTTCACTCTCACTGCCTAGGTACTGAACCTCGCTCGGGTAGATCTTACATTGAGAAAGTATGTCACTCTCACCGCCTAGGTTCTGAACCTAGCTCGGTCAGAACTTAGCGTGAGAAAGTATGTCACTCCCACTGCCTAGGTACTTAACCTAGCTCGGGTAGATCTAAGCGTGAGAAAGAATGTCACTCCCACTGCCTAGGTACTGAACCTAGCTCGGGTAGATCTTAGCGTGAGAAACTATGTCACTCTCACTGCCTAGGTACTGAACATAGCTCGGGTAGATCTTAGCGTGAGAAAGTATGTCACTCTCACTGGCTAGGGACTGAACCTCGCTCGGGTAGATCTTAGCGTGAGAAAGTATGTCACTCTCACTGCCTAGGTACTGAACCTAGCTTGGGCAGATCTTAGCATGAGAAAGTATATCACCCTCAATGCCTAAGAACTGAACCTCACTCGGGTAGATCTTAGCGTGAGAAATTAAGGTATTTCAATCTCACTGCCTAGGTACTGAACCTAGCTCGGGCAGATCTTAGGGTGAGAAACTATGTCACTCTCACTGCCTAAGTACTTAACCTCGCTCGGGTAGATCTAAGCGTGAGAAATTAAGGTATTTCACTCTCACTGCCTAGGTACTGAACCTAGCTCGGGTAGATCTTAGGGTGAGAAAGTATGTCACTTTCACTGCCTAGGTACTGAACCTAGCTCCGACAGATCTTAGCGTGAGAAAGTATGTCACTCTCACTGCCTAAGAACTGAACCTCGCTCGGGTAGATCTAAGCGTGAGAAATTAAGGTATTTCACTCTCACTGCCTAGGTACTGAACCTCGCTCGGGTAGATCTTAGCGTGAGAAAGTATGTCACCCTCACTGCCTAAGAACTGAACCTCGCTCGGGTAGATCTAAGCGTGAGAAATTAAAGTATTTCACTCTCACTGCCTAGGTACTGAACCTCGCTCGGGTAGATCTTAGCGTGAGAAAGTATGTCACTCTTACTGCCTAGGTACTGAACCTAGCTCGGGTAGATCTTAGCGTGAGAAAGTATTTCACTCTCACTGCCTAGGTACTGAACCTAGCTCGGGTAGATCTTAGCGGGAGAAAATATGTCACTCTCACTGCCTAGGTACTGAACCTAGCTCGGTTAGACCTTAGCGTCAGAAAGTATGTCACTCTCACTGCCTAGGTACTGAACCTAGCTCGGGTAGATCTTAGCGTTAGAAACTATGTCACTCTCAATGCCAAGGTACTGAACCCCGCTCAGCTAGATCATAGCATGAGAAAGTATGTCACTCTCACTGCCTAGGTACTGAACCTAGCTCAGCTAGATCTTAGCGTGAGAAAGTATGTCACTCTCACTGCCTAGGTACTGAACCTAGCTCAGGGAAGATCTTAGTGTAAGAAAGTATGTCAATCTCACTGCCTAAGAACTGAACCTCGCTCGGGTAGATCTTAGCGTGAGAAATTAAGGTATGTCACTCTCACTGCCTACGTACTTAACCTCGCTCGGGTAGATCTTAGCGTGAGAAAGTATGTCACTCTCACCGCCTAGGTACTGAACCTAGCTCGGGTAGATCTTAGCGTGAGAAAGTATGTCACTCCCACTGCCTAGATACTGAACCTAGCTCGGGTAGATCTTAGCGTGAAAAAGTATGTCACTCTCACTGCCTAGGTACTGAACCTAGCTCGGGTAGATCTTAGCGTGAGAAAAAATGTCACTCTCACTGCCTAGGTACTGAACATAGCTCGGGTAGATCTTAGCGTGAGAAAGTATGTCACTCTCACTGGCTAGGGACTGAACCTCGCTCGGGTAGATCTTAGCTTGAGAAAGTATGTAACTCTCACTGCCTAGGTACTGAACCTAGCTCGGGTACATCTTAACGTGAGAAAGTATGTCACCCTCACTGCCTAAAAACTGAACCTCGCTCGGGTAGATCTTAGGGTGAGAAACTATGTCACTTTCACTGCCTAGGTACTGAACCTAGCTCTGGTTGATCTTAGCGTGTGAAAGTATGTCACTCTCACTGCCTAAGAACTGAACCTCGCTCGGGTAGATCTTAGCGTGAGAAATAAAGGTATGTCACCCTCACTGCCTAAAAACTGAACCTCGCTCGGGCAGATCTTAGGGTGAGAAACTATGTCACTTTCACTGCCTAGGTACTGAACCTAGCTCTGGTAGATCTTAGCGTGAGAAAGTATGTCACTCTCACTGCCTAGGGACTGAACCTAGCTCGGGTAGATCTTAACGTGAGAAAGAATGTCACTCCCACTGCCTAGATACTGAACCTAGCTCGGGTAGATCTTAGCGGGAGAAATTATGTCACTTTCACTGCCTAGGTACTGAACCTAGCTCGGGCAGATCTTAGCATGAGAAAGTATGTCACCCTCAATGCCTAAGAACCGAACCTCGCTCGGGTAGATCTTAGCGTGAGAAATTAAGGTATTTCACTCTCACTGCCTAGGTACTGAACCTAGCTCGGGCAGATCTTAGCGTGAGAAAGTATGTCACCCTCACTGCCTAAGAACTGAACCTCGCTCGGGTAGATCTAAGCGTGAGAAATTAAAGTATTTCACTCTCACTGCCTAGGTACTGAACCTCGCTCGGGTAGATCTTAGATTGAGAAAGTATGTCACTCTCACCGCCTAGGTTCTGAACCTAGCTCGGTCAGAACTTAGCGTGAGAAAGTATGTCACTCCCACTGCCTAGGTACTTAACCTAGCTCGGGTAGATCTTAGCGTGAGAAACTATGTCACTCTCACTGCCTAGGTACTGAACATAGCTCGGGTAGATCTTAGCGTGAGAAAGTATGTCACTCTCACTGGCTAAGAACTGAACCTCGATCGGGTAGATCTTAGCGTGAGAAAGTATGTAACTCTCACTGCCTAAGTACTGAAACTCGCTCGGGTACATCTTAGCGTGAGAAAGTATGTCACTCTCACTGCCTAGGTACTGAACCTCGCTCGGGTAGATCTTAGCGTGAGAAAGTATGTCACTCTCACTGCCTAGGTACTGAAACTTGCTCGGGTAGATCTAAGCGTGAAAAAGTATTACACTCACACTGCCTAGGTACTGAACCTAGCTCGGGCAGATCTTAGCATGAGAAAGTATGTCACCCTCAATGCCTAAGAACTGAACCTCACTCGGGTAGATCTTAGCGTGAGAAATTAAGGTATTTCACTCTCACTGCCTAGGTACTGAACCTAGCTCGGGCAGATCTTAGGGTGAGAAACTATGTCACTCTCACTGCCTAAGTACTTAACCTCGCTCGGGCAGATCTTAGCGTGAGAAAGTATGTCACTTTCACTGCCTAGGTACTGAACCTAGCTCGGACAGATCTTAGCGTGAGAAAGTATGTCACTCTCACTGCCTAAGAACTGAACCTCGCTCGGGTAGATCTAAGCGTGAGAAATTAAGGTATTTCACTCTCACTGCCTAGGTACTGAACCTCGCTCGGGTAGATCTTAGCGTGAGAAAGTATGTCACCCTCACTGCCTAAGAACTGAACCTCGCTCGGGTAGATCTAAGCGTGAGAAATTAAAGTATTTCACTCTCACTGCCTAGGTACTGAACCACGCTCGGGTAGATATTAATGTGAGAAAGTATGTCACTCTCACTGCCTAGGTACTGAACCTAGCTCGGGTAGATCTTAGCGTGAGAAAGTAGTTCACTCTCACTGCCTAGGTACTGAACTTAGCTCGGGTAGATCTTAGCGGGAGAAAATATGTCACTCTCACTGCCTAGGTACTGAACCTAGCTCGGTTAGACCTTAGCGTCAGAAAGTATGTCACTCTCACTGCCTAGGTACTGAACCTAGCTCGGATAGATCTTAGCGTTAGAAACTATGTCACTCTCAATGCCAAGGTACTGAACCCCGCTCAGCTAGATCTTAGCATGAGAAAGTATGTCACTCTCACTGCCTAGGTACTGAACCTAGCTCAGCTAGATCTTAGCGTGAGAAAGTATGTCACTCTCACTGCCTAGGTACTGAACCTAGCTCAGGGAAGATCTTAGCGTAAGAAAGTATGTCAATCTCACTGCCTAAGAACTGAACCTCGCTCGGGTAGATCTTAGCGTGAGAAATTAAGGTATGTCACTCTCACTGCCTAGGTACTTAACCTCGCTCGGGTAGATCTTAGCGTGAGAAAGTATGTCACTCTCACCGCCTAGGTACTGAACCTAGCTCGGGTAGATCTTAGCGTGAGAAAGTATGTCACTCCCACTGCCTAGGTACTTAATCTAGCTCGGGTAGATCTTAGCGTGAGAAAGTATGTTACCCTCACTGCCTAAGAACTGAACCTCGCTCGGGTAGATCTTAGAGTGAGAAATTAAGGTATTTCACTCTCACTGCCTAGGTACTGAACCTAGCTCAGGGAGATCTTAGCGTAAGAAAGTATGTCACTCTCAATGCCTAAGAACTGAACCTCGCTTGGGTAGATCTTAGCGTGAAAATTAAGGTACGTCACTTTCACTGCCTAAGAACTGAACCTCGCTCGGGTAGATCTTAGCATGAGAAAGTATGTCATTCTCACTGCCTAGGTACTGAAACTCGCACGGGTAGATCTTAGCGTGAGAAAGTATGTCACTCTCACTGCCTAGGTACTGAACCTCGCTCGGGTAGATCTAAGCGTGAGTAAGTATTACACTCACACTGCCTAGGTACTGAACCTAGCTCGGGTACATCTTAGCGTGAGAAAGTATGTCACTCTCACTGCCTAGGTACTGAACCTCGCTCGGGTAGATCTAAGCGTGAGAAAGTATTACACTCACACTGCCTAGGTACTGAACCTAGCTCGGGCAGATCTTAGGGTGAGAAACTATGTCACTCTCACTGCTTAAGTACTTAATCTAGCTCGGGTAGATCTTAGCGTGAGAAAGTATGTTACCCTCACTGCCTAAGAACTGAACCTCGCTCGGGTAGATCTTAGAGTGAGAAATTAAGGTATTTCACTCTCACTGCCTAGGTACTGAACCTAGCTCAGGGAGATCTTAGCGTAAGAAAGTATGTCACTCTCAATGCCTAAGAACTGAACCTCGCTTGGGTAGATCTTAGCGTGAAAATTAAGGTATGTCACTTTCACTGCCTAAGAACTGAACCTCGCTCGGGTAGATCTTAGCGTGAGAAAGTATGTCATTCTCACTGCCTAGGTACTGAAACTCGCACGGGTAGATCTTAGCGTGAGAAAGTATGTCACTCTCACTGCCTAGGTACTGAACCTCGCTCGGGTAGATCTAAGCGTGAGTAAGTATTACACTCACACTGCCTAGGTACTGAACCTAGCTCGGGCAGATCTTAGGGTCAGAAACTATGTCACTCTCACTGCCTAAGTACTTAATCTAGCTCGGGTAGATCTTAGCGTGAGAAAGTATGTTACCCTCACTGCCTAAGAACTGAACCTCGCTCGGGTAGATCTTAGAGTGAGAAATTAAGGTATTTCACTCTCACTGCCTAGGTACTGAACCTAGCTCAGGGAGATCTTAGCGTAAGAAAGTATGTCACTCTCAATGCCTAAGAACTGAACCTCGCTCGGGTAGATCTTAGCGTGAAAATTAAGGTATGTCACTCTCACTGCCTAAGAACTGAACCTCGCTCAAGTAGATCTTAGCGTGAGAATGTATGTCACTCTCACTGCATAGGTACTGAACTTCGCTCGGACAGATCATAGCGTGAGAAAGTATGTCACTCTCACTGCCTAGGTACTGAACCTAGCTCGGGTAGATCTTAGCGTGAGAAAGTATGTCACTCCCACTGCCTAGGTACTGAACCTAGCTCGGGTACATCTTAGCGTGAGAAAGTATGTCACCCTCACTGCCTAAAAACTGAACCTCGCTCGGGTAGATCTTAGGGTGAGAAACTATGTCACTTTCACTGCCTAGGTACTGAACCTAGCTCTGGTAGATCTTAGCGTGAGAAAGTATGTCACTCTCACTGCCTAAGAACTGAACCTCGCTCGGGTAGATCTTAGCGTGAGAAATAAAGGTATGTCACCCTCACTGCCTAAAAACTGAACCTCGCTCGGGCAGATCTTAGGGTGAGAAACTATGTCACTTTCACTGCCTAGGTACTGAACATAGCTCTGGTAGATCTTAGCGTCAGAAAGTATGTCACTCTCACTGCCTAGGTACTGAACCTAGCTCGGGTAGATCTTAGCGTGAGAAAGTATGTCACTCCCACTGCCTAGGTACTGAACCTAGCTCGGGTACATCTTAGCGTGAGAAAGTATGTCACCCTCACTGCCTAAAAACTGAACCTCGCTCGGGTAGATCTTAGGGTGAGAAACTATGTCACTTTCACTGCCTAGGTACTGAACCTAGCTCTGGTAGATCTTAGCGTGAGAAAGTATGTCACTCTCACTGCCTAAGAACTGAACCTCGCTCGGGTAGATCTTAGCGTGAGAAATAAAGGTATGTCACCCTCACTGCCTAAAAACTGAACCTCGCTCGGGCAGATCTTAGGGTGAGAAACTATGTCACTTTCACTGCCTAGGTACTGAACATAGCTCTGGTAGATCTTAGCGTGAGAAAGTATGTCACTCTCACTGCCTAGGGACTGAACCTAGCTCGGGTAGATCTTAACGTGAGAAAGAATGTCACTCCCACTGCCTAGATACTGAACCTAGCTTGGGTAGATCTTAGCGGGAGAAAATATGTCACTCTCACTTCCTAGGTACTGAACCTAGCTCGGTTAGACCTTAGCGTCAGAAAGTATGTCACTCTCACTGCCTAGGTACTGAACCTAGCTCGGGTAGATCCTAGCGTTAGAAACTATGTCACTCTCAATGCCAAAGTACTGAACCCCGCTCAGCTAGATCTTAGCATGAGAAAGTATGTCACTCTCACTGCCTAGGTACTGAACCTAGCTCAGCTAGATCTTAGCGTGAGAAAGTATGTCACTCTCACTGCCTAGGTACTGAACCTAGCTCAGGGAAGATCTTAGCGTAAGAAAGTATGTCACTCTCACTGCCTAAGAACTGAACCTCGCTCGGGTAGATCTTAGAGTGAGAAATTAAGGTATGTCACTCTCACTGCCTAGGTACTTAACCTCGCTCGGGTAGATCTTAGCGTGAGAAAGTATGTCACTCTCACCGCCTAGGTACTGAACCTAGCTCGGGTAGATCTTAGCGTGAGAAAGTATGTCACTCCCACTGCCTAGGTACTGAACCTAGCTCGGGTAGATCTTAGAGTGAGAAATTAAGGTATTTCACTCTCACTGCCTAGGTACTGAACCTAGCTCAGGGAGATCTTAGCGTAAGAAAGTATGTCACTCTCAATGCCTAAGAACTGAACCTCGCTCGGGTAGATCTTAGCGTGAAAATTAAGGTATGTCACTCTCACTGCCTAAGAACTGAACCTCGCTCGGGTAGATCTTAGCGTGAGAAAGTATGTCACTCTCACTGCCTAGGTACTGAACTTCGCTCGGACAGATCTTAGCGTGAGAAAGTATGTCACTCTCACTGCCTAGGTACTGAACCTAGCTCGGGTAGATCTTAGCGTGAGAAAGTATGTCACTCCCACTGCCTAGGTACTGAACCTAGCTCGGGTACATCTTAGCGTGAGAAAGTATGTCACCCTCACTGCCTAAAAACTGAACCTCGCTCGGGTAGATCTTAGGGTGAGAAACTATGTCACTTTCACTGCCTAGGTACTGAACCTAGCTCTGGTAGATCTTAGCGTGAGAAAGTATGTCACTCTCACTGCCTAAGAACTGAACCTCGCTCGGGTAGAACTTAGCGTGAGAAATAAAGGTATGTCACCCTCACTGCCTAAAAACTGAACCTCGCTCGGGCAGATCTTAGGGTGAGAAACTATGTCACTTTCACTGCCTAGGTACTGAACCTAGCTCTGGTAGATCTTAGCGTGAGAAAGTATGTCACTCTCACTGCCTAGGGACTGAACCTAGCTCGGGTAGATCTTAACGTGAGAAAGAATGTCACTCCCACTGCCTAGATACTGAACCTAGCTCGGGTAGATCTTAGCGGGAGAAAATATGTCACTCTCACTGCCTAGGTACTGAACCTAGCTCGGTTAGACCTTAGCGTCAGAAAGTATGTCACTCTCACTGCCTAGGTACTGAACCTAGCTCGGGTAGATCCTAGCGTTAGAAACTATGTCACTCTCAATGCCAAAGTACTGAACCCCGCTCAGCTAGATCTTAGCATGAGAAAGTATGTCACTCTCACTGCCTAGGTACTGAACCTAGCTCAGCTAGATCTTAGCGTGAGAAAGTATGTCACTCTCACTGCCTAGGTACTGAACCTAGCTCAGGGAAGATCTTAGCGTAAGAAAGTATGTCACTCTCACTGCCTAAGAACTGAACCTCGCTCGGGTAGATCTTAGAGTGAGAAATTAAGGTATGTCACTCTCACTGCCTAGGTACTTAACCTCACTCGGGTAGATCTTAGCGTGAGAAAGTATGTCACTCTCAACGCCTAGGTACTGAACCTAGCTCGGGTAGATCTTAGCGTGAGAAAGTATGTCACTCCCACTGCCTAGGTACTGAACATTGCTCGGGTAGATCTTAGCGTGAGAAAGTATGTCACTCTCACTGGCTAGGGACTGAACCTCGCTCGGGTAGATCTTAGTATGAGAAAGTATGTAACTCTCACTGCCTAGGTACTGAAACTCGTTCGGGTACATCTTAGTGTGAGAAAGTATGTCACTCTCACTGCCTAGGTACTGAACCTCGCTCGGGTAGATCTAAGCGTGAGAAAGTATTACACTCACACTGCCTAGGTACTGAACCTAGCTCGGGCAGGTCTTAGGGTGAGAAACTATGTCACTCTCACTGCCTAAGTACTTAATCTAGCTCGGGTAGATCTTAGCGTGAGAAAGTATGTTACCCTCACTGCCTAAGAACTGAACCTCGCTCGGGTAGATCTTAGAGTGAGAAATTAAGGTATTTCACTCTCACTGCCTAAAAACTGAACCTAGCTCTGGTAGATCTTAGCGTGAGAAACTATGTCACTCTCACTGCCTAGGTACTGAACTTAGCTCAGGTAGATCTTAGCGTAAGAAAGTATGTTACTTTCACTTCTTAAGAACTGATCCTCGCTCGGGTAGATCTTAGTGTGAGAAATTAAGGTATGTCAATCTCACTGCCTAGGTACTGAAACTCGCTCGGATAGATCTTAGCGTGAGAAAGTATGTCACTCTCACCGCCTAGGTTCTGAACATAGCTCGGGTAGATCTTAGCGTGAGAAAGTATGTCACTCTCACTGGCTAGGGACTGAACCTCGCTCGGGTAGATCTTAGCTTGAGAAAGTATGTAACTCTCACTGCCTAGGTACTGAACCTAGCTCGGGTACATCTTAGCGTGAGAAAGTATGTCACCCTCACTGCCTAAAAACTGAACCTCGCTCGGGTAGATCTTAGGGTGAGAAACTATGTCACTTTCACTGCCTAGGTACTGAACCTAGCTCTGGTAGATCTTAGCGTTTGAAAGTATGTCACTCTCACTGCCTAAGAACTGAACCTCGCTCGGGTAGATCTTAGCGTGAGAAATAAAGGTATGTCACCCTCACTGCCTAAAAACTGAACCTCGCTCGGGCAGATCTTAGGGTGAGAAACTATGTCACTTTCACTGCCTAGGTACTGAACCTAGCTCTGGTAGATCTTAGCGTGAGAAAGTATGTCACTCTCACTGCCTAGGGACTGAACCTAGCTCGGGTAGATCTTAACGTGAGAAAGAATGTCACTCCCACTGCCTAGATACTGAACCTAGCTCGGGTAGATCTTAGCGGGAGAAATTATGTCACTTTCACTGCCTAGGTACTGAACCTAGCTCGGGCAGATCTTAGCATGAGAAAGTATGTCACCCTCAATGCCTAATAACCGAACCTCGCTCGGGTAGATCTTAGCGTGAGAAATTAAGGTATTTCACTCTCACTGCCTAGGTACTGAACCTAGCTCGGGCAGATCTTAGCGTGAGAAAGTATGTCACCCTCACTGCCTAAGAACTGAACCTCGCTCGGGTAGATCTAAGCGTGAGAAATTAAAGTATTTCACTCTCACTGCCTAGGTACTGAACCTCGCTCGGGTAGATCTTAGATTGAGAAAGTATGTCACTCTCACCGCCTAGGTTCTGAACCTAGCTCGGTCAGAACTTAGCGTGAGAAAGTATGTCACTCCCACTGCCTAGGTACTTAACCTAGCTCGGGTAGATCTTAGCGTGAGAAAGTATGCCACTCTCACTGCCTAGGTACTAAACCTAGCTCGGGTAGATCTAAGCGTGAGAAAGAATGTCACTCCCACTGCCTAGGTACTGAACCTAGCTCGGGTAGATCTTAGCGTGAGAAACTATGTCACTCTCACTGCCTAGGTACTGAACATAGCTCGGGTAGATCTTAGCGTGAGAAAGTATGTCACTCTCACTGGCTAAGAACTGAACCTCGATCGGGTAGATCTTAGCGTGAGAAAGTATGTAACTCTCACTGCCTAGGTACTGAAACTCGCTCGGGTACATCTTAGCGTGAGAAAGTATGTCACTCTCACTGCCTAGGTACTGAACCTCGCTCGGGTAGATCTTAGCGTGAGAAAGTATGTCACTCTCACTGCCTAGGTACTGAAACTTGCTCGGGTAGATCTAAGCGTGAAAAAGTATTACACTCACACTGCCTAGGTACTGAACCTAGCTCGGGCAGATCTTAGCATGAGAAAGTATGTCACCCTCAATGCCTAAGAACTGAACCTCACTCGGGTAGATCTTAGCGTGAGAAATTAAGGTATTTCACTCTCACTGCCTAGGTACTGAACCTAGCTCGGGCAGATCGTAGGGTGAGAAACTATGTCACTCTCACTGCCTAAGTACTTAACCTCGCTCGGGTAGATCTTAGCGTGAGAAAGTATGTAACTCTCACTGCCTAGGTACTGAAACTCGCTCGGGTACATCTTAGCGTGAGAAAGTATGTCACTCTCACTGCCTAGGTACTGAACCTCTCTCGGGCAGATCTTAGGGTGAGAAACTATGTCACTTTCACTGCCTAGGTACTGAACCTAGCTCTGGTAGATCTTAGGGGGAGAAAGTATGTCACTTTCACTGCCTAGGTACTGAACCTAGCTCGGAAAGATCTTAGCGTGAGAAAGTATGTCACTCTCACTGCCTAAGAACTGAACCTCGCTCGGGTAGATCTAAGCGTGAGAAATTAAGGTATTTCACTCTCACTGCCTAGGTACTGAACCTCGCTCGGGTAGATCTTAGCGTGAGAAAGTATGTCACCCTCACTGCCTAAGAACTGAACCTCGCTCGGGTAGATCTAAGCGTGAGAAATTAAAGTATTTCACTCTCACTGCCTAGGTACTGAACCTCGCTCGGGTAGATCTTAGCGTGAGAAAGTATGTCACTCTCACTGCCTAGGTACTGAACCTAGCTCGGGTAGATCTTAGCGTGAGAAAGTATGTCACTCTCACTGCCTAGGTACTGAACTTAGCTCGGGTAGATCTTAGCGGGAGAAAATATGTCACTCTCACTGCCTAGGTACTGAACCTAGCTCGGTTAGACCTTAGGGTCAGAAAGTATGTCACTCTCACTGCCTAGGTACTGAACCTAGCTCGGGTAGATCTTAGCGTTAGAAACTATGTCACTCTCAATGCCAAGGTACTGAACCCCGCTCAGCTAGATCTTAGCATGAGAAAGTATGTCACTCTCACTGCCTAGGTACTGAACCTAGATCAGCTAGATCTTAGCGTGAGAAAGTATGTCACTCTCACTGCCTAGGTACTGAACCTAGCTCAGGGAAGATCTTAGCGTAAGAAAGTATGTCAATCTCACTGCCTAAGAACTGAACCTCGCTCGGGTAGATCTTAGCGTGAGAAATTAAGGTATGTCACTCTCACTGCCTAGGTACTTAACCTCGCTCGGGTAGATCTTAGCGTGAGAAAGTATGTCACTCTCACCGCCTAGGTACTGAACCTAGCTCGGGTAGATCTTAGCGTGAGAAAGTATGTCACTCCCACTGCCTAGGTACTGAACCTAGCTCGGGTAGATCTTAGCGTGAGAAATTATGTCACTCTCACTGCCTAGGTACTGAACCTAGCTCGGGTAGATCTTAGCGTGAAAAAGTATGTCACTCTCACTGCCTAGGTACTGAACATAGCTCGGGTAGATCTTAGCGTGAGTAAGTATTACACTCACACTGCCTAGGTACTGAACCTAGCTCGGGCAGATCTTAGGGTGAGAAACTATGTCACTCTCACTGCCTAAGTACTTAATCTAGCTCGGGTAGATCTTAGCGTGAGAAAGTATGTTACCCTCACTGCCTAAGAACTGAACCTCGCTCGGGTAGATCTTAGCGTGAGAAATAAAGGTATGTCACCCTCACTGCCTAAAAACTGAACCTCGCTCGGGCAGATCTTAGGGTGAGAAACTATGTCACTTTCACTGCCTAGGTACTGAACCTAGCTCTGGTAGATCTTAGCGTGAGAAAGTATGTCACTCTCACTGCCTAGGGACTGAACCTAGCTCGGGTAGATCTTAACGTGAGAAAGAATGTCACTCCCACTGCCTAGATACTGAACCTAGCTTAGGTAGATCTTAGCGGGAGAAAATATGTCACTCTCACTTCCTAGGTACTGAACCTAGCTCGGTTAGACCTTAGCGTCAGAAAGTATGTCACTCTCACTGCCTAGGTACTGAACCTAGCTCGGGTAGATCCTAGCGTTAGAAACTATGTCACTCTCAATGCCTAAGAACTGAACCTCGCTCGGGTAGATCTTAGAGTGAGAAATTAAGGTATTTCACTCTCACTGCCTAGGTACTGAACCTAGCTCAGGGAGATCTTAGCGTAAGAAAGTATGTCACTCTCAATGCCTAAGAACTGAACCTCGCTCGGGTAGATCTTAGCGTGAAAATTAAGGTATGTCACTCTCACTGCCTAAGAACTGAACCTCGCTCGGGTAGATCTTAGCGTGAGAAAGTATGTCACTCTCACTGCCTAGGTACTGAACTTCGCTCGGACAGATCTTAGCGTGAGAAAGTATGTCACTCTCACTGCCTAGATACTGAACCTAGCTCGGGTAGATCTTAGCGTGAGAAAGTATGTCACTCCCACTGCCTAGGTACTGAACCTAGCTCGGGTACATCTTAGCGTGAGAAAGTATGTCACCCTCACTGCCTAAAAACTGAACCTCGCTCGGGTAGATCTTAGGGTGAGAAACTATGTCACTTTCACTGCCTAGGTACTGAACCTAGCTCTGGTAGATCTTAGCGTGAGAAAGTATGTCACCCTCACTGCCTAAGAACTGAACCTCGCTCGGGTAGAACTTAGCGTGAG
Source organism: Tegillarca granosa (assembly GCA_029721355.1). NCBI lineage: Eukaryota > Metazoa > Mollusca > Bivalvia > Arcoida > Arcidae > Tegillarca > Tegillarca granosa. The sequence goes on along the minus strand of CM056611.1, from coordinate 16,185,305 downwards.
AAATAAAGGTATGTCACCCTCACTGCCTAAAAACTGAACCTCGCTCGGGCAGATCTTAGGGTGAGAAACTATGTCACTTTCACTGCCTAGGTACTGAACCTAGCTCGGGTAGATCTTAGCATGAGAAAGTATGTTACCCTCACTGCCTAAGAACTGAACCTCGCTCGGGTAGATCTTAGAGTGAGAAATTAAGGTATTTCACTCTCACTGCCTAAAAACTGAACGTAGCTCTGGTAGATCTTAGCGTGAGAAACTATGTCACTCTCACTGCCTAGGTACTGAACTTAGCTCAGGTAGATCTTAGCGTAAGAAAGTATGTTACTTTCACTTCTTAAGAACTGATCCTCGCTCGGGTAGATCTTAGTGTGAGAAATTAAGGTATGTCAATCTCACTGCCTAGGTACTGAAACTCGCTCGGATAGATCTTAGCGTGAGAAAGTATGTCACTCTCACCGCCTAGGTTCTGAACATAGCTCGGGTAGATCTTAGCGTGAGAAAGTATGTCACTCTCACTGGCTAGGGACTGAACCTCGCTCGGGTAGATCTTAGCTTGAGAAAGTATGTAACTCTCACTGCCTAGGTACTGAACCTAGCTCGGGTACATCTTAGCGTGAGAAAGTATGTCACCCTCACTGCCTAAAAACTGAACCTCGCTCGGGTAGATCTTAGGGTGAGAAACTATGTCACTTTCACTGCCTAGGTACTGAACCTAGCTCTGGTAGATCTTAGCGTTTGAAAGTATGTCACTCTCACTGCCTAAGAACTGAACCTCGCTCGGGTAGATCTTAGCGTGAGAAATAAAGGTATGTCACCCTCACTGCCTAAAAACTGAACCTCGCTCGGGCAGATCTTAGGGTGAGAAACTATGTCACTTTCACTGCCTAGGTACTGAACCTAGCTCTGGTAGATCTTAGCGTGAGAAAGTATGTCACTCTCACTGCCTAGGGACTGAACCTAGCTCGGGTAGATCTTAACGTGAGAAAGAATGTCACTCCCACTGCCTAGATACTGAACCTAGCTCGGGTAGATCTTAGCGGGAGAAATTATGTCACTTTCACTGCCTAGGTACTGAACCTAGCTCGGGCAGATCTTAGCATGAGAAAGTATGTCACCCTCAATGCCTAATAACCGAACCTCGCTCGGGTAGATCTTAGCGTGAGAAATTAAAGTATTTCACTCTCACTGCCTAGGTACTGAACCTAGCTCGGGCAGATCTTAGCGTGAGAAAGTATGTCACCCTCACTGCCTTAGAACTGAACCTCGCTCGGGTAGATCTAAGCGTGAGAAATTAAAGTATTTCACTCTCACTGCCTAGGTACTGAACCTCGCTCGGGTAGATCTTAGATTGAGAAAGTATGTCACTCTCACCGCCTAGGTTCTGAACCTAGCTCGGTCAGAACTTAGCGTGAGAAAGTATGTCACTCCCACTGCCTAGGTACTTAACCTAGCTCGGGTAGATCTTAGCGTGAGAAAGTATGCCACTCTCACTGCCTAGGTACTAAACCTAGCTCGGGTAGATCTAAGCGTGAGAAAGAATGTCACTCCCACTGCCTAGGTACTGAACCTAGCTCGGGTAGATCTTAGCGTGAGAAACTATGTCACTCTCACTGCCTAGGTACTGAACATAGCTCGGGTAGATCTTAGCGTGAGAAAGTATGTCACTCTCAATGGCTAAGAACTGAACCTCGATCGGGTAGATCTTAGCGTGAGAAAGTATGTAACTCTCACTGCCTAGGTACTGAAACTCGCTCGGGTACATCTTAGCGTGAGAAAGTATGTCACTCTCACTGCCTAGGTACTGAACCTCGCTCGGGTAGATCTTAGCGTGAGAAAGTATGTCACTCTCACTGCCTAGGTACTGAAACTTGCTCGGGTAGATCTAAGCGTGAAAAAGTATTACACTCACACTGCCTAGGTACTGAACCTAGCTCGGGCAGATCTTAGCATGAGAAAGTATGTCACCCTCAATGCCTAAGAACTGAACCTCACTCGGGTAGATCTTAGCGTGAGAAATTAAGGTATTTCACTCTCACTGCCTAGGTACTGAACCTAGCTCGGGCAGATCGTAGGGTGAGAAACTATGTCACTCTCACTGCCTAAGTACTTAACCTCGCTCGGGTAGATCTTAGCGTGAGAAAGTATGTAACTCTCACTGCCTAGGTACTGAAACTCGCTCGGGTACATCTTAGCGTGAGAAAGTATGTCACTCTCACTGCCTAGGTACTGAACCTCTCTCGGGCAGATCTTAGGGTGAGAAACTATGTCACTTTCACTGCCTAGGTACTGAACCTAGCTCTGGTAGATCTTAGGGGGAGAAAGTATGTCACTTTCACTGCCTAGGTACTGAACCTAGCTCGGAAAGATCTTAGCGTGAGAAAGTATGTCACTCTCACTGCCTAAGAACTGAACCTCGCTCGGGTAGATCTAAGCGTGAGAAATTAAGGTATTTCACTCTCACTGCCTAGGTACTGAACCTCGCTCGGGTAGATCTTAGCGTGAGAAAGTATGTCACCCTCACTGCCTAAGAACTGAACCTCGCTCGGGTAGATCTAAGCGTGAGAAATTAAAGTATTTCACTCTCACTGCCTAGGTACTGAACCTCGCTCGGGTAGATCTTAGCGTGAGAAAGTATGTCACTCTCACTGCCTAGGTACTGAACCTAGCTCGGGTAGATCTTAGCGTGAGAAAATATGTCACTCTCACTGCCTAGGTACTGAACTTAGCTCGGGTAGATCTTAGCGGGAGAAAATATGTCACTCTCACTGCCTAGGTACTGAACCTAGCTCGGTTAGACCTTAGGGTCAGAAAGTATGTCACTCTCACTGCCTAGGTACTGAACCTAGCTCGGGTAGATCTTAGCGTTAGAAACTATGTCACTCTCAATGCCAAGGTACTGAACCCCGCTCAGCTAGATCTTAGCATGAGAAAGTATGTCACTCTCACTGCCTAGGTACTGAACCTAGATCAGCTAGATCTTAGCGTGAGAAAGTATGTCACTCTCACTGCCTAGGTACTGAACCTAGCTCAGGGAAGATCTTAGCGTAAGAAAGTATGTCAATCTCACTGCCTAAGAACTGAACCTCGCTCGGGTAGATCTTAGCGTGAGAAATTAAGGTATGTCACTCTCACTGCCTAGGTACTTAACCTCGCTCGGGTAGATCTTAGCGTGAGAAAGTATGTCACTCTCACCGCCTAGGTACTGAACCTAGCTCGGGTAGATCTTAGCGTGAGAAAGTATGTCACTCCCACTGCCTAGGTACTGAACCTAGCTCGGGTAGATCTTAGCGTGAGAAATTATGTCACTCTCACTGCCTAGGTACTGAACCTAGCTCGGGTAGATCTTAGCGTGAAAAAGTATGTCACTCTCACTGCCTAGGTACTGAACATAGCTCGGGTAGATCTTAGCGTGAGTAAGTATTACACTCACACTGCCTAGGTACTGAACCTAGCTCGGGCAGATCTTAGGGTGAGAAACTATGTCACTCTCACTGCCTAAGTACTTAATCTAGCTCGGGTAGATCTTAGCGTGAGAAAGTATGTTACCCTCACTGCCTAAGAACTGAACCTCGCTCGGGTAGATCTTAGCGTGAGAAATAAAGGTATGTCACCCTCACTGCCTAAAAACTGAACCTCGCTCGGGCAGATCTTAGGGTGAGAAACTATGTCACTTTCACTGCCTAGGTACTGAACCTAGCTCTGGTAGATCTTAGCGTGAGAAAGTATGTCACTCTCACTGCCTAGGGACTGAACCTAGCTCGGGTAGATCTTAACGTGAGAAAGAATGTCACTCCCACTGCCTAGATACTGAACCTAGCTTAGGTAGATCTTAGCGGGAGAAAATATGTCACTCTCACTTCCTAGGTACTGAACCTAGCTCGGTTAGACCTTAGCGTCAGAAAGTATGTCACTCTCACTGCCTAGGTACTGAACCTAGCTCGGGTAGATCCTAGCGTTAGAAACTATGTCACTCTCAATGCCTAAGAACTGAACCTCGCTCGGGTAGATCTTAGAGTGAGAAATTAAGGTATTTCACTCTCACTGCCTAGGTACTGAACCTAGCTCAGGGAGATCTTAGCGTAAGAAAGTATGTCACTCTCAATGCCTAAGAACTGAACCTCGCTCGGGTAGATCTTAGCGTGAAAATTAAGGTATGTCACTCTCACTGCCTAAGAACTGAACCTCGCTCGGGTAGATCTTAGCGTGAGAAAGTATGTCACTCTCACTGCCTAGGTACTGAACTTCGCTCGGACAGATCTTAGCGTGAGAAAGTATGTCACTCTCACTGCCTAGATACTGAACCTAGCTCGGGTAGATCTTAGCGTGAGAAAGTATGTCACTCCCACTGCCTAGGTACTGAACCTAGCTCGGGTACATCTTAGCGTGAGAAAGTATGTCACCCTCACTGCCTAAAAACTGAACCTCGCTCGGGTAGATCTTAGGGTGAGAAACTATGTCACTTTCACTGCCTAGGTACTGAACCTAGCTCTGGTAGATCTTAGCGTGAGAAAGTATGTCACCCTCACTGCCTAAGAACTGAACCTCGCTCGGGTAGAACTTAGCGTGAGAAATAAAGGTATGTCACCCTCACTGCCTAAAAACTGAACCTCGCTCGGGCAGATCTTAGGGTGAGAAACTATGTCACTTTCACTGCCTAGGTACTGAACCTAGCTCTGGTAGATCTTAGCGTGAGAAAGTATGTCACTCTCACTGCCTAGGGACTGAACCTAGCTCGGGTTGATCTTAACGTGAGAAAGAATGTCACTCCCACTGCCTAGATACTGAACCTAGCTCGGGTAGATCTTAGATTGAGAAAATATGTCACTCTCACTGCCTAGGTACTGAACCTAGCTCGGTTAGACCTTAGCGTCAGAAAGTATGTCACTCTCACTGCCTAGGTACTGAACCTAGCTCGGGTAGATCCTAGCGTTAGAAACTATGTCACTCTCAATGTCAAAGTACTGAACCCCGCTCAGCTAGATCTTAGCATGAGAAAGTATGTCACTCTCACTGCCTAGGTACTGAACCTAGCTCTGGTAGATCTTAGCGTGAGAAAGTATGTCACTCTCACTGCCTAGGTACTGAACCTAGCTCAGGGAAGATCTTAGCGTAAGAAAGTATGTCACTCTCACTGCCTAAGAACTGAACCTCGCTCGGGTAGATCTTAGAGTGAGAAATTAAGGTATGTCACTCTCACTGCCTAGGTACTTAACCTCGCTCGGGTAGATCTTAGCGTGAGAAAGTATGTCACTCTCACCGCGTAGGTACTGAACCTAGCTCGGGTAGATCTTAGCGTGAGAAAGTATGTCACTCCCACTGCCTAGGTACTGAACCTAGCTCGGGTAGATCTTAGCGTGAGAAAGTATGTCACTCTCACTGCCTAGGTACTGAACCTAGCTCGGGTAGATCTTAGCGTGAGAAAGTATGTTACTCCCACTGCCTAGGTACTGAACATAGCTCGGGTAGATCTTAGCGTGAGAAAGTATGTCACTCTCACTGCCTAGGTCCTGAACATTGCTCGGGTAGATCTTAGCGTGAGAAAGTATGTCACTCTCACTGGCTAGGGACTGAACCTCGCTCGGGTAGATCTTAGTATGAGAAAGTATGTAACTCTCACTGCCTAGGTACTGAAACTCGCTCGGGTACATCTTAGCGTGAGAAAGTATGTCACTCTCACTGCCTAGGTACTGAACCTCGCTCGGGTAGATCTAAGCGTGAGAAAGTATTACACTCACACTGTCTAGGTACTAAACCTAGCTCGGGCAGATCTTAGGGTGAGAAACTATGTCACTCTCACTGCCTAAGTACTTAATCTAGCTCGGGTAGATCTTAGCGTGAGAAAGTATGTTACCCTCACTGCCTAAGAACTGAACCCCGCTCGGGTAGATCTTAGAGTGAGAAATTAAGGTATTTCACTCTCACTGCCTAAAAACTGAACCTAGCTCAGCTAGATCTTAGCGTGAGAAACTATGTCACTCTCACTGCCTAGGTACTGAACTTAGCTCAGGTAGATCTTAGCGTAAGAAAGTATGTTACTTTCACTTCTTAAGAACTGATCCTCGCTCGGGTAGATCTTAGTGTGAGAAATTAAGGTATGTCAATCTCACTGCCTAGGTACTGAAACTCGCTCGGATAGATCTTAGCGTGAGAAAGTATGTCACTCTCACCGCCTAGGTTCTGAAGCTAGCTCGGGCAGAACTTAGCGTGAGAAAGTATGTCACTCCCACTGCCTAGGTACTGAACCTAGCTCGGGTAGATCTTAGCGTGAGAAAGTATGTCACTCTCACTGCCTAGGTACTGAACCTAGCTTGGGTAGATCTTAGCGTGAAAGAATGTCACTCCCACTGCCTAGGTACTGAACCTAGCTCGGGTAGATCTTAGCGGGAGAAAGTATGTCACTCTCACTGCCTAGGTACTGAACCTAGCTCGAGTAGATCTTAGCGTGAGAAAGTATGTGACTCTCACTGGCTTGGGACTGAACCTCGCTCGGGTAGATCTTAGCGTGAGAAAGTGTGTAACTCTCACTGCCTAGGTACTGAAACTCGCTCGGGTACATCTTAGCGTGAAAAAGTATGTCACTCTCACTGCCTAGGTACTGAACCTCGCTCGGGTAGATCTAAGCGTGAGAAAGTATTACACTCACACTGCCTGGGTACTGAACCTAGCTCGGGCAGATCTTAGGGTGAGAAACTATGTCACTCTCACTGCCTAAGTACTTAATCTAGCTCGGGTAGATCTTAGCGTGAGAAAGTATGTCACCCTCACTGCCTAAGAACTGAACCTCGCTCGGGTAGATCTTAGATTGAGAAACTATGTCACTCTCACCGCCTAGGTTCTGAACCTAGCTCGGTCAGAACTTAGCGTGAGAAAGTATGTCACTCCCACTGCCTAGGTACTGAACCTAGCTCGGGTAGATCTTAGCGGGAGAAAGTATGTCACTCTCACTGCCTAGGTACTGAACCTTGCTTGGGTAGATGTTAGCGTGAAAGAATGTCACTCCCACTGCCTAGGTACTAAAACTAGCTCGGGTAGATCTTAGCGGGAGAAAGTATGTCACTCTCACTGCCTAGGTACTGAACCTAGCTCGGGTAGATTTTAGCGTGAGAAAGTATGTCACTCTCACTGCCTAGGTACTGAACCTAGCTCGGGAAGATCTTAGCGTTAGAAAATATGTCACTCCCACTGCCAAGGTACTGAACCTAGCTCGGGAAGATCTTTGCGTGAGAAAGTATGTCACTCCCACTGCCTAGGTACTGAACCTAGCTCTGGTAGATCTTAGCGTGAGAAAGTATTTCACTGTCACTTCCTAAGAACTGAACCTCGCTCGAGTAGATCTTAGCGTGAGAAATAAAGGTATGTCACCCTCACTGCCTAAAATCTGAACCTAGCTCGGGCAGATCTTAGGGTGAAAAACTATGTCACTTTCACTGCCTAGGTACTGAACCTTGCTCTGGTAGATCTTAGCGTGAGAAAGTATGTCACTCTCAATGCCAAAGTACTGAACCCCGCTCAGCTAGATCTTAGCATGAGAAAGTATGTCACTCTCACTGCCTAGGTACTGAACCTAGCTCTGGTAGATCTTAGCGTGAGAAAGTATGTCACTCTCACTGCCTAGGTACTGAACCTAGCTCAGCTAGATCTTAGCGTAAGAAAGTATGTCACTTTCACTGCTTAAGAACTGATCCTGGCTCGGGTAGATCTTAGTGTGAGAAATTAAGGTATGTCAATCTCACTGCCTAGGTACTGAAACTCGCTCGGATAGATCTTAGCGTGAGAAAGTATTTCACTCTCACCGCCTAGGTTCTGAACCTAGCTCGGGCAGAACTTAGCGTGAGAAAGTATGTCACTCCCACTGCCTAGGTACTGAACCTAGCTCGGGTAGATCTTAGCGTGAGAAAGTATGTCACTCTCACTGCCTAGGTACTGAACCTAGATTGGGTAGATCTTAGCGTGAAAGAATGTCACTCCCACTGCCTAGGTACTGAACCTAGCTCGGGTAGATCTTAGCGGGAGAAAGTATGTCACTCTCACTGCCGAGGTACTGAACCTAGCTCGGGTAGATCTTAGCGTGAGAAAATATGTGACTCTCAATGGCTAGGGACTGAACCTCGCTCGGGTAGATCTTAGCGTGAGAAAGTATGTAACTCTCACTGCCTAAGAACTGAACCTCGCTCGGGTAGATCTTAGAGTGAGAAATTAATGTATTTCACTCTCACTGCCTAGGTACTGAACCTAGCTCAGGGAGATCTTAGCGTAAGAAAGTATGTCACTCTCAATGCCTATGAACTGAACCTTGCTCGAGTAGATCTTAGCGTGAGAAATTAAGGTATGTCACTCTCACTGCCTAAGAACTGAACCTCGGTCGGGTAGATTTTAGCGTGAGAAAGTATGTCACTCTCACTGCCTAGGTACTGAACTTCGCTTGGACAGATCTTAGCGTGAGAAAGTATGTCACTCTCACTGCCTAGGTACTGAACCTAGCTCGGGTAGATCTTAGCGTGAGAAAGTATGTCACTCCCACTGCCTAGGTACTGAACCTAGCTCGGGAAGATCTTTGCGTGAGAAAGTATGTCACCCTCACTGCCTAAAAACTGAACCTCGCTCGGGCAGATCTTAGGGTGAAAAACTATGTCACTTTCACTGCCTAGGTACTGAACCTTGCTCTGGTAGATCTTAGCATGAGAAAGTATGTCACTCTCACTGCCTAGGGACTGAACCTCGCTCAGCTAGATCTTAGCGTGAGAAAGTATGTCAATCTCACTGCCCAGGTACTGAACCTAGCTCAGCTACATCTAAGCGTGAGAAACTATGTCACATTCACTGCCTAGGTACTGAATCTAGCTCAGGTAGATCTTAGCGTAAGACAGTATGTCACTTTCACTGCCTAAGAACTGAAGCTCGCTCGGGTAGATCTTAGTGTGAGAAATTAAGGTATGTCAATCTCACTGCCTAGGTACTGAAGCTCGCTCGGGTAGATCTTAGATTGAGAAAATATGTCACTCTCACCGCCTAGGTTCTGAACCTAGCTCGGTCAGAACTTAGCGTGAGAAAGTATGTCACTCCCACTGCCTAGGTACTGAACCTAGCTCGGGTAGATCTTAGCGGGAGAAAGTATGTCACTCTCACTGCCTAGGTACTGAACCTAGCTTGGGTAGATCTTAGCGGGAGAAAGTATGTCACTCTCACTGCCTAGGTACTGAACCTAGCTCGGGTAGATTTTAGCGTGAGAAAGTATGTCATTCCCACTGCCTAGGTACTGAACCTAGCTCGGGTAGATCTTAGCGTGAGAAAGTATTTCACTGTCACTTCCTAAGAACTGAACCTCGCTCGAGTAGATCTTAGCGTGAGAAATAAAGGTATGTCACCCTCACTGCCTAAAATCTGAACCTAGCTCGGGCAGATCTTAGGGTGAAAAACTATGTCACTTTCACTGCCTAGGTACTGAACCTTGCTCTGGTAGATCTTAGCGTGAGAAAGTATGTCACTGTCACTGCCTAGGGACTGAACCTCGCTCAGCTAGATCTTAGCGTGAGAAAGTATGTCACTCTCACTGCCTAGGTACTGAACCTAGCTCAGCTAGATCTTAGCGTGAGAAACTATGTCACTCTCACTGCCTAGGTACTGAACCTAGCTCAGGTAGATCTTTGCGTAAGAAAGTATATCACTTTCACTGCTTAAGAACTGATCCTTGCTCGGGTAGATCTTAGTGTGAGAAATTAAGGTATGTCAATCTCACTGCCTAGGTACTGAAACTCGCTCGGATAGATCTTAGCGTGAGAAAGTATTTCACTCTCAACGCCTAGGTTCTGAACCTAGCTCGGGCAGAACTTAGCGTGAGAAAGTATGTCACTCTCACTGCCTAGGTACTGAACCTAGCTCTGGTAGATCTTAGCGTGAGAAAGTATGTCACTCTCACTGCCTAGGTACTGAACCTAGCTTGGGTAGATCTTAGCGTGAAAGAATGTCACTCCCACTGCCTAGGTACTGAACCTAGCTCGGGTAGATCTTAGAGGGAAAAAGTATGTCACTCTCACTGCCTAGGTACTGAACCTAGCTCGAGTAGATCTTAGCGTGAGAAAGTATGTCACTCTCACTGCCTAGGTACTGAACCTAGCTCGGGTAGATCTTAGCGTGAGAAAGTATGTCACTCCCACTGCCTAGGTACTGAACCTAGCTCGGGAAGATCTTTGCGTGAGAAAGTATGTCACCCTCACTGCCTAAAAACTGAACCTCGCTCGGGTAGATCTTAGGGTGAGAAACTATGTCACTTTCACTGCCTTGGTACTGAACCTAGCTCTGGTAGATCTTAGCGTGAGAAAGTATTTCACTGTCACTTCCTAAGAACTGAACCTCGCTCGAGTAGATCTTAGCGTGAGAAATAAAGGTATGTCACCCTCATTGCCTAAAAACTGAACCTCGCTCGGGCAGATCTTAGGGTGAAAAACTATGTCACTTTCACTGCCTAGGTACTAAACCTTGCTCTTGTAGATCTTAACGTGAGAAAGTATGTCACTCTCACTGCCTAGGGACTGAACCTCGCTCAGCTAGATCTTAGCGTGAGAAAGTATGTCACTCTCACTGCCTAGGTACTGAACCTAGCTCAGCTAAATCCTAGCGTGAGAAACTATGTCACTCTCACTGCCTAGGTACTGAACCTAGGTCAGGTAGATCTTAGCGTAAGAAAGTATTCACTTTCACTGCCTAAGAACTGAACCTCGCTCGGGTAGATCTTAGTGTGAGAAATTAAGGTATGTCAATCTCACTGCCTAGGTACTGAACCTCGCTCGGGTAGATCTTAGCGTGAGAAAGTATGTCACTCTGACCGCCTAGGTTCTGAACCTAGCTCGTTCAGAACTTAGCGTGAGAAAGTATGTCACTCCCACTGCCTAGGTACTGAACCTAGCTCGGGTAGATCTTAGCGTGAGAAAGTATGTCACTCTCACTGCCTAGGTACTGAACCTAGCTTGGGTAGATCTTAGCGTGAAAGAATGTCACATCCACTGCCTAGGTACTGAACCTAGCTCGGGTAGATCTTAGCGTGAGAAAGTATGTCACTCTCACTGCCTAGGTACTGAACCTAGCTCGGGTAGATCTTAGCGTCAGAAAGTAGGTCAATCTCACTGCCTAGGGACTGAACCTCGCTCGTGTAGATCTTATCGTGAGAAAGTATGTCACTCTCACTGCCTAGGTACTGAACCTCGCTCGGGAAGATCTTAGCGTGAGAAAGTGTGTCACTCTCACTGCCTAGGTACTGAACCTCGCTTGGGTAGATCTTAGTGTGAGAAAATATGTCACTCTCACCGCCTAGGTACTGAACCTCGCTCGGGTAGATCTTAGCGTGAGAAAGTATGTCAGTCAGCTTGTTGAAGAGGTGTGGTTTTTCTCAAATACTTTGGTTTACTCAACCATTTCAGAATCGAACGCCTCGTTATAAGTGAAATAATCTTGAGTATACACATGTACTCTGTAGCTCACCCGGCAAAAGAGCTTACAAGCCATGTCAAATTTTGATCAAATTTTAATCCTGATAGAACTTTAAGCCATTATGACGAAATTTTGATGTATGTATACATTCCCAGGATAAATCAGGTAAAATTTTTCCATTATAGTAATAGTTCCAGCATCCAAGATGATGATTGGTCATATAAATAATAAAAGCAAGAACAAAATGTTGGATACATTTATTTAACCAGTTATGACAGTTTGCTTACCAGCAAAGAGAGTTTAATTGGCATAAGTAAACATTGTAACATCCCCCACCCACCACCCCTAACCCCCTCCCCCTCAAAAAAAAATGAAGGTCCTTTCTTATTAGCAGAATGTAAGTTTATTTCTCGAGTTCCAGGTGAGCAATATAAGCCCTATATTTGACTCTTTATTAGCAGAATTTAACAGTTTATTTCCCAAGTTCCAAGTTTGCAATAAAGGCCCTACATTAACTCTTTATTAGCAGAATATAAGTTTATTTCTCGAGTTCCAAGTACTGAACCTAGCTCGGGCAGATCTTAGCGTGAGAAAGTATGTCACTCTCACTGCCTAGGTACTGAACCTCGCTCGGGTAGATCTTAGCGTGAGAAAGTATGTCACTTTCACTGCCTAAGAACTGAATCTCGCTCGGGCAGATCTTAGGGTAAAAAACTATGTAACTCTCACTGCCTAGGTACTGAAACTCGCTCGGGTACATCTTATCGTGAGAAAGTATGTCACTCTCACTGCCTAGGTACTGAACCTAGCTCGGGCAGATCTTAGCGTGAGAAAGTATGTCACTCTCACTGCCTAGGTACTGAACCTAGCTTGGGTAGATCTTAGCGTGAAAGAATGTCACATCCACTGCCTAGGTACTGAACCTAGCTCAGGGAGATCTTAGCGTAAGAAAGTATGTCACTCTCAATGCCTGAGAACTGAACCTCGCTCGGGTAGATCTTAGCGTGAGAAATTAAGGTATGTCACTCTCACTGCCTAAGAACTGAACCTCGCTCGGGTAGATCTTAGCGTGAGAAAGTATGTCACTCTCACTGCCTAGGTACTGAACTTCGCTTGGACAGATCTTAGCGTGAGAAAGTATGTCACTCCCACTGCCTAGGTACTGAACCTAGCTCGGGAAGATCTTTGCGTGAGAAAGTATGTCACTTTCACTGCCTAAGAACTGAATCTCGCTCGGGCAGATCTTAGGGTAAAAAACTATGTCACTTTCACTGCCTAGGTACTGAACCTTGCTCTGGTAGATCTTAGCGTGAGAAAGTATGTCACTGTCACTGCCTAGGGACTGAACCTCGCTCAGCTAGATCTTAGCGTGAGAAAGTATGTCACTCTCACTGCCTAGGTACTGAACCTAGCTCAGCTAGATCTTAGCGTGAGAAACTATGTCACTCTCACTGCCTAGGTACTGAATCTAACTTAGGTAGATCTTAGCGTAAGAAAGTATGTCACTTTCACTGCCTAAGAACTGAACCTCGTTCGGGCAGATCTTAGGGTGAAAAACTATGTCACTTTCACTGCCTAGGTACTGAACCTTGCTCTGGTAGATCTTAGCGTGAGAAAGTATGTCACTGTCACTGCCTAGGGACTGAACCTCGCTCAGCTAGATCTTAGCGTGAGAAAGTATGTCACTCTCACTGCCTAGGTACTGAACCTAGCTCAGCTAGATCTTAGCGTGAGAAACTATGTCACTCTCACTGCCTAGGTACTGAATCTAACTTAGGTAGATCTTAGCGTAAGAAAGTATGTTACTTTCACTGCCTAAGAACTGAACCTCGCTCGGGTAGATCTTAGTGTGAGAAATTAAGGTATGTCAATCTCACTGCCTAGGTACTGAACCTCGCTCGGGTAGATCTTAGATTGAGAAAGTATGTCACTCTCACGGCCTAGGTTCTGAACCTAGCTCGGTCAGAACTTAGCGTGAGAAAGTATGTCACTCCCACTGCCTAGGTACTGAACCTAGCTCTGGTAGATCTTAGCGTGAGAAAGTATGTCACTCTCACTGCCTAGGTACTGAACCTAGCTTGGGTAGATCTTAGCGTGAAAGAATGTCACTCCCACTGCCTAGGTACTGAACCTAGCTCAGGTAGATCTTAGAGGGAAAAAGTATGTCACTCTCACTGCCTAGGTACTGAACCTAGCTCGAGTAGATCTTAGCGTGAGAAAGTATGTCACTCTCACTGCCTAGGTACTGAACCTAGCTCGGGTAGATCTTAGCGTGAGAAAGTATGTCACTCCCACTGCCTAGGTACTGAACCTAGCTCGGGAAGATCTTTGCGTGAGAAAGTATGTCACCCTCACTGCCTAAAAACTGAACCTCGCTCGGGTAGATCTTAGGGTGAGAAACTATGTCACTTTCACTGCCTTGGTACTGAACCTAGCTCTGGTAGATCTTAGCGTGAGAAAGTATTTCACTGTCACTTCCTAAGAACTGAACCTCGCTCGAGTAGATCTTAGCGTGAGAAATAAAGGTATGTCACCCTCATTGCCTAAAAACTGAACCTCGCTCGGGCAGATCTTAGGGTGAAAAACTATGTCACTTTCACTGCCTAGGTACTAAACCTTGCTCTTGTAGATCTTAACGTGAGAAAGTATGTCACTCTCACTGCCTAGGGACTGAACCTCGCTCAGCTAGATCTTAGCGTGAGAAAGTATGTCACTCTCACTGCCTAGGTACTGAACCTAGCTCAGCTAAATCCTAGCGTGAGAAACTATGTCACTCTCACTGCCTAGGTACTGAACCTAGGTCAGGTAGATCTTAGCGTAAGAAAGTATTCACTTTCACTGCCTAAGAACTGAACCTCGCTCGGGTAGATCTTAGTGTGAGAAATTAAGGTATGTCAATCTCACTGCCTAGGTACTGAACCTCGCTCGGGTAGATCTTAGCGTGAGAAAGTATGTCACTCTGACCGCCTAGGTTCTGAACCTAGCTCGTTCAGAACTTAGCGTGAGAAAGTATGTCACTCCCACTGCCTAGGTACTGAACCTAGCTCGGGTAGATCTTAGCGTGAGAAAGTATGTCACTCTCACTGCCTAGGTACTGAACCTAGCTTGGGTAGATCTTAGCGTGAAAGAATGTCACATCCACTGCCTAGGTACTGAACCTAGCTCGGGTAGATCTTAGCGTGAGAAAGTATGTCACTCTCACTGCCTAGGTACTGAACCTAGCTCGGGTAGATCTTAGCGTCAGAAAGTAGGTCAATCTCACTGCCTAGGGACTGAACCTCGCTCGTGTAGATCTTATCGTGAGAAAGTATGTCACTCTCACTGCCTAGGTACTGAACCTCGCTCGGGAAGATCTTAGCGTGAGAAAGTGTGTCACTCTCACTGCCTAGGTACTGAACCTCGCTTGGGTAGATCTTAGTGTGAGAAAATATGTCACTCTCACCGCCTAGGTACTGAACCTCGCTCGGGTAGATCTTAGCGTGAGAAAGTATGTCAGTCAGCTTGTTGAAGAGGTGTGGTTTTTCTCAAATACTTTGGTTTACTCAACCATTTCAGAATCGAACGCCTCGTTATAAGTGAAATAATCTTGAGTATACACATGTACTCTGTAGCTCACCCGGCAAAAGAGCTTACAAGCCATGTCAAATTTTGATCAAATTTTAATCCTGATAGAACTTTAAGCCATTATGACGAAATTTTGATGTATGTATACATTCCCAGGATAAATCAGGTAAAATTTTTCCATTATAGTAATAGTTCCAGCATCCAAGATGATGATTGGTCATATAAATAATAAAAGCAAGAACAAAATGTTGGATACATTTATTTAACCAGTTATGACAGTTTGCTTACCAGCAAAGAGAGTTTAATTGGCATAAGTAAACATTGTAACATCCCCCACCCACCACCCCTAACCCCCTCCCCCTCAAAAAAAAATGAAGGTCCTTTCTTATTAGCAGAATGTAAGTTATTTCTCGAGTTCCAGGTGAGCAATATAAGCCCTATATTTGACTCTTTATTAGCAGAATTTAACAGTTTATTTCCCAAGTTCCAAGTTTGCAATAAAGGCCCTACATTAACTCTTTATTAGCAGAATATAAGTTTATTTCTCGAGTTCCAAGTACTGAACCTAGCTCGGGCAGATCTTAGCGTGAGAAAGTATGTCACTCTCACTGCCTAGGTACTGAACCTCGCTCGGGCAGATCTTAGCGTGAGAAAGTATGTCACTCTCACTGCCTAGGTACTGAACTTCGCTTGGACAGATCTTAGCGTGAGAAAGTATGTCACTCCCACTGCCTAGGTACTGAACCTAGCTCGGGAAGATCTTTGCGTGAGAAAGTATGTCACTTTCACTGCCTAAGAACTGAATCTCGCTCGGGCAGATCTTAGGGTAAAAAACTATGTCACTTTCACTGCCTAGGTACTGAACCTTGCTCTGGTAGATCTTAGCGTGAGAAAGTATGTCACTGTCACTGCCTAGGGACTGACCTCGCTCAGCTAGATCTTA
>CM056611.1:16139081-16169277 GCA_029721355.1 Tegillarca granosa | reverse complement strand
AGTTGTTTATTTATAAGCCTCCGCTAGTACCTCTCACCGCCTAGGTACTGAACCTCGCTCGGGTAGATCTTAGCGTGAGAAACTATGTCACTCTCACCGCCTAGGTACTGAACCTAGCTCGGGTAGATCTTAGCGTGAGAAAGTATGTCACTGTCACTGCCTAGGTACTGAACCTAGCTCGGGTAGATCTTAGCGTGAGAAAGTATGTCACTCTCACTGCCTAGGTACTGAACCTAGCTCAGCTAGATCTTAGCGTGAGAAAGTATGTCACTCTCACTGCCTAGGCACTGAACCTAGCTCAGGGAGATCTTAGCGTAAGAAAGTATGTCACTCTCACTGCCTAAGAACTGAACCTCGCTCGGGTAGATCTTAGCGTGAGAAATTAAGGTATGTCACTCTCACTACCTAGGTACTAAACCTCGCTCGGGTAGATCTTAGCGTGAGAAAGTATGTCACTGTCACCGCCTAGGTACTGAACCTAGCTCGGGTAGATCTTAGCGTGAGAAAGTATGTCACTCCCACTGCCTAGGTACTGAACCTAGCTCGGGTAGATCTTAGCGTGAGAAAGTATGTCACTCTCACTGCCTAGGTACTGAACCTCGCTCGGGTAGATCTAAGCGTGAGAAAGTATGTCACTCTCACTGCCTAGGTACTGAACCTCGCTCGGGTAGATCTTTGCGTGAGAAAGAATGTCACTCTCATTGCCTAGGTACTGAACCTAGCTCCGGCAGATCTAAGCGTGAGAAAGTATGTCACTCTCACTGCCTAGGTACTGAACCTAGCTTGGACAGATCTTAGCGTGAGAAAGTATGTTACTTTCACTACCTAGGTACTAAGCCTCGCTCGGGCAGATCTTAGAGTGAAAAAGTATGTCACTCTCACTGCCTAGGTACTGAACCTAGCTCGGGTAGATCTTAGCGTGAGAAAGTATGTCACCCTCACTGCCTAGGTACTGAACCTCGCTCGGGTAGATCTAAGCGTGAGAAAGTATGTCACTCTCACTGCCTAGGTACTGAACCTCGCTCGGGTAGATCTTTGCGTGAGAAAGAATGTCACTCTCATTGCCTAGGTACTGAACCTAGCTCCGGCAGATCTTAGCGTGAGAAAGTATGTCACTCTCACTGCCTAGGTACTGAACCTAGCTTGGACAGATCTTAGCGTGAGAAAGTATGTTACTTTCACTACCTAGGTACTAAGCCTCGCTCGGGCAGATCTTAGAGTGAAAAAGTATGTCACTCTCACTGCCTAGGTACTAAACCTCGCTCGGGGAGATCTTAGCGTGAGAAAGTATGTCACTCTCACTGCCTAGGTACTGAACCTAGCTCGGGCAGATCTTAGCGTGAGAAAGTATGTCACTCTCACTGCCTAGGTACTGAACCTAGCTCGGACAGATCTTAGCGTGAGAAAGTATGTCACTCTCATTGCCTAGGTAATGAACCTAGCTCGGACAGATCTGATGGTGAGAAAGTATGTCACTCTCACTGCCTAGGTACTGAACCGCGCTCGGGCAGATCTTAGCGTGAGAAAGTATGTCACTCTCACTGCCTAGGTACTGAACCTCGCTCGGGTAGATCTTAGCGTGAGAAAGTATGTCACTCTCACTGCCTAGGTTCTAACCTCGCTCGGGTAGATCTTAGCGTGAGAAAGTATGTTCCACTCACTGCCTAGGTACTGAACCTAGCTCGGACAGATCATAGCGTGATAAAGTATGTCACTCTCACTGCCTAGGTACTGAACCTCGCTCGGATAGATCTTAGCGTGAGAAAGTATGTCACTCTCACTGCCAAGGTACTGAACCTCGCTCGGCTAGATCTTAGCGTGAGAAAGTATGTCACTCTCACTGCCTAGGTACTGAACCTTGCTCGGGTAGATCTTAGCGTGAGAAAGTATATCACTTTCACTGCCTAGGTACAGAACCTCGCTCGGGTAGATCTTAGCTTGAGAAAGTATGTCACTCTTATCGCCAAAGTACTGGACCTAGCTCGGGCAGATCTTAGCGTGAGAAATTATGTCACTCTCATTGCCTAGATACTGAACCTAGCTCGGACAGATCTTAGCGTGAGAAAGTATGTCACTCTCACTGCCTAGGTACTGAACCTAGCTCGGGCAGATCTTAGCGTGAGAAAGTATGTCACTCTCACTGCCTAGGTACTGAACCTCGCTCGGGTAGATCTTAGCGTGAGAAAGTATGTCATTCTGACTACCTAGGTACTGAACTCGCTCGGGTAGATCTTAGCGTGAGAAAGTATGTCACTTTCATTGCCTAGGTACTGTACCTCGCTCGGGTAGATCTTAGCGTGAGAAAGTATGTCACTCTCACTGCCTAGGTACTGAACCTCGCTCGGGTAGATCTTAGCGTGAGAAGTATGTCACACTCACTGCCTAGGTACTGAACCTAGCTCGGACAGATCATAGCGTGATAAAGTATGTCACTCTCACTGCCTAGGTACTGAACCTCGCTCGGGTAGATCTTAGCGTGAGAAAGTATGTCACTCTCACTGCCAAGGTACTGAACCTCGCTCGGCTAGATCTTAGCGTGAGAAAGTATGTCACTCTCACTGCCTAGGTACTGAACCTTGCTCGGGTAGATCTTAGCGTGAGAAAGTATATCACTTTCACTGCCTAGGTACTGAACCTCGCTCGGGTAGATCTTAGCTTGAGAAAGTATGTCACTCTTATTGCCAAAGTACTGGACCTAGCTCGGGCAGATTTTAGCGTGAGAAAGTATGTCACTCTCATTGCCTAGATACTGAACCTAGCTCGGACAGATCTTTGCGTGAGAAAGTATGTCACTCTCACTGCCTAGGTACTGAACCTCGCTCGGGTAGATCTTAGCGTGAGAGAATATGTCACTCTCACTGCCTAGGTACTGAACCTCGCTCGGGTAGATCTTAGCGTGAGAAAGTATGTCATTCTGACTACCTAGGTACTGAACTCGCTCGGGTAGATCTTAGCGTGAGAAAGTATGTCACTCTCACTGCCTAGGTACTGTACCTCGCTCTTGGAGATCTTAGCGTGAGAAAGTATGTCACTCTCACTGCCTAGGTACTGAACCTCGCTCGGGTAGATCTTAGCGTGAGAAAGTATGTCACTGTCACTGCCTTGGTACTGAACCTAGCTCGGCTAGATCTTAGCGTAAGAAAGTATGTCACTCTCACTGCCTAGGTACTGAACTTCGCTCGGGTAGATCTTAGCGTGAGAAAGTATGTCACTCTCACTGCCTAGGTACTGTACCTCGCTCGGCTAGATCTTAACGTGAGAAAGTATGTCACTCTCATTGCCAAGGTACTGAACCTAGCTCAGACAGATCTTAGCGTGAGAAAGTATGTCACTCTCACTGCCTAGGTACTGAACCTCGCTCGGGTAGATCTTAGCGTGAGAAAGTATGAAAAATGAAGGTCCTTTCTTATTAGCAGAATGTAAGTTTATTTCTCGAGTTCCAGGTGAGCAATATAAGCCCTATATTTGAATCTTTATTAGCAGAATTTAACAGTTTATTTCCCAAGTTCCAAGTTTGGAATAAAGGCCCTACATTAACTCTTTATTAGCAGAATATAAGTTTATTTCTCGAGTTCCAAGTACTGAACCTAGCTCGGGCAGATCTTAGCGTGAGAAAGTATGTCACTCTCACTGCCTTGGTACTGAACCTAGCTCGGACAGATCTTAGCGTGAGAAAGTATGTCACTCTCACTGCCTAGGTACTGAACCTCGCTCGGGCAGATCTTAGCGTGAGAAAGTATGTCACTCTCACTGCCTAGGTACTGAACCTCGCTCGGGTAGATCTTAGCGTGAGAGAATATGTCACTCTCACTGCCTAGGTACTGAACCTCGCTCGAGGAGATCTTAGCGTGAGAAAGTATGTCACTCTCACTGCCTAGGTACTGAACCTCGCTCGGGTAGATCTTAGCGTGAGAGAATATCTCACTCTCACTGCCAAGGTACTGAACCTCGCTCGGGTAGATCTTAGCGTGAGAGAATATGTCACTCTCACTGCCTAGGTACTGAACCTCGCTCGGGTAGATCTTAGCGTGAGAAAGTATGTCATTCTGACTACCTAGGTACTGAACCTCGCTCGGGTAGATCTTAGCGTGAGAAAGTATGTCACTCTCACTGCCTAGGTACTGAACCTCGCTCGGGTAGATCTTAGCGTGAGAAAGTATGTCACTCTCACTGCCTAGGTACTAACCTCGCTCGGCTAATTCTTAGCGTGAGAAAGTATGTCACTCTCACTGCCAAGGTACTGAACCTCGCTCGGGTAGATCTTAGCGTAAGAAAGTATGTCACTTTCACTGCCTAGGTACTGATCCTCGCTCGGGTAGATCTTAGCTTGAGAAAGTATGTCACTCTTATTGCCAAAGTGCTAGACCTAACTCGGGCAGATCTTAGCGTGAGAAAGTATGTCACTCTCATTGCCTAGGTACTGAACCTCGCTCGGGTAGATCTTAGCTTGAGAAAGTATGTCACTCTTATTGCCAAAGTACTGAACCTAGCTCGGACAGATCTTAGCGTGAGAAAGTATGAAAAATGAAGGTCCTTTCTTATTAGTAGAATGTAAGTTTATTTTCGAGTTCCAGGTGAGCTATATAAGCCCTATATTTGACTCTTTATTAGCAGAATTTAACAGTTTATTTCCCAAGTTCCAAGTTTGCAATAAAGGCCCTACATTAACTCTTTATTAGCAGAATATAAGTTTATTTCTCGAGTTCCAAGTACTGAACCTAGCTCGGGCAGATCTTAGCGTGAGAAAGTATGTCACTCTCACTGCCTAGGTACTGAACCTCGCTCGGGCAGATCTTAGCGTGAGAAAGTATGTCACTCTCACTGCCTAGGTACTGAACCTCGCTCGGTTAGATCTTAGCGTGAGAAAGTATGTCACTCTCACTGCCTAGGTACTGAACCTCGCTCGGTTAGATCTTAGCGTGAGAAAGTATGTCACTCTCACTGCCTAGGTACTGAACCTCGCTCGGTTAGATCTTAGCGTGAGAAAGTATGTCACTCTCACTGCCTAGGTACTGAACCTCGCTCGGGTAGATCTTAGCGTGAGAAAGTATGTCACACTCAGCTTGTTGAAGAGGTGTGGTTTTTCTCGGATACTTTGGTTTCCTCAACCATTTCAGAATCGAACGCCTCGTAATAAGTGAAATAATCTTGAGTATACACGTGTACTCTGTAGCTCACCTGGTAAAAGAGCTTACAAGACATGTCAAATTTTCAAATTTTAACCCTGAGAGAACTTTTAGCCATCATGACGAAATTTTGATGTATGTATACATTCCCAGGATGAATCAGGTAAAATTTTTCCATTATAGTAATAGTTCCAGCATCCAAGATGATGATTGGTCATATAAATAATAAAAGCAAGAACAAAATGTTGGATACATTTATTTAACCAGTTATGACAGTTTGCTTACCAGCAAAGAGAGTTTAATTGGCATAAAGTAGATAAAGCAGTAAACATTGTAACATCCCCCACCCACCACCCCCTCCCCCCCCCCAAAAAAAAAATGAAGGTCCTTTCTTATTAGCAGAATGTAAGTTTATTTCTCGAGTTCCAGGTGAGCAATATGTGCCCTATATTTGACTCTTTATTAGCAGAATTTAACAGTTTATTTCCCAAGTTCCAAGTTTGCAATAAAGGCCCTACATTAACTCTTTATTAGCAGAATATAAGTTTATTTCTCGAGTTCCAAGTACTGAACCTAGCTCGGGCAGATCTTAGCGTGAGAAAGTATGTCACTCTCACTGCCTAGGTACTGAACCTCGCTCGGGCAGATCTTAGCGTGAGAAAGTATGTCACGCTCACTGCCTAGGTACTGAACCTCGCTCGGGTAGATCTTAGCGTGAGAAAGTATGTCACTCTCACTGTCTAGGTACTAACCTCGCTCGGCTAGATCTTAGCGTGAGAAAGTATGTCACTCTCACTGCCTAGGTACTGAACCTCGCTCGGGTAGATCTTAGCGTGAGAAAGTATGTCACACTCACTTCCTAGGTACTGAACCTAGCTCGGACAGATCATAGCGTGATAAAGTATGTCACTCTCACTGCCTAGGTACTGAACCTCGCTCGGGTAGATCTCAGCGTGAGAAAGTATGTCACTCTTACCGCCTAGGTACTGAACCTAGCTCGGGTAGATCTTAGCGTGAGAAAGTATGTCACTCCCACTGCCTAGGTTCTGAACCTCGCTCGGGTAGATCTTAGCGTGAGAAAGTATGTCACTCTCACTGCCTAGGTACTGAACCTAGCTCGGGTAGATCTTAGCGTGAGAAAGAATGTCACTCCCACTGCCTAGGTACTGAACCTAGCTCGGGTAGATCTTAGCGTGAGAAAGTATGTCACTCTCACTGCCTAGGTACTGAACATAGCTCGGGTAGATCTTAGCGTGAGAAAGTATGTCACTCTCACTGGCTAGGGACTGAACCTCGCTCGGGTAGATCTTAGCATGAGAAAGTATGTAACTCTCACTGCCTAGGTACTGAAACTCGCTCGGGTACATCTTAGCATGAGAAAGTATGTCACTCTCACTGCCTAGGTACTGAACCTCGCTCGGGTAGATCTAAGCGTGAGAAAGTATTACACTCACACTGCCTAGGTACTGAACCTAGCTCGGGCAGATCTTAGGGTGAGAAACTATGTCACTCTCACTGCCTAAGTACTTAATCTAGCTCGGGTAGATCTTAGCGTGAGAAAGTATGTTACCCTCACTGCCTAAGAACTGAACCTAGCTCGGGTAGATCTTAGAGTGAGAAATTAAGATATTTCACTCTCACTGCCTAGGTACTGAACCTAGCTCAGGGAGATCTTAGCGTAAGAAAGTATGTCACTCTCAATGCCTAAGAACTGAACCTCGCTCGGGTAGATCTTAGCGTGAAAATTAAGGTATGTCACTCTCACTGCCTAAGAACTGAACATCGCTCGGGTAGATCTTAGCGTGAGAAAGAATGTCACTCCCACTGCCTAGGTACTGAACCTAGCTCGGGTAAATCTTAGCGTGAGAAACTATGTCACTCTCACTGCCTAGGTACTGAACATAGCTCGGGTAGATCTTAGCGTGAGAAAGAATGTCACTCTCACTGGCTAGGGACTGAACCTCGCTCGGGTAGATCTTAGCGTGAGAAAGTATGTAACTCTAACTGCCTAGGTACTGAAACTCGCTCGGGTACATCTAAGCGTGAGAAAGTATGTCACTCTCACTGCCTAGGTACTGAACCTCGCTCGGGTAGATCTTAGCGTGAGAAAGTATGTCACTCTCACTGCC
This sequence comes from Tegillarca granosa, assembly GCA_029721355.1. Taxonomy (NCBI): domain Eukaryota; kingdom Metazoa; phylum Mollusca; class Bivalvia; order Arcoida; family Arcidae; genus Tegillarca; species Tegillarca granosa. Next base: position 16,162,022 of record CM056611.1, on the reverse strand, counting down.
TAGGTACTGAAACTTGCTCGGGTAGATCTAAGCGTGAGAAAGTATTACACTCACACTGCCTAGGTACTGAACCTAGCTCGGGCAGATCTTAGCATGAGAAAGTATGTCACCCTCAATGCCTAAGAACTGAACCTCGCTCGGGTAGATCTTAGCGTGAGAAATTAAGGTATTTCACTCTCACTGCCTAGGTACTGAACCTCGCTCGGGCAGATCTTAGGGTGAGAAACTATGTCACTCTCACTGACTTAGTACTTAACCTCGCTCGGGCAGATCTTAGATTGAGAAAGTATGTCACTTTCACTGCCTAGGTACTGAACCTAGCTCGGACAGATCTTAGCGTGAGAAAGTATGTCACTCTCACTGCCAAGAACAGAACCTAGCTCGGGTAGATCTAAGCGTGAGAAATTAAGGTATTTCACTCTCACTGCCTAGGTACTGAACCTCGCTCGGGTAGATCTTAGCGTGAGAAAGTATGTCACCCTCACTGCCTAAGAACTGAACCTCGCTCGGGTAGATCTAAGCGTGAAAATTAAGGTATTTCACTCTCACTGCCTAGGTACTTAACCTCGCTCGGGTAGATCTTAGCTTGAGAAAGTATGTCACTCTCACTGCCTAGGTACTGAACCTAGCTCGGGTAGATCTTAGCGTGAGAAAGTATGTCACTCTCACTGCCTAGGTACTGAACCTAGCTCGGGTAGATCTTAACGTGAGAAAGAATGTCACTCCCACTGCCCAAGTACTAAACCTAGCTCGGGTAGATCTTAGCGGGAGAAAGTATGTCACTCTCACTGCCTAGGTACTGAACCTAGCTCGGTTAGACCTTAGCGTCAGAAAGTATGTCACTCCCACTGCCTAGGTACTGAACCTAGCTCGGGTAGATCTTAGCGGGAGAAACTATGTCACTCTCAATGCCAAGGTACTGAACCCCGCTCAGCTAGATCTTAGCATGAGAAAGTATGTCACTCTCACTGTCTAGGTACTGAACCTAGCTCAGCTAGATCTTAGCGTGAGAAAGTATGTCACTCTCACTGCCTAGGTACTGAACCTAGCTCAGGGAAGATCTTAGCGTAAGAAAGTATGTCACTTTCACTGCCTAAGAACTGAACCTCGCTCGGGTAGATCTTAGCGTGAGAAATTAAGGTATGTCACTCTCACTGCCTAGGTACTTAACCTCGCTCGGGTAGATCTTAGCGTGAGAAAGTATGTCACTCTTACCGCCTAGGTACTGAACCTAGCTTGAGTAGATCTTAGCGTGAGAAAGTATGTCACTCCCACTGCCTAGGTACTGAACCTAACTCGGGTAGATCTTAGCGTGAGAAAGTATGTCACTCTCACTGCCTAGGTACTGAACCTAGCTCGGATAGATCTTAGCGTGAGAAAGAATGTCACTCCCACTGCCTAGTTACTGAACCTAGCTCGGGTAGATCTTAGCGTGAGAAACTATGTCACTCTCACTGCCTAGGTACTGAACATAGCTCGGGTAGATCTTAGCGTGAGAAAGTATGTCACTCTCACTGGCTAGGGACTGAACCTCGCTCGGGTAGATCTTAGCGTGAGAAAGTATGTAACTCTCACTGCCTAGGTACTGAAACTCGCTCGGGTACATCTAAGCGTGAGAAAGTATGTCACTCTCACTGCCTAGGTACTGAACCTCGCTCGGGTAGATCTTAGCGTGAGAAAGTATGTCACTCTCAAAGCCTAGGTACTGAAACTTGCTCGGGTAGATCTAAGCGTGAAAAAGTATTACATACACACTGCCTAGGTACTGAACCTAGCTCGGGCAGATCTTAGCATGAGAAAGTATGTCACCCTCAATGCCTAAGAACTGAACCTCGCTATGGTAGATCTAAGCGTGAGAAATTAAGGTATTTCACTCTCACTGCCTAGGTACTGAACCTAGCTCGGGCAGTTCTTAGGGTGAGAAACTATGTCACTCTCACTGCCTTAGTACTTAACCTCGCTCGGGCAGATCTTAGGGTGAGAAAGCATGTCACTTTCACTGCCTAAGTACTGAACCTAGCTCGGACAGATCTTAGCGTGAGAAAGTATGTCACTCTCACTGCCTAAGAACAGAACCTCGCACGGGTAGATCTAAGCGTGAGAAATTAAGGTATTTCACTCTCACTGCCTAGGTACTGAACATCGCTCGGGTAGATCTTAGCGTGAGAAAGTATGTCACCCTCACTGCCTAAGAACTGAACCTCGCTCGGGTAGATCTAAGCGTGAAAATTAAGGTATTTCACTCTCACTGCCTAGGTACTGAACCTCGCTCGGGTATATCTTAGCGTGAGAAAGTATGTCACTCTCACTGCCTAGGTACTGAACCTAGCTCGGGTAGATCTTAGCGTGAGAAAGTATGTCACTCTCACTGCCTAGGTACTGAACCTAGCTCGGGTAGATCTTAACGTGAGAAAGAATGTCACTCCCACTGCCTAAGTACTGAACCTAGCTCGGGTAGATCTTAGCGGGAGAAAGTATGTCACTCTCACTGCCTAGGTACTGAACCTAGCTCGGTTAGACCTTAGCGTCAGAAAGTATGTCACTCTCACTGCCTAGGTACTGAACCTAGCTCGGGTAGATCTTAGCGTGAGAAACTATGTCACTCTCAATGCCAAGGTACTGAACCCCGCTCAGCTAGATCTTAGCATGAGAAAGTATGTCACTCTCACTGTCTAGGTACTGAACCTAGCTCAGCTAGATCTTAGCGTGAGAAAGTATGTCACTCTCACTGCCTAGGTACTGAACCTAGCTCAGGGAAGATCTTAGTGTAAGAAAGTATGTCACTTTCACTGCCTAAGAACTGAACCTCGCTCGGGTAGATCTTAGCGTGAGAAATTAAGGTATGCCACTCTCACTGCCTAGGTACTTAACCTCGCTCGGGTAGATCTCAGCGTGAGAAAGTATGTCACTCTTACCGCCTAGATACTGAACCTAGCTCAGCTAGATCTTAGCGTGAGAAAGTATGTCACTCCCACTTCCTAGGTACTGAACCTCGCTCGGGTAGATCTTAGCGTGAGAAAGTATGTCACTCTCACTGCCTAGGTACTGAACCTAGCTCGGGTAGATCTTAGCGTGAGAAAGTATGTCACTCTCACTGCCTAGGTACTGAACATAGCTCGGGTAGATCTTAGCGAGAGAAAGTATGTCACTCTCACTGGCTAGGGACTGAACCTCGCTCGGGTAGATCTTAGCATGAGAAAGTATGAAACTCTCACTGCCTAGGTACTGAAACTCGCTCGGGTACATCTTAGCGTGAGAAAGTATGTCACTCTCACTGCCTAGGTACTAACCTCGCTCGGCTAGATCTTAGCGTGAGAAAGTATGTCACTCTCACTGCCTAGGTACTGAACCTCGCTCGGGTAGATCTTAGCGTGAGAAAGTATGTCACACTCACTTCCTAGGTACTGAACCTAGCTCGGACAGATCATAGCGTGATAAAGTATGTCACTCTCACTGCCTAGGTACTGAACCTCGCTCGGGTAGATCTTAGTGTGAGAAAGTATGTCACTATCACTGCCAAGGTACTGAACCTCGCTCGGCTAGATCTTAGCGTGAGAAAGTATGTCACTCTCACTGCCTAGGTACTGAACCTCGCTCGGGTAGATCTTAGCGTGAGAAAGTATGTCACTCTAACTGCCTAGGTACTAACCTCGCTCGGCTAGATCTTAGCGTGAGAAAGTATGTCACTCTCACTGCCTAGGTACTGAACCTCGCTCGGGTAGATCTTAACGTGAGAAAGTATGTCACACTTACTGCCTAGGTACTGAACCTCGCTCGGGTAGATCTTAACGTGAGAAAGTATGTTACTCTTATTGCCAAAGTACTGGACCTAGCTCGGGCAGATCTTAGCGTGAGAAAATATGTCACTCTCATTGCTTAGGTACTGAACCTAGCTCGGACAGATCTTAGCGTGAGAAAGTATGTCATTCTGACTACCTAGGTACTGAACTCGCTCGGCTAGATCTTAGCGTGAGAAAGTATGTCACTCTCACTGCCTAGGTACTGTACTTCGCTCGGGGAGATCTTAGCGTGAGAAAGTATGTCACTCTCACTGCCTAAGTACTGAACCTCGCTCGGGTAGATCTTAGCGTGAGAAAGTATGTCACTCTCACTGCCTAGGTACTGAACGTAGCTCGGGTAGATCTAAGCGTGAGAAAGTATGTCACTCTCACTGCCTAGGTACTGAACCTCGCTCGGTTAGATCTTAGCGTGAGAAAGTATGTCACTCTAACTGCCTAGGTACTAACCTCGCTCGGCTAGATCTTAGCGTGAGAAAGTATGTCACTCTCACTGCCTAGGTACTGAACCTCGCTCGGGTAGATCTTAACGTGAGAAAGTATGTCACACTTACTGCCTAGGTACTGAATGTAGCTCGGACAGATCATAGCGTGATAAAGTATGTCACTCTCACTGCCTAGGTACTGAACCTCGCTCGGGTAGATCTTAGCGTGAGAAAGTATGTCACTATCACTGCCAAGGTACTGAACCTCGCTCGGCTAGATCTTAGCGTGAGAAAGTATGTCACTCTCACTGCCTAGGTACTGAACCTCGCTCGGGTAGATCTTAGCGTGAGAAAGTATATCACTTTCACTGTCTAGGTACTGAACCTCGCTCGGGTAGATCTTAGCTTGAGAAAGTATGTTACTCTTATTGCCAAAGTACTGGACCTAGCTCGGGCAGATCTTAGCGTGAGAAAATATGTCACTCTCATTGCTTAGGTACTGAACCTAGCTCGGACAGATCTTAGCGTGAGAAAGTATGTCATTCTGACTACCTAGGTACTGAACTCGCTCGGCTAGATCTTAGCGTGAGAATGTATGTCACTCTCACTGCCTAGGTACTGTACCTCGCTCGGGGAGATCTTAGCGTGAGAAAGTATGTCACTCTCACTGCCTAAGTACTGAACCTCGCTCGGGTAGATCTTAGCGTGAGAAAGTATGTCACTCTCACTGCCTAGGTACTGAACCTAGCTCGGGTAGATCTAAGCGTGAGAAAGTATGTCACTGTCACTGCCTTGGGACTGAACCTAGCTCGGCTAGATCTTAGCGTGAGAAAGTATGTCACTCTCACTGCCTAGGTACTGAACCTCGCTCGGGCAGATCTTGGCGTGAGAAAGTATGTCACTCTCACTGTCTAGGTACTGAACCTCGCTCGGTTAGATCTTAGCGTGAGAAAGTATGTCACTCAGCTTGTTGAAGAGGTGTGGTTTTTCTCGGATACTTTGGTTTCCTCAACCATTTCAGAATTGAACGCCTCGTAATAAGTGAAATAATCTTGAGTATACACGTGTACTCTGTAGCTCACCTGGTAAAAGAGCTTACAAGACATGTCAAATTTTCAAATTTTAACCCTGAGAGAACTTTTAGCCATCATGACGAAATTTTGATGTATGTATACATTCCCAGGATAAATCAGGTAAATTTTTTCCATTATAGTAATAGTTCCAGCATCCAAGGTGATGATTGGTCATATAAATAATAAAAGCAAGAACAAAATGTTGGATACATTTATTTAACCAGTTATGACAGTTTGCTTACCAGCAAAGAGAGTTTAATTGGCATAAAGTAGATAAAGCAGTAAACATTGTAACATCCCCCACCCACCACCCCTAACCCCCTCCCCCCCCCAAAAAAAAAAATGAAGGTCCTTTCTTATTAGCAGGATGTAAGTTTATTTGTCGAGTTCCAGGTGAGCAATATAAGCCCTATATTTGACACTTTATTAGCAGAATTTAACAGTTTATTTCCCAAGTTCCAAGTTTGCAATAAAGGCCCTACATTAACTCTTTATTAGCAGAATATAAGTTTATTTCTCGAGTTCCAAGTACTGAACCTAGCTCGGGCAGATCTTAGCGTGAGAAAGTATGTCACTCTCACTGCCTAGGTACTGAACCTCGCTCGGGCAGATCTTAGCGTGAGAAAGTATGTCACTCTCACTGCCTAGGTACTGAACCTCGCTCGGGCAGATCTTGGCGTGAGAAAGTATGTCACTCTCTCTGCCGAAGAACTGAACCTCGCTCGGGTAGATCTTAGCGTGAAAAAGTATGTCACTCTCACTGCCTAGGTACTGAACCTCGCTCGGGTAGATCTTAACGTGAGAAAGTATGTCACACTTACTGCCTAGGTACTGAATCTAGCTCGGACAGATCATAGCGTGATAAAGTATGTCACTCTCACTGCCTAGGTACTGAACCTCGCTCGGGTAGATCTTAGCGTGAGAAAGTATGTCACTATCACTGCCAAGGTACTGAACCTCGCTCGGCTAGATCTTAGCGTGAGAAAGTATGTCACTCTCACTGCCTAGGTACTGAACCTCGCTCGGGTAGATCTTAGCGTGAGAAAGTATATCACTTTCACTGCCTAGGTACTGAACCTCGCTCGGGTAGATCTTAGCTTGAGAAAGTATGTTACTCTTATTGCCAAAGTACTGGACCTAGCTCGGGCAGATCTTAGCGTGAGAAAATATGTCACTCTCATTGCTTAGGTACTGAACCTAGCTCGGACAGATCTTAGCGTGAGAAAGTATGTCATTCTGACTACCTAGGTACTGAACTCGCTCGGCTAGATCTTAGCGTGAGAAAGTATGTCACTCTCACTGCCTAGGTACTGAACCTCGCTCGGGTAGATCTTAACGTGAGAAAGTATGTCACACTTACTGCCTAGGTACTGAATCTAGCTCGGACAGATCATAGCGTGATAAAGTATGTCACTCTCACTGCCTAGGTACTGAACCTCGCTCGGGTAGATCTTAGCGTGAGAAAGTATGTCACTATCACTGCCAAGGTACTTAACCTCGCTCGGCTAGATCTTAGCGTGAGAAAGTATGTCACTCTCACTGCCTAGGTACTGAACCTCGCTCGGGTAGATTTTAGCGTGAGAAAGTATATCACTTTCACTGCCTAGGTACTGAACCTCGCTCGGGTAGATCTTAGCTTGAGAAAGTATGTTACTCTTATTGCCAAAGTACTGGACCTAGCTCGGGCAGATCTTAGCGTGAGAAAATATGTCACTCTCATTGCTTAGGTACTGAACCTAGCTCGGACAGATCTTAGCGTGAGAAAGTATGTCATTCTGACTACCTAGGTACTGAACTCGCTCGGCTAGATCTTAGCGTGAGAAAGTATGTCACTCTCACTGCCTAGGTACTGAACCTAGCTCGGGCAGATCTTAGCGTGAGAAAGTATGTCACTCTCACTGCCTAGGTACTGAACCTCGCTCGGCTAGATCTTAGCGTGAGAAAGTATGTCACTCTCACTGCCTAGGTACTGAACCTAGCTCGGACAGATCTTAGCGTGAGAAAGTATGTCACTCTCACTGCCTAGGTACTGAACCTCGCTCGGGTAGATCTTAGCGTGAGAAAGTATGAAAAATGAAGATCCTTTCTTATTAGTAGAATGTAAGTTTATTTTCGAGTTCCAGGTGAGCAATATAAGCCCTATATTTGACTCTTTATTAGCAGAATTTAACAGTTTATTTCCCAAGTTCCAAGTTTGCAATAAAGGCCCTACATTAACTCTTTATTAGCAGAATATAAGTTTATTTCTCGAGTTCCAAGTACTGAACCTAGCTCGGGCAGATCTTAGCGTGAGAAAGTATGTCACTCTCACTGCCTAGGTACTGAACCTCGCTCGGGCAGATCTTGGCGTGAGAAAGTATGTCACTCTCACTGTCTAGGTACTGAACCTCGCTCGGTTAGATCTAAGCGTGAGAAAGTATGTCACTCAGCTTGTTGAAGAGGTGTGGTTTTTCTCGGATACTTTGGTTTCCTCAACCATTTCAGAATCGAACGCCTCGTAATAAGTGAAATAATCTTGAGTATACACGTGTACTCTGTAGCTCACCTGGTAAAAGAGCTTACAAGACATGTCAAATTTTCAAATTTTAACCTTGAGAGAACTTTTAGCCATCATGACGAAATTTTGATGTATGTATACATTCCCAGGATAAATCAGGTAAAATTTTTCCATTATAGTAATAGTTCCAGCATCCAAGGTGATGATTGGTCATATAAATAATAAAAGCAAGAACAAAATGTTGGATACATTTATTTAACCAGTTATGACAGTTTGCTTACCAGCAAAGAGAGTTTAATTGGCATAAAGTAGATAAAGCAGTAAACATTGTAACATCCCCCACCCACCACCCCTAACCCCCCTCCCCCCCAAAAAAAAAAAAAAAAATGAAGGTCCTTTCTTATTAGCAGAAATAAGTTTATTTCTCGAGTTTCAGGTGAGCAATATAAGCCCTATATTTGACTCTTTATTAGCAGAATTTAACAGTTTATTTCCCAAGTTCCAAGTTTGCAATAAAGGCCCTACATTAACTCTTTATTAGCAGAATATAAGTTTATTTCTCGAGTTCCAGGTAAGCCATATATTTGACTCTTTATTAGCAGAATTTAACAGTATATTTTCCGAGATCCAGGTGAGCAATAAAGGCCCTACATTAGCTCTTTATTAGCAGAATATAACAGTATATCCTGAGTTCCAGGTGAGCAATAACAACCCTTTCGCTAATTTTTTTGTAAATTAAAGTTATCATTCTTAAAACACACATACAGGCTTTACATGCTTTTGATATATAACGATTATAACATAACATGACAGCAGTGTGATTAAGACCAAATCCTGATTTAAAAAAAAAAATCAACAGGGTAAAATGTTTCTGGTCACAGAACTGAAAAGGCTTGTTTCTGTAGAAGGAAGTAATTTGCATCTAAAATGTGCTTAAGAAAAGCCAACACAACCAAGACTGACTGAATATTTTCTTGTCTATATAGAAAATACATATTACATTGTTTGAAAAACCTGTATCGTATACACTCTTTCATGTCTTCGAGAGCGGAAGGTTGAGGGTTTGAATCCCAGCCTGGTCATACATAAGACTTTATAATTTGAGATATTGCTTTCTCGTCTGGCGCTCAATATCATGAGTATTGGGTATCTACTGGTTCACACGGTTCCAGGACAATGTACTTGGGGAGTAGTATGCTACCTACGGCTTACTGACTCGGTGAGGTAGCACCTTACCATAAAGACGCCCCAGGGGGCGTGCTAGTACAAGGTAGGCTAAAATACAAACTCGGATAACACATGCATAGATGAACTTGTTTTAAGAATAATCCATAGATTAGTGATCTCTCTCTCGTAGAAAATAGCTGAAAAGTTTCAGATACCAGTTTAAAAAATAACTTAATTCGTATAAATAGATTTTAAAAAATCATTTTTCATAAATTTAAAATTTATTACCTTCTCTTATGGTGTAAAAATATCATTAACAATAAATATTTCCCAATGGAGCAAGTAACGACGTTTTTAAAATTTCGAATGACGTCACATTAGCTGACGTTGAAAACAATGCGCCCATGTAGGCCATCGAAACCGATATGATCTAGAAAATTTTTTCTTAAGGGTATAGATGAAAAATTTAACCATTGGAAAACTTGATTTGTAAAGAAAAATTAACACGACATAACACAATACAAGAGAAACCGGTACCGCCAAACAAGAAAGGATAAAACATAAATTGGGACCACTGTATGATATATCCCAGACTTTGGTCAGGTACTTGATTGAATGCTGTTTTACGTCACATATATATTTGTGACAAGACGGATTTAATTAATCTCGAGGATTAATGATATCACAAGTTTATGTGATGCGTTCGAATCCCACTCAGGACATATCCTAGTGTGAGAAAGTTTGTCAGTTCGCTGGCCGAAGGTCAGTGGTTTTCTCCGGCCACTCCGGAATCCTCCACCATCCCAGAACTGACCGCCTCGAAATAAGTGGAAGAATCTTGAGTGGGGCCGGTGTAATACCATTACTCTATTCCACTTCACTCATATCACAAGTTTAAGTGATGCGTGGCAGTGAAAGTGTATCTGTTCTGCATTGTACTAATGCACACTTATGGCGACCTTTAGAGACCACTCAGTTTATTAAATTGGGATCGACCCATCCAGTATAAACCTATGATAAGGAAAATTCTTTTTCACTTTCCGTCGACTCGGATCAAACCCATTGTGGTACGAAGCCCTGAATTTAAAAGCTAACGTCCTAACCATTCGGTTTCAGTGTTACTAATTAGTAATGCTCAGTGGTGTGATTATAATAGTATTCCTATGCCCTAACTACCCCGCTTATTTCAATCAAGTGCTTTAAGAATCCGTACTCGTGGCTTAACATGAACTCCGGTATTTATTTGATTAGCCCAACAATGCCTTTTAATGTGTTGCGTTGTGTTGAGTAGTGGTGTTTTACGTTCCAGTCAAGAATATTTCACTTATATCAACAAATCGCCAGCTATTGGCGAAAGTGCAGTAATTTTGCCTGTGCGTTGCGTTGATGGCATTATACAGCATGGTTCTTTATCGTGCCACGCCTACCGAGACACGGGACCTCGTTTATTTTAAGTTCCCATCCAAAAAACCGTGGCTTTCTTTCGTAATACCGAGCCGGTCCCACGACCTCCCACTTAAGGAGCAAGCACTCTACCAACTGAGCTACTCTGGTTCTGTTAATGAACGAGAAGGAATAAACAGAAACTGTAAACATCAGACAAAATGAGTCAATGACTTATCAAGCAGGTCAATGCTAGGTAGGCTAATCTTTCAACTTTTACCACTAAGGTAGCTCAGTAGGTACAGTGCTCGCTTCGTATGTGGGAGGTCGAGGTTCGAACCCTGGCCGGGTCTGACCAAGACTTAACCCTTAATGCACATTGCCCTTAGCGCACTGCAAAGGTCAAAATTTCTACCACTTCAAATATAGCTGGTGATGCCTCGATATAAGTGATATATTCTTGATTGGGACATAAAACCCCATTAAATCAAACATTAATCGATCAAGTTACCCATTTTATTGATAGTAATCCCTTAAGCCTCAAAACAATTACTTTGCAAATTAGTTGGACGTCGACGTATTGTTACTGTTTTTTGTTTATATAAACTGCAATTTCACGTGTTACTGCCCAATCATTTTGATTTTCTGTCACTAGTACACGTATACAAAATATAGGTTTTGAAAATCTTTTTGGAAGGTCATCGATGTCAACTCGTCCATTATGAAACTCGGATATAAATTTATATTTAGAACAATCATTTCCATTGTTTACAGATGAAATGTACAAGATAGCTCCTTGAAGAATATCCCGTATCGGAGAGGAAAATCCAGTTTCAATGATAATTCTTTGAAGATATTGTGGTTTTTTAAATTTTAAAATTAGAAAATCACCACTTTTAGGGCTTACTGCCCAGAAAAAATTTTCATCGGATGCTACGTACGCAAATTCTGGTTTAAAGTTTGAGAACTGTGTAAGGGAAGTGGTTATTTTTCCTGGCGGGTTATCTCCCTTGTGTAATTTCTGAACATCATAAAAAAAATCATCACTAATATTTCGTATCAGGTTGGGCATTGATGAATATACTCCATGATGCTGAAATAAGGTTGGAAGTTTTATAAATCTCTTATTTTGTAACATTAAATCCATAAAAGTGAATAATAAAAAATCACATGGCATTCGATCATAGTAATTACGCAATAATCCAGCTAATCTGTTTAAATCTTTTGAGTGGAATAATTTTCCAATAAATCCTAGTGATGAAAATTCCAACAGGGCCCAATCTACTTTGATTTCGTCAATATATGCTTTAATTTTTCTGAAAAAGTTATTGGCGGAAGTGACGTCATCTTCAATATGCAAATAATATTTGGATTTCCCATGACAATACTGCATAACATAGGCATAATCTATATTTTGTTGTGATCTCCACTTTACTCTTTCGACAGAGTCGTTAAATGTTCGTTTAAGATTATCAAGTTGTGGATAAAATGTTTTCGGAACTTTTATCACAGTTATAAATCCACTTTTTATGTAAGTCAAGAAGAACTCTTCTAATTGTAAGGTAACAAAGTTGCTACAGGAAGTGTTTAAATCCGAAACTGACACAACTATCTTGAAATCTATCTTTTCTTCAGGGCTGCTATTGTTCAATAAGGATTCTATAGTAGATTTGAGGTAAATATTTGAATTTTGTCTACAAACCGTTGATATTCCTATTATCAGAAAAGCTGAAAGTATATAAAATTTGGATAGATACATGAAAACAACTACAATCATCCTAAACCATACTCAATCTGGGTACCTATTTTACGCGTAACAAACTGCCTGACCGTATTGATGGTTCAGTGGTAGAGCGTCCACCTAGAGAGCGGGAGGTCAAGTGCTTCAAATTCACGGCCGAGTAATACATTAAAATTTGAGTTCCTGCTTTATCGCTTGACGCTCAGCATTAATGACTGGTACATCCGGTACCGGCGTAATATGACTGAGAAGGGGGGGGGGGTATATTTTTCTGCGTCATTTAAGAAATGACATTTTTTTGTCAGTGTTCATGCGTTATGAACGACAGTGGGCTGTCGCAAATTGCATGAACGGCGAATGTCTTTTTTATATTTACAATTTCTTTAACCATTTCAGTTCAATTTCAGATGATATGTCCTAAAAATCACCTTTTTAACATGTCAGTTTACTGCCAACCTCAACGTCGTCAAAATGGAATATCCCAACTGATGACGTCAGAAAGTTAAGAAAGGTCATCGGCGATCATAGCATATGACCGTCATCAAAACCCGGGTCATTTAAACACAACTTTCAAAACGGTGAAATATGATAAATTAAACACAGAATTCGTTGAATTTGTCATTTGTGACTTAGTAAGGGATACATAACACCATTTCAAAAACATCTGGATATTAATGAAGGACAAATTATGCAATTTGGCATGTTTCATTTTCGATTCTATGGTTTATCCGTACATCCGTGCGCATGCTCCAAGCTCATAATTACCATCGTAAAACACTGACCAACCGGTCAGTGGATTCCGTTTATTTACAGCTAAAAGAAATGAAATTTTAGAAAATGAATGTCACGGATCGTGATTAGAAGATATCTATTTTTAAAGAAAATATATTTTTAGAAAATCAAAAAAAAAAAAAAAAAAAAAAAAAAAAAAAAAAAAAAAAAAAAAAAAAAAAAAAAATTGAAAAACTTAATGCAGCTTTAAACAAAAAGTCCCTCTGAGTTCAGACCGTATTACACACTCGCACATCTCAAACATACGCGAACATGTTCTCATATACATGTATATCCCGATGTTGGAGAATCAAAACATTGTTATTGTCGTGAATAGCTGGAAAATTCTGCTGCGACGTTTCACAACATTGCAACCAACCTAACCTACAATACTGACTGAAGAAGCTAAAAGGAGTGGGATGGATAGTGTTTTACGTCACAGTCAAGATTCCATTACTTATATGGAGCCGGGCCGCCGTTTGATTGGGGTGGAAACCGGTATACAAAAAATAGCTAAGGATAAATATGGAACGCCATAGCTGTCTTATATGTTACAAAATGATAAAATATATGATCAGATTAAATAATTTAATGGCAAAACCATATCATATAATGGTAAAACCATATCATATAATGGTAAAACCATATCATATAATGGTAAAACTATATCATATAACGATGAAAGCAAATAATATCATAATAAAATGATACATGTACCAATTTTGTGTACGCTCCATAGATAAAGGTTGACATTTTTAAATCATAGTGAGGCTACCGTGCTAACTGGACAAAGCAATAATAAAATAAATAAATAAATAAAATAAATAATTTAAAAAACCCGCCAAGACTAAGAATTCCGGTAATCAAGCCATATGCGCAAACCTTTACAAGGAAAGGGAGGCCGGGGGCTCCGGAAGAGCAAGGACTCCTACCAAGCCTCGGGATATTGGTAAGTGACAGAAAATATCGGTGAAATATGTGAAATCACCTACCTATATTCTATCAAAGCTAGTGACATAAATTACCCATATCAATCATAGCCAGTGGCATAATTTATCCACGTTTTGTCATAGGCTAGTGACTTTAATTACCCATGTTATATCATAGCCAGTAAAATAAATTATCCATGTTTTGTCATAGGCTAGTGACTTAAATAACCCATGTTTTATCATAGCCAGTGACATCAGTTATCCGTGTTTTGTCACAGCTAGTGGCTTTAATTACCCATGTTATATCAAAGCCAGTGACATAAATTACCCATATTCTATCATAGCCAGTGACATCAGTTATCCATGGTTTGTCACAGCTAATGACTTTAATTACCTATGTAATATCATAGCCAGTGACATCAGTTATCCATGGTTTGTCACAGCTAATGACTTTACCTATGTAATATCATAGCCAGTGACATCAGTTATCTATGGTTTGTCACAGCTAATGACTTTAATTACCTATGTAATATCATAGCCAGTGACATCAGTAATCCATGGTTTGTCACAGCTAATGACTTTAATTACCTATGTAATATCATAGCCAGTGACATCAGTTATCCATGGTTTGTCACAGCTAATGACTTTAATTACCTATGTAATATCATAGCCAGTGACATCAGTTATCCATGGTTTGTCACAGCTAATTACTTTAATTACCTATGTAATATCATAGCCAGTGACATCAGTTATCCATGGTTTGTCACAGCTAATGACTTTAATTACCTATGTAATATCATAGCCAGTGACATCAGTTACCCATGGTTTGTCACAGCTAATGACTTTAATTACCTATGTAATATCATAGCCAGTGACATCAGTTATCCATGTTTTGTCAAAGCTAGTGACTTTAATTACCTATATTATATCATAGCTAGTGACATAACTTACTAATTTTTTGTCATAGCCATTGTCAACAATATCTTTTAATAATAAGTGACATTGCTTACCCATATTCTATAAAAGCCATTGAGATTTATAACCAGCGTCTTGTCATATAAAGCCGGTGACACCACTTAACCATATCTTGCAATAGCCAGTGAAGCCCTGCCGTGGCAAGTGATAAGCTACGTGGTATTCTGTGAATAGTGAGTGACACCACAATAAATAATGACATCACTTATCCATGTTCTATCACGGCCAGTGACGCCACAACCCATGCTTTGTAAAAGTCAGTGACAACCATTACGACATTTTGTTATGGGCAGTGGCACCTCTAACAAACATCCTATTAGAGCCATTGGCACCACTAACCAATATCCTGTCATAGCCATTGGCACCACTAATCAATATCCTGCCATAACCAGTAACATCACTAACCAATATCCTGTCATAGCTAGTGACACCACTAACAAATGCCCCATCATAGCCAGTGGAAGCCACTAACCAATGTTCTGTCATAGCCAGTAGCACCGCTAACCAATGTCCTTTCAATAACCAGTAACATCACTAACCAATATCCTTACTTACATGTCCTGTCAAAGCCAGTGACACTACTAACCCGTCCTCTAATAGATAGTGACACTACTTACATGTCCTGTCATAGTCAGTGACACTACTAACCCGCCCTCTAAGAGTTATTGACACTTCTTACATGTCCTGCCATAGTCAGTGGACACTACTAACCCGCCCTCTAATAGTTATTTACATTACCCTACCTCTGACTAAATTCTATGATAGTGATTGGCTAAATTGAATCACATGACCAACCCAGTATCATTCCGTACATAGCCGCACGCGCAAAAATACTGGGTCAGCAAGGCTGATACCGGGTGGGTTAGAGTTACGTCCCCTGTCGCTAACGTAAACGTCAACAAAAATGACCTAGTTTTAACTCTTGTATACGTCACAAGTACGTCATTTTACAAATTTCTACTGTGTAGGGGCGGTTCAAATTTTTTTAATTATAACTTATTTATTTATTTATTTATTTTGAAGTTCAAATTAATGTTATATTATTAAATAACATGCATTAAACCTTATTAAGTGATATTCCTTGTTGTAATATTTTTTTGCAGTCGGATATTTTTGATTTTAATTTATTTCATCGGCAATATTTCTATTTTTAAAAAAAATAGATCTAGCATTCGGTCATCGGTAGGGTAAAAAAGTTACACGGTTTGTAAGTGTCCGGTACGGAATGATACAGGGTCAGTAGAAAAGATACCGGATTCGGCTCACGCCTCACCCGGTATCTTTTCTACTGACCCTGTATCATTCCGTACAGGACACTTACAAACCATGTAACTTATAATACTTACATGTCCTGTCATATCCAGTTGCACTACTAACCCGTCCTCTAATAGATAGTGTCAGACTTCTAATATGTCCTGTCATACCCAGTAACACTACTAACCCGCCCTCTAATAGTTATTGACACTACTTACATGTCCTCTCATACCCAGTTACACTACTAACCCGCCCTCTAATAGTTATTGACACTACTTACATGTCCTGTCATAGCCAGTGACACTACTAAACCGTCCTCTTATAGATAGTGACACTACTTACATGTCCTGTCATAGCAAGTAACACTACTAACTCGCCCTCTAATAGATTATTGACACTTCTTACATGTCCTGTCATGGCCGGTGACAAAACTAACCTGTCTTCTCATAGCCAGTTCACCACTAGCCATCACCCTTCCTGCACCATTGGTACATCTAGCCAAACGAGACTAATTCATAACCAGTTAAAGTGGCACAGCCCATAGTCAGAAAAACTGCTAGGTCTTCTACCTACAAACGATAGCCACCTTTACTCTCATGTCATGCCCAGAGCCAACCGCAACACTGCTAGTTAACCTCCCCAAAGTCAGTGACATAGCTAGCAAGAAACACCACAGGTCACCATGACAGTTTTTTACCTAGCCCCTTAGAAAGAAATGTCATTAGGCCAAGCTTTACCTACAGACGATAACTCCTTCTATCCAATGCCTTGTCAAGGGCCAGTGATAAAACTAGATATACCATAAAAAAGAGATACTTACTGTTTGTGTCGCTCACCCAATGGTTGGGTTGTCTGTATCGATATTTTTGTGTTGAATCGTTGTTCCGATTAATTGATTCAGTATTAACCAACGTTAAATATACTATTAAAACCAATGGAAAGACTAGTAGTATTGGTACGGCTTTACTCCTCATACAAGATCTGCGTAAGCCCTTCATTATGAATATACTCCTTCCCTTTTTCCGAGGACAGCACTTGACATTACATCATGACATTACGTTATCTTCTAAATATTGCTTGTGTAAAGTTTTTCTACATATGTCTGAAAGAGATTGATTTTAAAACAACTTTAAAATAGAATCATGGAGTTCTGCCTCGATGGCTTAGTGTTAGAGGCGCCTCGAGAGAGCAAGGTATAGGTTTTAACCCTGGTCAAAGAATTCTACCGTACCGCATCGTGGTAGAGCGTCCGCTTGAGTGGTCTGTGTCATGTATACAACAACAACTCAGTATGGCTGACTGACAAGAAGTTCTTTATTGATGACATCACAACATGAGTAATACGTTACTATGACGTAGCATATGACAAGTACACAAATGTATATATAGCAAATACATTACATCCCCCTTTGTTTACTAAAACCGAATGACAGTGAAACTAGATGTATGATGATACCAGGGATTATTATGCCCTCGCGCACTGTATTATCATTTTACATTAACAGACAACTAGTAAATGGAACTGTTTCAAATCAAATGTGTGACAGTCTTTGTTAATTGTAATGTCAGTAACTATATTTATATAACTAATGGAACTAAAACGTGTTTTCTACACTGAATATGAAAGTTATAACATATTAAACATTATGACATAAACACTAAAAAAACTTAAACATATAAAACCTAAGGCAAATAATCTTGATAACGCACTGGTTTATTAACGATGCGGACACTACGCGTCCTGACAATTTCAGTTTCCATCGGTATCTGCGTTAAATCGGGATTTCCAATATCCGCAAGATTATCCGAATCGTAATTCTGAGTACTATTAGTAACAGGAATATCCGGTACGTAACGCGGTGGTGGTTTTGGCGATCGCGTTGGTCTCAACATTCTACGATTTCTACGGAAGCGTTTGCCGTTTCTGTTTACTATATACGACCTAGGCGACTTGTGTTTAGATTCTATTGTTGCTCTACTCAATGATTTACCTTCCTGCATCATGACTGGTTCTCCGGGTTCGACTTTTCTTAAACCAGAGCTAGCATGCTGATCATAGTACGTTTCTGCTTTTGTTGTTCTTGCTGTAACTGCTTGCGAATATAACTAGTATCGCCCCCATCGGATTTTAATAATTCCGTCGCGACTGGCAGCGTTGTTTTAAGCATACGACCAACCATTAATTTTGCAGGCGATACGCCGATACTGAGCGGTGTATTCGGATACCATAACAATGCTAAGTACGGATCATTAGATTTGCTAATTAAGTCTTTGACAGTTTTGACTGTCCTTTCTGCTTGACCATTCGCTTGAGGATAATGCGGACTACTGGTTGTATGAATAAAATCATAGTCTTTAGTAAATTGTTTGAATTTGGCACTTGCGAATTGAGGACCATTGTCTGTTACTACTTCATCGGGTACTCCGTATCTTGAAAACTGACTTTTCATATAGGTAATAACGTTACTAGCTGTTAAATTATCTAGTTTTGCAATTTCTGGCCATTTAGAATAGTAGTCTACGGCGACTAAGTAATGACTAGAATTTAGTTGAAATAAATCCGATGCTACCTTAGCCCAAGGCCTATCAGGTATATCCATGCCTATCATAGGTTCTTTCGGATTGCTATTATGTTTTTCTGCGCATATCGTACAACGATGTACTCGATCTTCTATTTGTGCGGTCATACCAGGCCAGTAAAGTACTTCTCGCGCTCGACTTTTACACTTAACGATACCTAGATGGCTTGAGTCGTGAATTATATCCAACATTTCCGATCTCAATGACTTTGGCACGATTAGTTTGAGACCTTTGAACAAAAGTCCATCGAGATAAACGATTTCATCTCTGAATGACCAATATTCGAGAACATTTGGTGAATTCGCGCGTTTACATTCTGACCAACTTTTTAACACGGTAGCTTTCAACTCTTGTAAAACGCTATCATCGGCGGTTGCTTGTTGAAATTTGCGGTATTTCTCGGGCGATACTGCTAGATACTCTTTCGGACATATCGCGTTGACCTCACATTCCGGAAGTAACTTTTCGTTTGTTTCCTCTAAGTATGATCTTCTAAGTGTGTCGGGAATATACATAATAGTAGGACGGCCAGCTTCCAACATGGCTGAATTTTCATAACTTTGGTCACGTGACTTTCGGTTTAAATTTAGGTATAAAATCGGAAACGATAGTCGGTCTCGAATTTTAAAGAAAACTGTTAGATGACATCGTTATGAATTTGAAATGAACAAATATTTTAAACAATAACTATTTTTTCCTTCAATTAATATACAAAATAGCCAAATATCTCGATTAAGTTACGAGATAAACGCTTTTAAAGTCGAGGTTGCTTCACAGCTGTCGGACGACACCGGTGCTTCAGACACGTATTGTGAAAAAATTAGGACATATGATGGGTTCTTATTATTAAATTATGAAATAATTTTCATTTCTTAATGTGATCATATTGAAGTTTTGTCCGAAATCCGTGTGGGATGCGATTCTGTCAATTCAGAAAATAGCAGGTGTTGCTCCGAGTCCATGATAGATTTTTTGTTTGTGTATACTTACCTCCCTTGTTTACAGTTTAATCGTATAAATACGATTAAAAATTGACTTATTTCCTACGATATAATTTTTGTATGCATAATTTAACTATAAAAAGAAAACTAAGATCCAAAAAGAATTAAAATTTAACACGTTTTTCTTTTAGAAAAATCTAAATACAAAATTGTCCAAGGAACAGAGATGTAACACAGGTGCTCGGGAGTTATAAATGAATTCTATCATGCTATGGAAGCTAATTTGCAATTTTTACTTCATTTAGAATTTGTTATAATCAAAGTTTTATTTCTAAATTTGAGACTATGCTAAAATTTGATTTTTTTTTTTTTTTTTTTTTTTTTGGGAAAAATGATAATTTTTTTAAAATTCTTTTCAATGAAACAAAGTAAAAAATTATTTCTCAACCAAAATTAAAAATTTAGAACCAGTATTTCTTGCATGTGGTCAGTTACAAAGTTACACTGGGGTTCAAATCTTCAAACGACAGCTGTGGGTTTAAACCTAAGTCAATTCCTACCAAAGACTTCAAAATTTGAAATACTGTCTCCACACCTAGCACTTTTCATTAGGTGGACAGAGTATCCACCGTTTCACTTGGTACCAGAATGATGTGATGGGGCGAGTGGTTTGCTTGTATGTAGCATATGAACTCAGTGAGCTTGCATCTTAACAAAATAAATTGCCCTGACGGTGTGATATTACATAGCAGACCATCATAAATACTGGCACATCTCCTGCATATATTTATATACTTGATTAATCCTTTGAGATTAATAAACTTGATCTCATTGCAAAAAGCTGAAAAATTGCTGATGGGATGTTATATGACATAACCATATATATCGAAATACATTGTGTAGGCTTGGGTAGTCAGAAAATCATCAGGAAAAAATATTATAAATAATATATAATAATAACATAAAAAATATATAAAGAAAATAAAAAATAAACAATCATTGTTTTTCATTTAAAAAAAAGTTGATTACTTATCTGTGGTTATGTGGAGTAGAGTTACCTTGTTTTACGCCTCAGTCAAAATTCACTTATAGAGGGGGCCAGGTTCTTGGAAAGTGGAGGAAACCAGAGTCTCTGCTGAAAACCACCAACCTTTGACAATCAAACTAACAGATCGTCCCACACTAGTATCAGCCAAGGTGAGTTTCGAACCTAGGTGGCGAGAGGCACTGTGATATGAAAGTGAGCTTTATACTACAACCTATAAGGCTCCATATTTGTATTTGTAAAAATGTGTAATGTGCTTAATATCAACAAAATTGAAAATGAAATATAACATTGTTTAAAATATAGAAGGAAAGTAAATTATGTCCCTTTTACAAAGAAATTACAAATACAAAAAGATGGAAAGGGTCATAGAGTAATTATAATATTAAGTATTATATATATATATATATATATATATATATATATATATATATATATATATATATATATATATATATATATATATATTGAAAATTTAGACTAGTTTTAGTTCCAATCTGTAAAAATGATTAATATCCTGGAATCAACATGGTTTATTGGTGTGTGTGTGCCAATGTGCTTTTTTCAATTTTAGATTTCTGAAGTTTGCTTTATTTGAAAGCAATATTTTATATTCTTGATATCAAATATATTTATTCTTTTGTTGAAAAATTTGAGATGAAGTTGTCAGCTAAATCTGTCACTAAAAGATGTAAAGGGAAAAAGCACTGTAGATTCTGAGTATTAAATGTACAGCTACCAATAAATGACCTGTGAAAAAGAGAGAAATTGCAATATTTTTTATCTGTAAAATAAATTCAACAAAACAGAATTAGATATTTTATTCTGATTTTACATGACAGTTAATCATATGATGACATGTTTGTCTGTGTTGCTGCATATGTTCTGACAGCTTCCTTGAGTTATAATAACAAACTCAGTATGCCATGTTTCTAAAATAGGAGCAACAAAGTAAATTTTAGTTTAAAATATTACATTCTGTTGGTCAAGATGTTTTTCAAAGGTTATAACTGAAGTATGTAGGCAAAGAAGTAAATCTGTTCCTTTTTCATCTTGCAAAGGAAGGACAATAGAATTTCAGACAAAGCCCAAATGTGGACTTAAAATGTAGCATTCTTAGTAACCGTACAGGTGAATGGCAAAGTTTTCTTGTATCTATTAAATCTGAAATTGTAAAATTACAAGTAGTAGTTGAAAACAGATACTGTCTGATTTATTTAAATCTCTTATGTAGACTAGATAACACCATTGTATTGTACCCTCATAAATTACACTACTTTTCTGAAACAAAAGATATCAATTTCATCAAATGTTAATGAGTCTAAAATCAGCTCAGGTGTCAAACATGTATCATAAAAAGATTCGAAGTTATCATGGCTTCATGCATAGCAGATGCTAAATCCAAGATTTGGATACTACAGGCACTGCAGATTGCAAATAAACCTGAAAGTTAAGTTTAAAAAAACTTAATATTTAGATGGCAAAGTGACATGTTCATTCTCTCACAACTTGTAAGTACATTAACTTAAAACTGTTCGAGTTGACAATATTTTGTAGGTAAAAATTCTGCTGTGAATTCATCTGTCTCTCCTTCAGTATCAGTGCTGACCAATGGAACCTGAATACATGACACAACTGTATGCATACTAATTCAGTGGTCTAACTGTGGTTCTATGCTTTCTATGCTTACTACATTGAATACAAATCAGAAAATTTGATTAAAAAACCACAACACAACAAACAATAACAACAAGCAGATGTTGGTCATTAGAATCAGTTAATCTCTCTGCACCACTGCTATCACAAGTTGCATCAGGCAACTGGACTTAACCCCACTTTTAATCTAGCACCACACTCTCTACAAATACAATTAAAATCTTTCAAAGTAATAAAAGTGAAAAAAAAAACAATATTATCCAATTTTCGAGACAGATGAACGTATTTTAGTATTACTTAAGAGACATCGTGATGACTACAACAGTACAAGGGCCAGGTAGGCCATCTGTGTTTTGATTCCTGCGGTTGGATTTTCGTGGCATTTTTTTCTGAATAAAACTAAAATCAAAACAAAACTAAGTAAAAATTAATTTCAAACTATAAAATTAAATATATAGAACAGTAATATATAAATAATATAAGTGCATATCCAATAATTAGTACGGTGTTTTGTTTTGTTTTCAAAAATTCTCGGCATGCAAGTGATCCAATTTTGTCGACTTCCCGTGTAAAAACCGGTGCAAATGATGGTTTGTATCTGGTATCAAAATGACCGGTATTCTAAATACTATTGATTACATGTATAATTTTTTACCCAATCGGTGTGGGATGCGATTCTGTCAATTCAATTTACAGGGTGTAAACTG